>OY735277.1:3309771-3722213 GCA_963457715.1 Argyresthia albistria | reverse complement strand
AAAACAGACAAACATATAAATCAAAAGGTAGCCCTGGGACTACTCCATGCCTTTCTAATTGACAAATCATTTCATCAATACACGGTGTAAATGAATTAATGCAAAATGAGAAACAACTTTGTTAGGGACACCTTTAATTATGAAACCGATTTGATCAGAGCAACTTTATTGTTCACTTCTCCATACAAATCAGCTGACCCACTCAGGCCAAAATGTACTGGGAAGTGAAAAATAAAGTTGCTCTGATCAAATCGGTTTCATAGTGAAAGTTGCTCAGAATGATTTTGCTAACAAAGTAGTTTGCGTTAATTCATGTACACCTTGCTTTCAACTCTCATGAATGAGTGCTATCAAAGTAAAGTAATTTTGCACATCATTACAGAATAATTCCGTTATGTTCCCCTTGGCATATGGGATAAAATTTAACGAATAATATACATTTTCGTATATGGGGGAAGAAGATATATCCTTCAGCACTTGACCCATCAATACTTGCTCGAAACTATTTCAGATCCCCCCCGACCCCCGCGCCTTCGAGAAACCCCGCCGCGCCAACACGCCGCAGCTGAGCCGCCCCCTCCCAGCCCCGCCCACCGATCGACCCGACAAACAGGACAAGCCAGACCGACAACTACCGCCCGAACCCGACAGAAGCGACAGAGATCGACATATACCGACGCCGGAACCAAGGACGCACTTAGAATCAAGAACGCATCTTGAATTGAGAAACGCGCATTCGGAAGCAAAGACTCCGCAGCCTGAGCCGCGGAAGTTTGAAAATAGACACATGGAATCTAGGGCCGCTCAATTGGCGCCGAATCCAGAGTTAAGGGTGCCACATCCGGAGTCTAGGGTGCCGCATCAGGAATGTAGGGTTCCTAATTCGGAATCTAGGGTACCTCATCCGGAATCTAGGGCGCCGCAAGTGGAATCAAGAGCCCTTCATACGGATTCAAGGGCCCCTAATACGGAATTAAGGCCGTCACATCCTGAATCTAGGGTACATCATCCAGAATCTAGAACGTCGCACCCAGAACCAAGGGTCCCCCATTCGGAACAAAGGGCTCCTCATTCAGAACAAAGGGCCCCTCATCCAGAGACAAGGGCACCTAATCCAGAGACAAGAATACCCCATTCAGAATCAAGGCAGTTGGAGAAATCTGAGACTCATGAACATAGACATGACAATAGAATACCAAATTCAGAATCACGGAATAACTTTGAGGTGAGTTTGCTTCTTTTGGTTATCTCATAATATTTGTTGTGTGACGGATTGTCGGTGTTGAATAACTGGGTTAAAGTCGGCACAATAGGCTTGTGGCCAAGGTAATCAAATAAATCTAGGAACAAGTCTTAAGTTGAAGCATTATGTACAAAATGGCTTGACATTCTCAGAATTGTATATTTCCGGCAGATATATTTTATAAAGTCAATTTTGTGCAAAAAAAAGACAGCATTTGATGGCACTTTTACATGACATCATTCTGTTGGTCTTTCATAGAACTCAGGAACAAAAGTTCCGTTTTGACAGTTCATAAAAAGTATCTACAGAACAAATATGTATGCTATGAGGTTCTTATACCCCTGACTAACAGTACACCTATCTTGCTATGAGGTGGTTTACCACAGAGTAGCAGGACTCCTATCCCATGCCATGAGGTTCTTTTACCATAGACTAACCGAGACACATCTATGCTATGAGGTGCTTATTTATAATACCCGGACTAGCAGGACATCAATTTGTGCCATGAGGTTCTTATACCCCTGACTAACAGTACACCTATCTTGCTATGAGGTTATTTACCACAGAGTAGCAGGACTCCTATCCCATGCCATGAGGTTCTTTTACCATAGACTAACCGAGACACATCTATGCTATGAGGTGCTTATTTATAATACCCGGACTAGCAGGACATCAATTTGTGCCATGAGGTTCTTATACCCCTGACTAACAGTACACCTATCTTGCTATGAGGTTATTTACCACAGAGTAGCAGGACTCCTATCCCATGCCATGAGGTTCTTTTACCATAGACTCACCGAGACACATCTATGCTATGAGGTGCTTATTTATAATACCCGGACTAGCAGGACATCAATCTGTGCCATGAGGTTCTTTTACCCTAAACTAGCAGAGCATGTATGGGCTTATACCACAGAATAACTAATAAGTACTACGTACAGAAGGTTCACTCCCAAAAGTCAAGTTTAGGTAAAAAAAAATGCCAGCTGAAAGACCTTTATTTGCTCGCATGCGAAACTTAAACATATCGTATGACACGAGCGTTCATATTCCATTAGACACCGCTGACACGATGACGATCACGTGACAGCAACGCAGGGTTGCGACTCGCACTCGGTTGCTTTCGGCGTCATTGTTTTCACGCGGCTGAGAGCCGAGCGATGACCTTCTGACAAATCCCTTCCGGCGAGGCACGCCGGCCGTAGATACCTATTCAGCGCAGTAACAACCCCCTGCTTATACCCCGGACTAGCAGATTCTATGGGGTTAATTCACCCTATATTTATATCACAGTTCAATCCCACTATCTAAAAGAGCAACTACAACCCTGTATGCGAAAAAGCGTGACGCTATGTTATTCCAAATCCCCATCCAGGCCAGAGTGGAACCCAGATCAGACACCCGCGCCCCGCCGAGACAGAGGTCGTTGCCCTCAACAACGACTGGCAGCGTCGACATACAACCTACCAAGTCGACGACGATGCCCAAATTCCCTTCGTTGGAGCTGAAAGAGCCGCCGTATGAGAATGTGGATGTGGACAAACGGGAGAGTGAAAATGACAAGATTGTTGCTTGTGAGTATTACTTGAGGTGCAATACGTCCCACTACAAGACACAGACAAGCCACGAGACAGACAGAAGACATGGAGCAGAACGAGAACGAAATATGCATGGATGCTTTCTCGTTCTGTTCTGTGTCTTTTGTCTCTGTCTCAGGTCTTGAAACAGAATGAGAAAGAAACAAAACATGCATGCATGCTTTCTCGTTCTTTTCTGTGTGTTTTGTCTGTATCTGGTCTTGAAACAGAATGAGAAAGTAACAAAATATGCATGCATGCTTTCTCGTTCTGTTCTAGTGTCTTTTGTCGCTGTCTCAGGTCTTGAAACAGAATGAGAAAGTAACAAAATATGCATGCATGCTTTCTCGTTCTGTTCTGTGTCTTTTGTCGCTGTCTCAGGTCTTGAAACAGAATGAGAAAGAAACAAAACATGCATGAATGCTTTCTCGTTCTTTTCTGTCTTTTGTCTCTGTCTCAGGTCTAGAAACAGAATGAGAAAGTAACAAAATATGCATGCATGCTTTCTCGTTCTGTTCTGTGTCTTTTGTCGCTGTCTCGGGTCTTGAAACAGAACGAGAAAGAATCAAAGCATGCGTTCTCGGGTTTGTGGCGAGGTGCGTGTCAATGTTGTCAAGCGTAAAGTCAAATGGCGGCCCCATTGACACAGCGCGGGCCAGCATTTAAAACCGACCGACGACGACGCCCGTAGCCGGCTGCTCATACGCCTGTCGCAGGGGCAATCTAGGGTGAAAAAGTGCGAGCCGGACTCGCCCATAAAGGGTTCCGTAGTAGCAAGTAATTATAAGACTGGATGTTTGTGTTGTAACTTTGTTTTTCATAGTGTTTGTATGAATGACTATGTTATCTTTGCGGTTTCTAATAAATGTTTTATATCTTAAAAACTGCTTAATGTATTTTGTTCAAACCAATTTTTGTTGAAAGTTTGTATTGAGATACACAGCATATTTTTTTTTTTTTTTCACTCTTACTTTAAAAGTTAGAGGGGGGGGTACAATTTTTTCCACTTTGGAAGGGTCTTTCTCTTTAACGATTTAACGACTTTGAGGAAAAATGATTTTAGGAACCTCAACGCCATTTTCAAAGACCTATCTATAGACACACAAATAGGTTTGATGAAAAAATATGTTTTGGTGTCAGTTCCATGTATGGGGAGCCACCCCTTAATATTTTATTTTTTAAATTTTTGTGTAAAAATCGTGAAGCGGTTCACAGAATACATCAACATACCAAGTTTCAACTGTGCTAGTTTTGGAATAAAGTTGCTGTGACATACGGATGGACAGACAGACAGACAGACAAACTTGACGAAACTATAAGGGTTCCTTGTTTCTCTAACGAAACCCTAAAAATTGTGTTATACTGGAGCCGCCTGCTGTGTTTGGAGTGGTGTCACACACATCAGGCGGCTCCAGTTGACCACACTTTTGTTGTCATAGGTTGCCCCTGCGAGAAGCGTGCGAGTATCCGGCTTTTGCTGTGACATGGTTCATAGAGTTTTTTGTACTCAAATGCCACCGACTCCGCTATCGAGCCGCGCAGGGTGGTCTGCCGAAGCCTTATGGGAGGGATGATGATGAGCCTTAAGAGCATGAACTTGTAAATTTTTGACATCCCTTTTATAAGTCTGCGAATTATGTACTTTTACGTGTATTCAATGATGAGCTCCGTGGTCTAGTGGGTTTTATGCCTGCTTCTCACGCAGGAGGTGCAGGTTCCAATCCCGGTGCTGACCATGTATAGTTACCGCCATCCACGATGACGCGTGACGTAGCTATTTGCATCTTTGTCTTTCGGCAGACTGCCCCGATGAAAAAGAAAGATGCCAATAGCTACGTCACGCGTCGTCGTGAATGGCGTTACCTATGCCGATGAGATAAATAATTTATCTTAAGTAGGTTACGTTAAACGGATGTTCTAATGGTGATGGAAAACATTGTTAGGAAACCTTCATCACTCCATAGCTGCGGCGATGGGCTTACCCCTGTCACGCAAAATGGAGTGTTGGATCACTGGCCAAAAGTGGGCACAGTTGTGGCTCTGCTACCCCGTATGGGAAAAAGGTGTGACGCTATGTTATGTTGTTATGTGTATTTAATTTATATCGTGTTTATTCTCGATTTCAGCAAAAAAGTTCAACCCATTGACACACGACAAGCACGGGAGAAAATACTGCGAAAATGTCTCGTACGAGAATATTAATCTAGACTACATAGCTCAGTTAGTAGACGAGGGTTATCCTAAGGACATAGTAGTTAGGGCTTTAGGCATAACTAGGAATGATCTAGAAATGGCTTGTGACATATTACACGAATTTGGGGCAAAGTTGCCTGCGCATTGTTAGGATTAGTTCTGGGGTGTGTAAATTATTGAAATGATAAAGGAGTGACCTATTTATATATTGGGTGTGCAGTGTCGGTATTTTGAGATAACTGATATTCTATTAATTCACAACCTCTCAAAACGAATTACCTACAGTTTTTCTAAAATATTACCTACTTAGACACTTTAAACTACATAAGATACGTTTACGTAAGTACTTGAGCCACTGTTGTGCGTCCGCTTTGGCCCTGGCAGAATACCAGCGTCACAGATTCGTCTGTGACATTGCTGAGTCAGGGCCATTTCACTGCCGTGGTACAGTCACATAACCACACAGCTGTAGGTACCTACTGTTTTTTGTTGTTATTAATTATGTGTGTGTACCATGTCAAATGAATAAATAAATTATCTATCTATCTACATTGTAAAGGTATTTTTGAAAAATAAAAACGGAATGATGCTTATTATTATTATTCCCTCTGATACGGTTAGACCACTCTGCAATAATTTGTATATGCGTCTCGCTCACACTGTATTCAACAAGATATTATGCTCAAGAAGTAAGTATCTTTCTCAAGCATATTTTGTTTTTTGGTTATGCCAGTTAAACACCGAAATCTAAGCTACGCAGATTTTCTTACGTATGCGTGTAGACTGCAAATTATTCAAGGTGTTGTGCCTAGCTTAGTTTTTGGTCTGCAACTGGCTTTACACAAGCAGAATAAATATAACCTAGCGTAGTTGAAAATTTTAATAAATATATCAATATACATTTTAATAATTCGGTCTCAATTGTGTCACATTTTAATATCAGCTACGGGAATTTTTTGATAAAACAATAAAATAAAATAAATTTTTGAAGTTTTTAATATCTTTTATCGATGTTTTTGAAAATTTCAATAAAACTTAATCCATAAATCAGCGAATAAAGCTGACATTTGAATGAGAGTTGTAAATATTTCTAGTTGACGACTTAGATCAACGGGTCTAAAAATCGTGTGATAGTATTATTATAAGAAATTTGACGTATGAATTTAAGCTAAATATTTTGTTTATTCATGAAATTGTTAATATTAATATGAATTCATCATTTAATCCAGTGTATTTTTAATTAATTTTGGCATTTTATTATATCTCACCACCATACCATTGCGTGTCCATTGTTCCATCAATCAGTATTGTTACTACTCATGATCAAGACTTAGATGAAAATGTTAGAATGTATAATAAAATAATGGTGTAAATGTATTGAACAAAGTTACTTATATTTTCATAAAGAATCGCTGTCTATTATGTTTTATACATACATAGAGTATATTTTTTCATAATAAGTATTTGCTGCTGAATGTTGGTCATAGTTTGTGGAAATGGAACTTATGACCTTTGCAATACTAACTTAGCTACTATGCCTACCTATCAAAGTTTGTAAATATAATATGCACTAGTTACAGATTGTAAAAATATTTAGAAATATTTAAAATACTTTGAATCAAACGTACACTCAGAGTTTTAGTTAAATGCACAAAGGTTCTACTTTTTATAATGGTTGTATAATTCAAACTACATATTTACATCCGGTATCGATTTTTTATGATTTTGCAGTCACCTTTTTAATGAACACTGTTTGTAATAAATAAAACAGTGACTAGACAGTAAATATGCTTCAGAATGACTTGACTGATTTCTTATGTAGTTAAGCCTCTAGTCTTTAATGTTCTCCTTTTGGCTATATGCGATTATGTCGTATTACGTTCTATACTTTTTTTCCATAATTTGTAGCACTTTGTCTGAAATATTAAAAACTAACTTTGTTAATTATGTTAGGTAGGCACCCTACTTAGATTTTGTGTTTAATTCTAGATAATTATTAGTTGTGCTATAAATTATTGTTTGTTATATGTACATTTTGGGCTTCCTTATTTATATGTATTCAGGCAAGTGCTGTATTGGAAATAAATTCTTATTTATTAGTAAAATATCCTATACTTAACCGTAAAAAATTGAATGAATACATATCCGCCAATTTTGCTAGTCACAATGTATGTAGAAACACTCATTCATGTTGTGCGTCATATTCGCATTCTATTGTATTTTTACAAAATGGTCGTGTTGCGTACGCATACTGCACATTTTGTGTATTTGTTTTTTTAATTAAAAAGCACTTTCCAAAAAACATCTCAATAGTTTTCTTAATAGTTATACCATCTGACAAAATACATGAATACGAGTAGCTGCAACTAAATTAGCTTGTCCTCACTAGATTGTTACAGCAAATTAAATCGGCTGATCAAAGCGGGATAAGCGATACACTTTCTCAAAGTAGCTGACCGCAACAACAGTCGACGACATGTCGTGTAAAGGTGCGAACGCACTAGGCGGAACTGCACTGCAGCGGAACTGCGCGACACGGCGCGTCATTTTTTGGTAAACCGCACTTGAACTGCAGCTTCGCGACAGTTTCACCCGCCATTTGAACAAAGAACGAAAGAGATAGAAAGAGGAGAGAGGGGCGGGGGCGTGAGGTAGCGTCAGTTTTGCCTAGTTGCCCAACATTGCCGCGCAGTTCCGCTGCAGTGCAGTTCCGTTGCCGCGTAGTGCGGTTTGCTCCATATGTTTGCCTTGAAAGAATATTTTGTCGCGTCGTGTCGCTCAGTTCCGCCTAGTGCGTTCGCACCTTTAAGTGTGTGAGCGAAACAGGCGAGTGTAGTTTGATCGGTGTCTCGCTCAAACACTCATGCGACATTTCGTCGGTACTTGCGGTTGGCCTCGAACTGGGATTCCTCCTTCCGTGAAATCATGTGTATTTCATTGCATATTTTCTACTATTCTACAGGAGATGAGATGCGAATAAATCATAACATCTAACTTTTTATTAATAAGGGGCACTTCTAGAAAAGACTGGCATACTTAGATTATTTTAGTGATAAAAAATACAATAGCATTATGTCCAAAAGCTCTACAACCATATCCCTTCTTCAAAGTCAGGAATCCCCGCTCGATTGATTGCAAGATCTCACAAAAATACATCGCTTATCCCGTTTTGCCTTTCAATCATGAAATAACAAACGATATGCGTCTATACAGGGTGTAACAGAAAGCGGTGTACAAGCCGAAAGAGAGATGTTAGGGACATCATTCTGAACAACTTTCACTAAGGGACCGACTTGATCAGAGCAACTTCATTTTAAATAACTCGGCACATTTCGGGCCTAGCGCTCAGCTGATCTGTATGGTGGAATGAAAAATAAAGTTGCTCTGATCAAGTCGGTACCATAGTGAAAGTTGTTCAGAATGTTGTCCCTCTTTCGGCTTGTACACCCCTTTCTGTTACACCCTGTATAGTAAACGCATACCGTTTGTTATTTCATGATTGAAAGGCAAATTTAGTAGTTAATTATAGCAAACTTGTTTTGTCATCGATATTGTATGTAAATTAATGCGTGTGAATGACTGAACGGACGGACATGGAAACTGAAAAGTTATATTTTGTTGTTTTTGACGTGACAACGTCTTATAAATTGGTTTGCCGGGTGACACTTCAAGAAACTGCGTTACGCTCCGCTCACGTTATGCGCTCACAATGAGAGCGAGTGAGAGGCACGCGTCCCTTCCACTCGGGCATGGTTAGCCCGCCTAAGAGCGAGAGAGACAGACATAAAAAGTGAAAGGCACGCGTCCCTTCCACTAATTCTTTGTATAAATAAATGTTTTAAATTGTTACTATTATTTCATCCTTCTTCCTACTATACGAATGAATATTCACATTAAAATTATTTTACCACTCAAAGTCGTTGTCACGTAAAACTTTCGCCCGTATACCGACTTTACAGGCAACCAATTATTTTTTTTTTGTTATATGTAAGAGTGAGTGGAGTGTGTATAACAGCAGGAGGTAAGAAGATTTTTCCGTCGGCAGAAATGGTTAAAAATGTGGCGTTAAAACTAGCAATTGTCGGTTAATCCATTGAATGTCTGGTTATTGTTCTATTGTTCTATTTGTGGAATTATTTTTTTGTTCAATTGATCACCAGGGCTGGTGGATTTGTAAATTGAATTAATTATTAATTTTAATATTTACCGATAGTTATTAGGCTGGAAGCACATGATAAAGCTGAGAAGGCTACGATTTACGCTTTAGTAAAAATACGTTACAAATATAATATTTAAGTATAACGTTGTTGATTTTAATTTATTTATAATATATCTTCCGTGTCTTCACCTAGGTATGTACAAGGTGTAAATAAAAATAAAAATATATTGTTCATATTCTCCACTTAGGCCAAATGTATTGGGAAGTGAAAAATAAAGTTGTTCTGATCAAATCGGTTTCATAATGAAAGTTGCTCAGAATGATGTTTGTAATAAAGTAGTTTCTCATTTTGCGTTAATTTATTTACACCTTGTAGTAAGTAGTAGATGTAGTTCATTAACGTTCCCACTGAGGGGCACAGTCCTTTAAAATTGAAAAGCATATTTTTATAGAAACTGAATTGTGTGTGAGTAAGCTAGTGCTCCACACTCTACCCTTTTTTTCTTTAGAAAATCTAGACACAGCTTTATTATCTAACAAAGCAATTAACCAATCAACCATTTTGAATTAATCATTTATTAGCTAATCGCAACCTTAAAAAGCGCCTATAAAACCGGCTGGGTGAATTGGTACCTAATAAAGTTCAAAATCTGGGTCGTTTTCTGCAAACGAATCGTATGACAGTGGCTATAGTATGGCGGTGGCACAGAAGAGATAAATAGTACTGTGGCTAAAAATTCCTGTTCTGCCTTGTCGACCGCGCCGAGACGTGTCGCGCCGCCTATAAACAAACCAGTATTTTGCGCTCTCACTATAGCTTGCAAATTCCGGCTCCCATGAAATAACAGCCAAAAGACATATTCAAAAACGACTTCTATATGCTCTCCAAAAGTTTATTGATTAAGTGTCGTCAGTTGAACCAAAAACACTAATTGCGATTAGCGCGCTAATCGCATTTAAGTTCGGCACATTTTGTACATTTTGACAGTCGCTAAATATAATGATGCTGATCGTAATTAGTGTTTCTGGTGACAATGGATCTAAGAAAGTGCGAACCGCCGGCCCGACGGGTGCTTCCGCTCGTAGCTCAGGTTGACGTCAGACGGATGCGGGCCTTGGAAGCCGGATGGGGGTTGGTCTCGCCGCTGCACCCTGCCCAGTGGTATGTAGTCATATGGCACCTACGGGTTAAATAAAATGTAGCCCATAATTAATTAGTCGCGTGGGTGCCCATGTTGTCTGCCAAACCTTTCTTATTTATACTATGCCAAAACTGTGTCATCGAAAACCAAATGTTTTCAATTTTAAATCAAGTATATTTTTTTTAATTTCACAACAAAAAAATAATATCAGTCGCGGGATCTTCTTTTGCGTATAATAATACCTGTCAGGACTTCAGGAGACACCGTTAGCCCTACATGTCAAAATTATGTCAATGTCGTAGCCATATATGATCGAATCGGCCATATCATGTTATGGCCAAACGTGAAATATTATAAAACAAGTATAATTGCTAAGTACCTGTCTAAGTATCTGTCTTATAATATTTAAACAAAAAAATGTAAATCCGTTATTGGCTAATGTTAAGATTATTTTTCTTGTCTTACTTATCTGTATTAGCTGTGGATTTTTTAAGATAAATAAATAAATAGACACTGCGGTAGCTTATGTGAAGACTGAAGTCGAGACGAATAGTCTTTGTGTTAGTTTGTCATGTATAATACAAAAAACATCACGTAGTGCTGAATAACGATGCTTTTAAAAAGACATGTTTTCGTTAAAACCGGCTATATCATGATATGTGGCCAAACTTGACGATATGGCTAAAGTATCTCACCTGCGGCTTTGCGCTGACGGTCAACGTCAAAATCGTAATCAAGAAACAAAAGAAAAAACATATTACTTTCAAACTCATCGTGGTAATTTAACATTTGCCGTGTGCAAAGCGTTGTAAAGGCTCTGAGGCCTTTGAAGCAATTATAAATCCAATTTAATTTGCCACGGACCTAACAAGATAAGATTTTAGTTTAGTAACCTAACTAGAAAAATGTTTAGCGTAGGAATGGACTCATGGGTACTGTAACCACAAAAGAATTCCAGTGGCATAAATCGGTATACTTTTATGCAATTTCTGTACTTGAGCTTAGGTAATGAAGACTGATTTTTCTTCAAACACACATTTTAATAAAGCCACCTATATCTGAAAATAATATATATATGTTTTAACTTCTTTTCGGCAAGCAGCACATACAAATATTCATCTTGCCGCATTCAAAATAGAGACTAGTTTAAAATATGGTTTAGACATTTTATTGTCTTAGGAAAAATAATACAACATAAAACATTTATTTTTCATTGTTATTGCTTTCTGTTCCTATTGATATTACGAAACGCAATTGGGTAGGTAAATGAAATAAAGTACTCACTGAAATTGTGAGACTTAGTTATCCGTTCCATACAAAATGTATGTCGTAGAATATGCGAAAACAGTGTAAAACAATGAAATACTGTTATATTTGTATCGTTACTGTTCAGTTTATTATATTGATTAACGTTTGTCTTGTAAGTAGTTTTCTTAAAAACTAGGTCATGTTTCATGAATAAGTACCTAAGTACCTAAAAATAAAGAGCAATTTAACATACAAAAATATATTTTTCAGTCACAAGTTTCGGAACAACAAAATCAAAATGAAACAATAAACAATAATAGCAGCTTTAAAAATCAATCAAATGAGAAACCGATTTACAGTGAGCCTAAACTAACGAGAAGAACCATTGTTAACGAAACTGAATTTGCTAACAAAAAACAAAAATGGGAGCCAGATTGCGTAATTAAATTGTACTATCGAGTTTCAAAAATTGTTACATACATAATAAAGAAACCAAAGATCCATTCAGTACTGTCTAACATTGGGACATGTATTGTCAACGGCGGGTTGGAAATTGTCTCACACTATTTACCACCAGCAGTCATACCACTGATAGCATCTGCAGCAGGAATGCTAATACCCTTTGAACCAGTTGTCACTCTAAGAGAAAGGATACCCTTGGAGAGTTACGGACGGGCTATAAGTAAAGCAGTCAATAGCTTTTTAGGAACCTTTGACAAGTACAAAGTACAGGAAGATTTTGTTGAAGACGACCCTTACATGAAACGACGGTTCAACAGGCGTTTTATGAATATCAGGTCCGATGAAGATGTCAGTAGAACGTCGAAGAAAAGGATATAAAAGTGTTTCTGACAGCATTGGTTTTTATTTGCGAATCAGTGTAAACATTGGATGATAATTGGCTCGATATTTATCTCAGATTTTTTCATTCTAAAATTTTCAAAGATAACTGAATGTCTCCTCACATAAATAAAATTATCTTGATATTGCCATATCAAAATACCAGCTCATAGAATATTAGTATATCACATAAAATTATAAAATAATTTAGTAAGTACATCATAAGTCATCATTAAAGGCTGAGAAATAGATTATACCGACATATGGACAGTAATAAGTAGTCCTAATGATCGGCCTATTCCGATCTATTGGCTTAGACGCATCACCAGCTCTCACAGCAGTTTTATTTGTACTTTCTTCTTCAATCTTCACTTTTTCAGAATTTACAGGTTCTTTCTCATTTTCCTTTGCTGTCTCATTTTTCGGCACGACCCCGGTTTGATTGTTCTGTACTGTCTCATACTCATTTTTCTGCACTGCCCCAGACTCATTTTTCTGCAATGACCCAGTTTTATTTTTTTGTGACTCTGCGATACTGTCATTGGAATCATTTCCCACAGTAGCTCTTCTGGCATCGATTTTGTTGGGTGGTTGAAAGTGATGCCAAAAGTGTCGAAAGCCATTATTGTCTAAAAATACTCTCTTTGTTGGAAATTCATTGAGACTCTTCTTGCGGGCAAAGTTTTGGAAATGGTCAACGATGGAATGTGTGGCTGGCTTCAAGACAATGTATTGCTGGCCTTTGTATTCTACTGTGTCAATTTTTTGTAAGTCCAAATGATCGGGAAACTGTGCTGTGTTTATCTGCAAAAAAAGATTCAAATAATCCCACTTACCACTGACACCTAAATATTAAAGTTTATGCGTGTTTTTTTTTATATGTTCTCTTGCTATGCTTGCTACTCTTGCTTGCTCTATGCTCTTTCACGTTGAAACGGCTAAATGGTTCGAATGAAATTTTACATTCATATAGTTTAGAAAACTTGTTATCCCACTGCACCAGAAGGATGGTAATGTTTTCTCTGTAAATTATAATTCCTAGGTACACGCAGACGAAGTCTTTATAAGCACCAGCTAGTCTAATATAAAGAAATAATAAATGTAGCCTTGGCCTTGGGTTAGAATTGGCCTCACTGATGGGTAGCGGCCTTTTGGGAGTTCATTTAAAAACAGGAATAATTGGTACTAAATGAATAGATTAATCACTTACCTGGAATGTTGTAAAAAAAAATATAATTATGGCTGAAAACATGTTAAAAGTTTAAAACATTGTTTTGGGAAGATTGACGTAAGATTTATCTTTTACGTCTAGATAATATCTGTGTCTAGATAACTTCTGTGTCTAGTTAATATCGTTTTACATATATTTTCTAACTACACATGCTGGAATTGATTACTTCTTACGCATGGCTACACTTGAATTAATTAATGTTTCTGATAATATCGTTGTGTTATCAGCCTTATAACCTTAGGGCCTGTCATTTTCTTCATGGAATGTTCAGAGCTTCAGAGACAGTATAAATTCCAAGCTTGTTTTACCTTGTGAGTTGTGACATCTCTGCTTTGTTTTCTTGTTACATTTAATTAGTAAACGTAGCCCATTTATGTCCCCACCGAGGGGCACAGGCCTTTACCGGGTCCGAGTAAGATAGAGCCATATTTATACACTTAGTGTACTTACGCAAAACACGATAATAATTTTAGCACATCTCACTTTATTGCCTCTTAGTTCGTAAAATCAAAAACTAATTCAATGCGTGTAGAATTTAAACAAAAGCCCGCCAGACCTGTTTTTATCCTTTATGGCACCAGCAATGTGTAACCAGGCCTTCAGGTCTCCGGTGAAAGTTCTTAATTATTTACAAGAAGAATAGGGGCGTATTCGCGGATCGGTAGGCTGCCACTAGTTCGTCGACGTTTACGTTGGATGACGCTGGGGCGGCTAACTCTGCGTATTGGTTGTTGAAGTCGGCGTTCTGGTTGTTTCTCTGCTGAGACGGGTTTGCCACGGCGAAAGGTTGCTGTGCACCTGAAATTGTAAATACAATATTTAAGCCGTCGGCCTTCGGGTGTCAAGAAACTCTATGAAACAAGTGGGCTGTGGTTCGTAAGCAGGCCCGCGCTGTTGTGCCGGTGTAGCTGACATTTGATCATACGTTTGACATCATTGATAACACATTGATGATGATGAACAACAAATTGATCTACCATAGAAAAGATAGCTAGCTCGTACATAAAAAAGTGTCAAAATGATGTCAACATCCATGTAAATACACTAGTATAAGAACCCCATTTTCACTCCGCTCTTGCCACCCCAGGGCGTTGGCGCGATGGGGAACAAGGCCAGAATAAGAACTACAACCACAATGTAGCAGTAAATAATTTGGAATTTGGAAAAAAAATATTGGAATAGTTTAGATTTTTCTGAAAATTAATAACTATACAAAATCCAGCGTCCGGTCACAAATTGTCGATTTGTATGAATATCAAGACGTCAGAAGGCAAGAGGTCTTACGTGTGATGTTGTACAGTAAATCGAGGTGATTCTCAGCTTACTACAGTGATATTTTACCATATTCGATATTTAAAGATCAAAATGGTAGAGTACGATGCCGTTTGGATCGATAAATATCGAATGTGTTGAAATATCACCACAGTGAGAAAGCCCTCCCAGACTTACCCCTGGCTCCGTCTTTGTTAGCCGCTGCGTTGTTTTGTGCCAGAAATTCCAATTGCGGGTTGTTCGCTTGGTTAGCTGCGCCTGCGCCGCCTAATAAGAGACAATACACGTTTTTTTTACTATATTCTGCGTAGTATGGAATCATATACTAAATGGAACTTTTAATGACTGCGTAAACGTGAGTGAAACTGTGACTGTGACACTGTACAAGTGTGTGCGTGCAGTCCATACGTCATATACACTTTTTATGTATCATGTACGGTGTTCTTTTAAAAAATGGAAAATACCAGCGCGCCGGGACACCTTCGAGAGCGCGGGGGGATGACGCGCGCCCCGGAGGGGGGGGGAGAGTAGATAATCACAGCTACTATAATATTATACTATGTATAATATTCAACTTTCCTCTATAAACTACATATCCTGCCCTAATACTTAAAAGCCGGTTAAACTCAGGTTTAGCCGCTCTCCTGACATTAGCCGTAACATTTACTTACTTACGTGTGCTGTTCTTTTGCAGAAATTAAAAAAACCGGTCGGAATAGCACACAAAGGGTACCGTTATATCACTCAAAACAAAAAAATAAAAAAGATTAGCCCTCACGAAGATTTGAACTCACGACATACGGAATTACGGATTGTGAGCCTACATCATACCTGCTGAGCTACCTCAACGATGTAGGTTGTCGCGAAATATACCATCTTATTGAAATGCGTGGGTTTATCAAAACAAGTCTCTTGTATGGGGACCCCCTTTAATTTGTAATCTCTCGTAAGTATATTGTTCTGTTGCGGCAACAGAAAATACATTCTGTGAAAATTTCAACTTTCTAGCTATTACGGTTCGTGCTGTAGAACCCGATGACGGACAGACGGACAGCGTGGGCTTAGTAATAGGGTCTCGTTTGGCACCCTTCGGGTACGGTACCCTAAAAATCAGAAATTTACCTCTAGCATTGTTAGCGTTCGCGGCGTTGTTGTTCTGTTGTGAGAGTAGATCAAATTGTTGTGCGCCAAAACCACTGTTGGCTGGGTTAGCAGCTTGGTTGGCTGCTGCTGCACCTGAAACAAAGGTCTTGTGTCAAATAATTATTTTCTTACCCGTGGTGGTAAAGACTATCTTGTGGTACTTCTGGTAGTGCCAAGGTTAATATTTTTGCCAGTAGAACTACTCTATCATGTCTGATACAACGGGATATTTTGAATAAGGAACCCCTGTGGTATGTTCCTCGTGCATTTGATATACGGATACCGCCACCTATATCCACAGCCTATATCGAGTAATTCCGATACAAAAACACGTTTTTATTGTTACAATATTTTATGGAAATAAACAATAAACCACCCAGTCCGCACGCACCACCAGCATCAAAGCGACACAACATGTGTGCCGTGCGTGTGGACGTGTCTGCCGCTCCAGGATAGGACTGTATAGTCACGAGCTAGCATGTAACTCAGACGCTGCTTGAACCATCTACCTAGATGTAAAGGCCATAATAAAATCCACGTGGGTCGATGACATTACTACATCACGGGGAAAAACTGGATGTTGGCACAGTAGCGGAGAAAGTTGGCACAAAAAGTCTGCCGATAATGATGATATTTTCAACGTACCTAATCAAAAATTAAGTAAAGACGAAGCCTTTACTCAACCAACAGAGGGCGTTGTAGGCTGGATAGATAGATAGATTGTTTAAACTTCAAAGAGCTGCGTTGACATGTGGTTGACATCATCCGCTTGTTGCGCTCTCCCTCCCACATCTATTGTTCTCCATTGTTAGTTTGTTCAAGGCAGAAAAAGGAGGATGCAAACTCTATGGTTTGTTCGGCCTGTGTCCTTATGCGAGCATACCGATTACATCAAAATTTAGTTACATTTAGTTGCGTACAAGCAAAGCGTACCTACAAGTTGCACCTAAAAACCGCTTCTATTACCTACGCGTTAGGGGTTAAAACTTCATGGGCGTGTCAAAACGGGCCATTTATTTTGTGAAGACCTTAACTTACTGAATATTTAACTTGGTCAAGATAGTTAAAAGTTACTTAACGTTAATGAAGAAAGAACCCAAATAATATGTAATTGTATACGCCCTTAAATGCCTTTCAACGAAGCAACGGATATTTTGTAAACATAAAAAAAAAAACTTTTATTCAGTATACCTACAACACAGAAGTTACTATAGAATTTTACCTCTGGAGTTAGCATTGTTAGCGTTGGCTGCATTCTGTAGTGTCGCTCCCGCCGCCGCGGGTTGACGCAGGGCGTTCAAGTTTGCTGCTACGGCGCCTGAGTCGAAGTAAAGATTGAAAAGCTTTACAATAAAAATCTCGTGTTACGGTGTTTGTTTTCGAATTCCTCCGAAACTGATGATTGTGTATTTGGTAGGTATGAGAATAGCGTTGCTCGATTTGGCTCATATTTCATACCGCTAGGTGAACATTTATTTGTATAAGTATGGCTTAGGAAATATATAAGACATACTTTAGAAAGAGGTTCTACTGTCGTAAATATGCAGACTATACTATATGAATGAAGTGAGTGACCAGCGCAGATACATGACGAGTTAGAAAAAGACTTACTTCGATAAGCAGCGTCGTAAACTTGGGCAGCTAAGCCTATGGATTAAGAGAAGGATTGATCAATGCAAAAGCAAGAGCGATGTAATTGTATTATTTTATAAGTACTTAGATATCTATTTATTCATATTTATCATTAGTTTTAGATATTTTTCATATACTTTATCGCACAAAATAATACATTTTACAATGGAAAGTGGACAACACATGACAAAGGCGAGCATAGACATATTTGTGCACTGACTTCCCTCTCTATAGCTATTTTTTCCTGTAATGCTTAGGTTTGCTGAAAGAAATCTCTTTTTAGAGATAAGCTCGCCTTTATACATATCTTTCTGTAAATGTTTCTGTAAATATATATTTTTTTATGTTTTTATGCAATAAAGTATAAATAAAATGAAACGAGGGAATGTAAAAGATGAAGATAAAGAATCATTTATTCAGGAACATAGGTAGGTAATATGCAGATCTTAATCAATGACATTGTGTGATAGGTCTCTATGTTCTGCTATGGGAGGGCATATGAATATTAACATTATAAATTAGAATGTAGCTCTCCGAATGTCAATCCGAAACCCAGGTCTTGGATCTTTCCACGTTCGTGACGTCACTGTTTCTGGTTCCCACGACACAGGGTATAGTGTGTGGCCGGAAGCAGTTTATGAGCCTGTGAGTAAATGTAATGTAATGTTATGGCATGAGTCAAAAATACACTTACTTCTGTAAGCGGCGTCGTTGTTGTTGTTGGCAGCATTTTCCAGCTGTTGTTGAGCGTTATTGGCTGCGGCTGCCGCTGGGTTAGCTGCACCAAAAACTGCACCTAAAGATTAAATTAAATTTTAATTATATAAAATTAGATTAAATTCATTTAAAAAAAACATCAATCTTGGACAGCCGGTCAAGTTACGTTTTTTTGTCTGTCAAAATGGCAAGGTTGTATTTGTATAACGTTTATCACCCTTTAGCTCGCATGAGCTTGCTTTTACCTGTCTTGTTTATTTCTGATGGCCTCTGTGGCACAGCGGTTGCGCATCTACCTACCATACGAGAGGTCCTAGGTTCGAATCCCGGCTGGGGACAAAAAACCCAGGTCTTAGATATTTACGTGTTTGTTATGTCGCTGTTTCTGGTACCCATGATACAGGGTATCCTAGTGTGGGGCCAGAAAAAATGTATGTGCCTGTATGTAAATGTTTATGTTTATTTCTGTTTTCAGTAGATAGGGGAAAATTACGAATAAGCATCAGTCGTAAGTCTGCTGCTGGAAGACAGTCTGCTTGTTTAACAGGGTCTAAACAAATAAGAAACTATAGGTGCCGCAATCCACGAAGACCCGTGATGTAGCTATTTGCATCTTTCTTTTTCATCGGGGCACTCTGTTGAAAGACAAAGATGCAAATAGCTACGTCATGCGTCTTCGTGGATGGCAGCACCGGCCGTACACAGAGTCATTGAATGATTAATTTAGGGTTGCTAAGTAAAATAAAAAATCAGAATCGGTTTAATGATTCATTAAATGACTGATGGTTAAAGTACTACTACCTACTTAATCTTAAGAATGTGGTGTGTTACCTCTGGAGTTAGCATTGTTAGCGTTGGCTGCATTCTGTTGCGCCGCCGCGGGTTGATTTAGTGCGTTAAAGTTTGCCAGTGCGGCATCTGAATCAAATATTAACCATTAATCTTTTGTCCAGTTGTTGTTGTGAGGGAGGTAGCAGCACCTATTCAGAAGACGGGAGTTCTTTGCGCTTCTTCTCCCATAGACATAGAGTGTATTATATTTTACTAGGTACCTACATAGATAACCATTTACTAGATATCAATGAAATATATTTGGGTCGATAATTTTGTATGTTTTTAAAATATTGCAGGCGGGACAAACTAAGTAATAAATACCCCAAACCCATAATCTTGATCTAGTAATTTTACTCACATTTCTACAAAAGGGGTTGTTAATGTTAGATTATTGGTTGATACAGTGTTTGGTAGATTTGTTTACACGGTACACTCTTTACACTATGTAAATTAAAGAGCTTGTTTATTACCTTTTAGTGGTTTATTTTAATGCAGCCGGGTATTTTATTTATTTATTATTATTACCATAGCAGTCATACCAGAGTAGTAAAGGCAGTGTATTAATCCTCACCTCTGGAGTTAGCATTGTTAGCGTTGGCTGCATTCTGTAGCGCCGCGGGTTGATTAAGTGCGTTGAAGTTGGCCAGTGCGGCATCTAAATTAAATAATAGAACAAGAACATTATGCATTAGAACATTATTATTAGAATAGAATAAGAACATTATTCCAGTTGTTGTTGAACGGCTGTGGTCTGCGGCACTTTGTAATACATTACTGTCGCGGTCTGTCAGAATAACTGTGTCAGAATAACAAAAGCGTAACGTAGCTCAAGGCAGACACTGATTGACAGTCATTACGGACCAAGCCTTGTATAGTGCTTTACTAAAACAATGCGAGTAATACAAAAATTAGAGGATTTTAGGATTGAGTTGGAGGATTCATCGCTTGAAGAACACATTTTTACAATTTAACTTTAACTATTTTTATTATTGACTAACACGAAAATTGATGAAACACAATATTAAAGTAAACCACTTTTTTTAGGGCTGCCTGTACTTACACATCTAAATTCTAAATACAACCTTTTTAGGGATCCGTAACCGCAGGGTGCCAAACTATGACTAAGCCTTCGCTGTTCGTCCGTCCGCCCGTAAAGTATAGTGTCAAAGGCGTAATTTTTTGTTGAATTATACACAATTACACAACACACATAGGTAGGTACCAGAGAAGTACTGGCAGTGTAATATAAATTTATATTTTGGCAAGTCTGATTGTACCTAAGTCTATGGACACAAGCATTGCCACTGTCAACATCGACCAATCAGAGAGCAGTGTGTTATTTGCCGTATTTAAAAAAGCGTAAAGTTAAAAGCTCTTCTGTGATTGGTCGAACCGTTTAGAATCTTACGAATGGATATCCGTTAGTTTATAAATTTAACACGAGACGTCGCATATTGACAAATTTGCGAAAATGTGGGCGTAAAACAATACAATGTATCTCTCGTTTAGAATCCTACGAAAGTTTATAAATTTCCGAGGAAATTTATAAACTTGCGGATCTTCTTATCTTCCGGTGACATATACTTACCTCTGGAGTTAGCATTATTAGCGTTGGCTGCATTCTGTAGCGCCGCTTCCGCCGGTTGATTTAGTGCGTTAAAGTTGGCCGCGGTACCTGAACCTGGACAAATTATAACATTAAAATATTAGTCCAATTAATATTATTTTCTATGTATGTGCGATATGTAGTTTGTTTGTTGTTATTTTTTCGTTATTTGTGCACAGTAAAAAAAAGTCCTAAATCTGCATTTTATTATACACAACACACATACCAGAGAAGTAATGACAATGTACTTACCCCTGGAGTTAGCATTGTTAGCGTTGGCTGCATTATGTAGCGCTGCTGCTGCTGGTTGATTCAGTGCGTTCAAGTTGGCTGCTACGGCACCTGAGTCCAAATAAAACGTAACAATTATAATTAATTGGAAGAATGTCGCATTGGGAATATTTTTTACACAAATAACAGAAAAAAAACATAAAGATCAATATGTAACAACAAAAAAATACAACATAGCTTAACGTCTTTTCCCTACGGGTTAGCAGCGGCACAACAGTGCCGAATTTAAGCCTGTTATTCAATACTTTAGTTGGGATGACAGTAGGCTAGTAGAAATAATACAGATTCTATAGATTGAGACAGAAACAGACTTACTCCGATAAGCAGCGTCGTAATAGTGGGCAGCTAAGCCTGGATCAAGAGAAGGGCGAGAATCAATATAAACACAAAATAATTTAAATTCACCTTTTTAACACACGCTGGGTAGCGTAAGGACAATCCAGTCCTTGGAACAATATTGACATTAAAATTATTAAAAAAAAATGACATTAAAATTATTTTGACAGTGGGTACCAAGACGTCAATGAATGTCTAATTTTTGACGTTGGTACCCACTGTCAAACTAATTTTAAAGTTTTTTTTTTTTTTTACTAAAAAAATAAAAAAATGGCTCGCGCCAACCGGTTAACATAGCTAATTTGTAGCGTAACTAATTAATTTGGTAACACAACAGTTTGCGCGAAATGGTAACCAAAACGAGCGGCCTCCTAATTATTTTTTTAATTTGATTTCTAATTCACTGTACTTCTAACACGAAAAGAAGCAAAATATCATGGGACCAGTAACAGTGACGTGACACACAAACAGTCATAATCCAAGTACCTCTTCTTTGACCCGGATTCGAACCCGGAACGTTTTGCTTTTGATGCAAAACCTCGACCGCTACGTCACAGAGTTCGTCGATTGTCCTTGGCACAGAGTACATTATATATACTAATATAGAGACCTATCTTCGAGCCCGAAATGGGAATTGCATAGCTAGCGTCATCTGTTATTTTCTAAGCGAACTACACACAATATAACTATAATAAACCTATATGTCACCACACTACTAGGGGGCCTATTCTTACGCATTCGATATATGGATCAGGGGGCCAATTCTCGGCCATTCGATATACGGATATCCAAATCCAAAGCTATATCGAGAGATTTTGTATGGGAATCACTCGATATCCGAATATCGAAAGAGCGAGAATCAAATACGAAATGAAATAAAATACACCTTCCTAAACGATTTTTTATACTTTATTGCAAAAAAAACTAAATGCAGACACTTAGATTGAAACCTTACTTTTGCTTCGCATTATTTTTCGTTTACTAATTTTTATTCGCATAATGACTGACATAATCATAACTTTAATGGCATTTTTGTACTTTCTCATAACAATACTTTAACAAAATGCTTTGGTTTGCTTAACATGCTTTTAGTATATTTTCAGTTAAGACTACTTTTGTTTCTCTTAACATAATCCTAATATGTACATGTTTTAAATATTGATTTTTTGGCTTGAACAATGATTAAACAGTGATTTACTATTATCAGAATGCATAAAGGGGTATGCAGGTTTTCGTATAGGCGGCTGGGATACCAAACTTTTATACATTATATCGATAGGCAATAAAAAATAAAGCAAAAAATATGTGTTTGTTAAGTGAAAAATGTGCGGCAGTGGCACTTTCAATGCAGATGGGTCAGAAATTATTTTCTTTGCTGCCTTCATTTCAGCTGTCTGTCTTTTTACTTTATTTTTCAATTTACATATTTTAATTTTTGCAGCAGTTATAGTTGCATGCAGGTCTCGTTCCTTCTGTGTAAAGAATATACGGCGGGTATTTTTCTTTACTGAAGTCCTTTTTCCTTCTGAAAAATAAAAGTTAACATATAAAAGGGTTTATTGTTAATATTTTTTTATTTATAATTATATTTTTGCCAGAAGTTTGTTACAACATCCGTCCAGTCAGAATAACCCATTCGATAATAGAAATAACCACGCTACTACGCATACCTAGATTTTGTTGGGAACTTTTAGCAACTGGAGGATTGGAAGGTGGCAGATCTTGCACCTGCTCCAACGGCGCGTTCTCGGGTTCTGAAATAATGTTATTACCTTCATTATTTTTTTAATTTGATATAGAATCTTTTAGTTTATACATGTATAAATGTCTACAAGAGTGTTTGGAACCCTTGGTGCGTGAGTCCGACTCGCACTTGACTGTTTATTTTTAAAGCATGGCACTTATTTCTGAGTACATAATTTTCATGACAGTTGACGTTACGACCATTTAAATTTTACGGCCAATTAAATAATATGTTTTCTGTAACTGAATCGGTCCAGTAGTTTGGTTTCTGCATGAAAAAAACAGTGAAGTTTAATCTGTTTTTACCTGGATGACATTATACATACATCCAGCCTTTTCGGTGTTTATATTCATTGTCACGAGATAAGTTCTGGCTCTTAGGATCGTATATTCGTTTCTAGTAATACATATGGACTTTACTGTCAGGAGACAGATTTCGTAAGCTCGTTTTCGGGTATATGGACGATATTTGTATTTGTGTGTTGTATACCGAATACTTTGCTTTGGCTACTGAAGTCGGTTTAAAAAATAAAATAAAAAATTTAGTTAGTTTTTGACATTTAGATAATTTTATTTAATTATTGAAAGATTATTATTTTTTATAGTGTTGATTATTGTATGTTTTTAATGAAAATAAATTTAGGTATATACCTATGTACTTAATTTTGTAAGTTAAGGAAAAAAAAGTCTTACCTGGATTTTGCGGGAGACTTTTCTTTATGGAGAAAGTAGGATTGCTCGGCACTTGTCCTTGCTCCTGTGACGGAAGTACTGGTCCTGAACATATAAAAGATTTCTCTTAAAAAAAAACATAGTGACAATATTTTTTACTTTCCTTTTTCCTACCCAGCCTATAAATAAAGCGCACTATAATAGCAATAAATTGGTCTCTATCAGATGAATCTATTTGGCAATAATTCAGTAAGCATGAAGTATAAATATAAGTTACCTGTAGTAAATGTTGCCAACTTATTAGTTATCTCTTCCAAAGGTTTCCTTACACTGTATTGTGTAACTTCCATTTTAGTCAGTATATTATTATCTGGAAAACAATTTGAATATTATTATTATTTACGATGCACAAGCAGCACAAAGCTGATGCGTGCATAACAGTTCATAAATGTGTATTAGATTTGGCACAATATGCATAGTGAACTATAATTTACACACACCATTTATAAAAATTGTACCACATTTGAGCAAAACATTTTAACGCCCACTGTAGCGTAAGGACAAAAGAGTCCTTGGAACAATATTGACATTAAAATTATAAAAAAAAAATGACATTAAAATTATTTTGACAGTGGGTACCAAGACGTCCATGAATGTCTAATTTTTGACGTTGGTACCCACTGTCAAACTAATTTTAATGTTTTTTTTTTATAATTTTGGAGAATGACAATGGCTCGACTTAGGGGGAAAGATATTTGGACAATACACAATCAACAAATTGTTACCTGTAGATGTTGATGGTAGTTGCAGACTAGGATTCTGTTGCATTGGTTTTCTGCAAGATCCTTGAATTTCAATTTGGTTTCTGGAAAGAAAATTGTTACAATAAATAAGCTTGGAATTATTAATTTCATAAACAGCCTATTAAACATCCCAATGCAGGGCTCAGGTCTTCTCTCTGAGAAAGATAGTTTGGGCTTATTTACTATGTGTGGGCACAGCAAATTGGCAATTTCAAGCACTGACAAGTGTTCTTTTATGAAATGTGGACGGTAAGAAAATAATAAATGTGGATTGCCACAATAACATTTCAAACCATAATCATGTCTTTAAAGAAAACCTTACCTGGCATTTTCAATGTTGGAACAGCTATGTTGCTGATTCTATTATTGCGACAATAATACTTCTCTTCAAAATGTGAGTGACACACACGACGTTTCATATATATTTGCTCATTCTCTAAGCTCAGGATGTCACCACCAATGGCATATAACCATGTGTTAAAACGTTCAGGTTCCTTCTTGGGGTTCGGAAACCCATGATGCACCACACCGTGACCTAAAAATAATAATAATAATAAGAACAGCAGCTCCTGGCACCAACAGCGAAATTACTAGTATTACTATAACCGGCAGACACAGTTAGCGGAGCTTATAACAAGATTTATTTGCACAATATGCAGGCCTCTTTTTCAATGGCAGACTTAGTTTCCGTTCAATCAACATCACTTTGGTTGCAGTATAGATAAGGGGGCACGAAGGAAAAAAACCTCAACCCATGGAAGTAGTAGAGATTGGCATTACAACCCCATTTTGCAGTTGTAATGCAGCTAATCTGTACTAGGTACATCACATGAGTTTTATCTCCCTGGAATATTTCAAGTAGTTTTTCCTTGTCAACACTCTGACCCACACTTCCTGGTATCTAAGTGAGCTGATGGATGCTACTTGACTCACCAATCTTATTTCTTAGCGTGGGTATCAATGGCAAGAGTTTGCCATCGTGGTGGAAAGCACAAGTGAAACGTCGCACATTCCGCGAATGTGAGTGACCAGGTTTATAGTGATGATTCTATAGATTTGACCGACTTACCTACTATACTTGTGCACCCAGGAACACAGCAGTGGTTGGTCGTGGACATGGTACCAACACTTTATTAGTCTTTTCTCAACAACACTTAGGAGTCCTGTCTCATTTCTATTGCGGGTTAGTCAACAAAGATGTGCAGTAGTAAATCAACCGGAGGAGCCAAGGCTCAACTCAACGGGATACGTTATCATAACATAACAAACACCAAACCAACACAACACAATATTTAACTGAGGTACCCAAAAACAAAAATTCCGCTGCGTTTGCGCCGCAAACAAACACAACAACAACCAACAACCATCTTGTTTTTCTAGTCCAAACGTCATACAACAGTGTTGTCAACTACAGAAATTTCGTGTCGCTACCTAGTAGCGAATGTAGCGATGGGCAAAAGGAATGTTGGCGAATAGTCTCTGGAGTCGAGAATCTATCAAGAATTTAAAATTTGTATGAGTGAGAGTGGCAGTACTAATTAAACTAAAAAGTAAGTTACCGTTCTCAGTAAATTCCCCGTTCAATCCTCCTATCAATGTCGCCATTTCTAGCGACAAAGACGCTAAACTGGCAACACTGTATTAAACAATTCGCTACTACAGCGTCCTCTGAAGGTCTATTAGAGAACTACGACTATAAAATACGGCTAAATTAGAAATACATTATTATAGCTGAAACCAAAGGTCTTTGCTATACTTCGGAATGTGGTCTCATATACATCTTTCATTTCCTACTTTCTTCTTCTAAGTTTGAAGCCCCTGGTCCTTGGTCTGACCAAATTTTTCACGTTTCTAACTTTTATCCTATGCTCCAGAATGGGAAGAGGCGGGAAGAGGACAGGCGGAGAGCAAATAACCGGCCAAGTGCGAGTCGGACTCGCGCACGAAGGGTTCCGTGCCATTATCTATAAAAAACCGCAAAAAAAATAACATTTTGTATGGGAGCCCCCCCTAAATATTAATTTAATTTTAATTCAATTATTTATTTTTTAAGTAAATAACATACTCAATATATTGTGAACATTTTAAGCGTCTACCTGCTACCATTATCAATATCGAGCAAAAATGAGCAAAAAAAATTACGTTTGTTGTATGGGAGCCCCCCTTAATATTAAATTTCTTTTGATTTTTAGTATTTGTTGTTATAGCGGCAACAGAAATACATCATCTGTGAAAATTTCAACTGTCTAGCTACCACGGTTCATGAGATACAGCCTGGTGACAGACGGACGGACGGACGGACGGACGGACGGACGGACGGACAGACGGACAGCGAAGTCTCAGTAATAGGGTCCCGTTTGGCACCCTTCGGGTACGGAACCCTAAAAAGAAGGCTGGACCAGCCATGTGGGGGATGCACAAAAATAGCAGGTTACAGGCATTTTGATCCGGCTTGCCTCATTAAGACATGAAGTCGGAATGAGGTAGGGTGGCGGTGGAATATGTGGTTGGTCAGAAATACTTACTTCGGTAAGCGACATCGGTGTTATCGTTGGATGCATTTTCCAGCTGTTGTTGAGCGTTGTTGGCTCCGACTGCCGCTGGGTTAGCCGCCGCACCTAGATATAAAATATTTAATAACATTTAAAATGTATCGCTTAATAAGTGTGAAACTTGCAAGCGGCTGGACCGAATGAGATATTTTTTTTTACGTACTCCATAAAGTCTCAGGAAGGTAAAATAAAAGTTTAAGAAATGCAAAGGGACAGCTTCTATTTTTTTTAATCGTTTATAAATAGTTTTGAACCTTATCGTCATTTGTGGGCTAGTCGTATATACATAGAAACCAGATGTTTGTGTTGGTCTGATTCTGCCTTGGGACAAACATAACATAACACAACATTTACAGATAGGCACTAACATTGCTATTCAAATTGCATTTAAAAATACACTTACCTCTGGAGTTAGCATTGTTAGCGTTGAATGCATTCTGTGCCGCTTCCAGTTGTTGTTGAGCGTTGGCAAGATTTGCCAGGGCGGCACCTAAGTCAATAAGAATATAGAGTTGATTATGTCACCGTAAAATTGTCAAACCCGTGAGATTACAATCTAACAAATTAAAATTCGTTATATTTCAATCTGTCCATAAATTGTAAACGAAATCGATAGAATAGTATTTTTTATTAATGTTAGTCAACGTAACACAAAAAAACGAGAATTATAAAACGAGGATAAACAGGGATTTGCTTCGCTCACCCCCTTTATCTTTCACCTACCCTGGCCCACCACTTTGCCCAGAAATTCATCATTTCAGTTTTCGACTAACGCGTTACCTATATTGTATGAAGTACGGTACAGTTGACAATTTATGGGTTTTGACAATTTCACGGTGACAGGTTTAAGTTTAAACTTCCTTATCTTTTTGATATGTATGTTATAATATAAATCTTTGGTTTAGTTCATGCATAAGTCAATAGATTGCGTTGATGGCTGACCGAATGGCTCCTTCATGAATTGTGATATAGACGAAAGCGACAATACGCTAAATAAATGGCAGACCTTATCTGTATAATTATCTACTTATTCTTCCATGGTTCAGAAATACGCTCACCTCTGGAGTTACCATTGTTAGCGTTGTTGGCAGCATTCTGTGCCGCTTCCAGTTGTTGTTGCGCATTGGCAAGCTGGTTTGCCAGGGCAGCACCTAAATAAACAAGAATATAGAATAGACTCAAGTTCCTTCTTCTTATAAACCTTTAGTTTAGTTCCTGCTTATGTCAATAGATTGCGTTGATGGCGGACCTGTATCGTGCCTATATCCTGCTTATTTTGCTATGGTTCAGAAATACGCTCACCTCTAGAGTTACCATTGTTAGCGTTGGCTGCATTCTGTGCCGCCTCCAGTTGTTGTTGCGCGTTGGCAAATTGGTTTGCCAGCGCGGCACCTGTAAGGAATATAATTAATTATAATTAACATATATTTTGGGGAAGCAATTTCTTACGTCCAAAGGAAATACTGGGTACCTACCCTTCACTTCCTACCCGGGTAGTGGTAACGAGAAACAAGTCAACAATATAATTTCCAGGTTCTCGAAAGAGAACCACTCCAAATACAGTGAAATCTACAAAACACGTGACATGGCGAAAATAACATAAGATCTTAGACCGCCACTAATTAAAACATTTTACTTGAAAAAAACGACCCTCGACTTTCGGTCTCGGCCTTTAGTCTAGCTTATCCATCAAAGGTTTCAATGCTGACCGCGCTGTATAGGCCTTGACTTTAGCTGCGCTACGCTGCGAGAACCTAATTTCCCTACCCTAAAACACAATGTGGCTTAGAATTATTCAAATCAGACTCACCTCTGGAGTTAGCATTGTTAGCGTTGGCTGCATTCTGTGCCGGCTCTAGTTGTTGTTGTGCGTTGGCGAATTGGTTTGCGAGCGCGGAATCTAAGTCAAGAACAATAACAACAGCGTCACGGCTTTTCCCATACGTGGTGGCAGAGGCACAACTGTGCCCACTTTTAGCCAGTGGTTCAATAAATATTCTAGAAATATCCTTATTAATGTATCAGATGTATTTTTGTTCTTTTTAGGATTTTTCACTTGGCACCCTGTTTATTAAGCCTCCGTTGTCCGTCTGTCTGTCAGTTAGCTGGCTGCAAATATTCACAGAATGTGTATTTCTGTTGCCGGTACTGTAGCAATTAATGAAGTACGCGAGATTTAACGAAACTTTTTTAAGAGATAAAGTTTTGATTAAATTAGTTTAAGTACCTACAAAAATCCTTTTTTTGTGTTTCACGAAACATAAAATATAAATATTTAAGCAAAATTTTTAATTTAAATAAAGATGTGTCAAACTCAATGCTTATCTTCAAAATTACGTTTCACGAACGACATTTCATCTCCGTTAGGGCTGATTTGACACTTGATCACCAAAAAAAATTAAAGGCAACTATTCCACTAGTTAACGGGATAACGGAGGAAGAGGGCACGTATCCTCAGAGTCTACTCATCTCTCCAGGTTATGAATATCACATAACATAAAATAATAATGAATGATAATGAAGCCCTTTATTTCCAAAGTTAGTTAAGCTTGCTTAAATAACATGAAATTATTTCATTTTAGTACAATTAATCATTCCTATTTTAAATTAATTTATTAATATTGCATGCAAATTATATAAAAACAATTAAGATTAATTTATTATTAATTAATTTCACATTTTAATTGTATTTATGTTTGACTTGTAAGTAAAGTAAATGTAGCCCATTAATGTCCCCACCGAGGGGCACAGGCCTTTACTCGGATCCGAGTAAGATTGAGCCATACTCCACCACGCTGGCTCAGTGCGGGTTGGTGGAGGGGTTTTACGACTACTACATACTACGAAGTAGTGATAGTAGCCGGGACCTACAGCTTAATGTTTGACTTGTATTTATGCTTTAATTGTAATTATGTTTTAATATGACTTTATTTCATTCATTTTACTTTTATTAAAATTAAAAGGAGTTTATTTATTACATAAAATTATTGATATGTATATACAATTAACTTACTACTAAAAAACAATTAAATTAAATAAAAAATATCCTTAAGGTCACCGCCGCCGTCGAGTGGCAGGGTGCCCAACATGTTTTAATTGTATTTATGTTTTAATTGTGTGATATTATAATTAGTATTTATTTACATATATGTATTTGTTTATTGGGACACCCATTTTCGGGTGAAGGCCTCCTCCATCTGTCTCCATAGTTCTTGCGCCACATAACATAACGTGCCCGAAAACGTGCACGAACGAGGAACAGTGGGTCAAGCAGGAACATTTACCAGAATGAAAAAGTGTTCGACTTCAGATGAAATGAACCTTATGACATTGTACATAAGAGCCACTGACATTTCAATTCGAATACTTTTTCGATGCGTACTTTTTCCTGCTACCTACTCTGTACAAGGCTACCGAGCGAGCTATCGCGGCCACCATTGTGCCCACCTTCAGCCAGTGATTCAATACTCCATTTTGCGTGACAGGGGGCTAGCCCATCGCCACAGCTATGGAGTAAGGAAGGTTTCCTCACGATGTTTTCCATCACCGTTAGAGTGTCCGTATAATGTTCTTAAGATAAATGACTTATCTCATTGGTACATGGTCAGCACCGGGATTCGAACCTGCAGCTCCTGCGTGAGAGGCAAGCATGAAACCCTCTAGACCACGGAGCTCTATTTAAATCGGGAATCCCACACGTTTTAAGGGTTCCGATCCTTAAAAAGAAAATAACCGGCCAAGTGCGAGTCGGACTCGCGCACGAAGGGTTCCGTGCCATTATCTATAAAAAACAGCAAAAAAAAAATGTATGGGAGCCCCCCCTAAATATCAATTTAATTTTAATTTAATTATTTATTTTTTAAGTAAATAATATACTCAATATATTGTGAACATTTTAAGCGTCTACCTGCTACCATTATCAATATCGAGCAAAAATGAGCAAAAAAATCACGTTTGTTGTATGGGAGCCCCCCTTAATATTAAATTTCTTTTGATTTTTAGTATTTGTTGTTATAGCGGCAATAGAAATACATCATGTGTGAAAATTTCAACTGTCTAGCTACCACGGTTCATGAGATACAGCCTGGTGACAGACGGACGGACGGACAGACGGACAGCGAAGTCTCAGTAATAGGGTCCCGTTTGGCACCCTTCGGGTACGGAACCCTAAAAAGAAACCCTTATAGGATCACTTTGTTATCTGTCCGTCCGTCTGTGTCTCAAGTCAAAACCTTCTAGGTCAACGCAATCAAATGATACGACAGTTTATACTGTAAAATTCTTGGATTTTCATAGTAATCGCAATGGACCCAAAACCTAGGGTACTTCCCGTAGGCTACAATCATGAAATTTGGCATAATGCAAGGTCTTATAGCACAAAGGGAAAAATCTGAAAACTGCACTGTCTTTCTACAAAAATATTCAATTTGGTTTACATGGATGATTGATTATACTTTAGTTTTTTATGTGGAAACCTAATTACACGTGTTACGGTCTCCAAGTGTGATCAGAACCCTTGGTGCGCGAGTCCTACTTGCACTTGACCGTTTATTTTACTACACTACACTTTAGCTTTTCCTTAGGTAAAGGGGAATGATGGGGATTAGATGGTTATTCTGCAACGGTATCAATTAATTTGGAGAGGGGTTCGTCCAGGGAGCACTTATCCAGTGGAGAGCGCATAGATACATTTTCCTTTGAAACACAACTCACCAATGTACGGGCGGCGGGGGACGAGGTAAGAGAGCTGTGATTGGTCAGCCGCTGCGAAACTGTCTGGCGGCCCCTCAACGTACATAGATTGCGTATGCGAACGTTTGTTGAATACAACCATTCGCCGCATTCCCCCGCAGGCGCAGGTAATTGGAAATATAGTCTCTGGATTCGTTTGGTGTTCGTGATTGGTTAATTAATCTGGTTGGCTTTATGTCTATAAGTGATAATGACACTGTTACCCCCCCGTACAAATAAAATACAGGATGACTTTTGGGTCGTGAGTCGTGACTCTCACATATTGTTTCTAACTCGGTAAATGATTTCAGTTTCAGCTATTAAGCTAGTATTTAAATAATCACAACGATGCGTTGGTAATTTCATAAATTAATTATCCTTATTAATTCTGAATGTTTGGTCACCTTACATTTCATGTTAAAAACTTTTTCAAATAAACTAAGTAGAGTTGTAAGAAGTGTCAAAATCAAAGGCCATAAACCATTTATGACAAAGTGAAAAGGCAGCTGCGCTTGTAAAGTGACCAACTGACCCTGAACCAAAATAGGACATACATTTCAATGTTTTTTTTTGTACCAAAAAAAAGTCTTTGAGCTCTCATCCACAGCATAATATTCCAAACCAATACGCAAAACTTAGGTTACTTTTTTGCTACACGACCCCGCAGTCACCCTGTTTATGGGCAGCGCAGCGGGACAGAGCTATATACCGTAATTCCAAATTCCAAATTATTTATTGCAAAATTGTGGTTTTACAGTTTCTTCAAATTAGGAGGTCCCGACAATGGACCCTGTAAGGGCACTGCAATTTCTTACAAACTAACTTATATTACACATAATTAATTTCACTCCGTTACCCATTCGATCCTGCACAACTTTTTATTAGTTAGGGGTTGTTGGTAAGAAATAAACTTACTTTGGAGCAGGGCTGCTTTGACAGCTTCCGGTTGCTGAGCGTTAAAGTTGCTGGCTTGATTAGCTGCAGCACCTACAAAAAAATATTATCAGACAGAGTGCCCTCGGCGAGGTAATAGCACAGAATAACTAATAGTACTTACTACGTACAGAAGGTTCACTCCCGAACAAAAGTCAAGTTTAGGTACAAAAAAATATGCTCGCATGCGAAATTAAAACTTAGCGTTTGACACGAGCGTTCATATTCCATTAGATATCGGTGACACGATGCCGATCACGTAACAGCAACGCAGCAACGCCGCCGAAAACAACCGAATGCGAGTCGCACTTGCACTCGGTTGTTTTCGGCGGCGGCATTGTTTCACGTTCACGCGACTACCGCGCGCTCCGACAGCCGAAAGGCGACCGTCTGACAGACAAATTCCCCGTGGTAGCGGCGGGGGCGGAGCCCGCCGGCCGTTTATACCTTTCAGCGGAGTGACACCCCCCTGGTAATAGTGCAGTCTCAGTCACACAATCCCACACGGACAAGGTTATAAAGGCGTGCGTCAATAATACTAATAAAGCAGTAAATGCATGCTTATTCATTTCTTTCCTTTTAAATAAGTTTAAATTCAGTAATTACTTACCATTGTTCGATGCCGCACCTGAAGACATTTAGTACATAAAAAAATTAAAAGGCGTATTAAAAAATTTACATCTAGTTAAAATTGCTCCAGAATAAGTTAAACAAATGAGTACTATATTTTCTGTCATCTAAATATCAGATTGGTCACTAAACCTTATTAATAGAAAACCAAGTAGCCCTTCGTCATCGGTGGGTAGTTTTCTAACAATTACATTTTAATTGTTATCTGCCAATAGCAAGCGGCCACTGTCACAGACGAGCGGGGAAACCGATCTACTATTTAGTAGCCATAACCAGTCTACTATAATTTAGGTGACCAATCTACTATTAAGGTGATTAATCTACTATTTAGGTGATCAATCTGCTATTTAGGTGACCAATCAAATAATTCACCTAGATTCTAGGCAACCATTTTTCTAAATCCAGGTTAGGTGGTTTGGCTTAGGAACCAAAATTATTTATTAGGTGATCAGATAAATAAAATTATACTATACCTTGGTTAGCTGCTGCTTCTAAAATAAATAAATTTTATTGTTAATAAAATCGGATGTCTGACTGATGTTCTGTTCCTAACATAGAGATGTCGAACAATGACGTAACAAACATATAAACAGCCAAGACATCGGGATTTTTTCTTTTTCCTCCTCAGCCGGGATTCGAACCCGGGACCTCTCGCTCGGGAAACATGGCCTTCCACTCAAGGTCATCAAGTATCGCATACGGCCAGTTTCCGAGACGCTGTTCAATGGTTACAATAGGTTACGATTAATTCGAAATAGCGGTACGTACGTGCATATCAATAAATACCCGTACGTGATTGACTGAAAGATATATAATTGAAACAAAAAGTAAACTTTAGAAAAAACCGACTTCCACAAACCCTATTTGATTAGATTGAGTTTAATACAAACTGTAACCCCTTATCCCCCCACCCTTGGGGAATTAATTTTGTCAAATCCCATCTCAGTGCTACCCCACGCTACTAAGGAACCTCTGTACAAAGTTTCATGGCTCTAGGTCCACCGGTTTAGGCTATGCGTTGCCTGCCCGTCAGCCACGCATTGTATTTGTACCTAGTATTGAGCAGATCTGGTGGCCATATGTGGTCTTCATCAGCAGTTCCGCATCACAATATTATGCTTACCATGTGCATTTGCACGAGTTATTATGAAAAACACAAAAATCACTATAGGTTTGCCTATAATATTTGAAGAGTTCCCTCAATTTCTCCAGGATCCCATCATCAGATCCTGACCTGGTGTCAATGGGACCACCCTTGAGGTATTAACTATACGCCGAAAAAAGATTTGTTCAAATCGGTTCATAATTGGCGGAGTAATCGCGTAACAAACATAGAAAAAAAAAAAAAAAAAAAACATACGGGTCGAATTGAGAACCTCCTCCTTTTTTGAAGTCGGTTGAAAATAGGCCTGACGACTGTATCAAATAATAATCAAATATTTAATGGTTCTAGGGGAAATACATATTAAAAGAATTTAAAAGACTAATTTCATTTCACTAAAACATTGAGATAAATATGATTTTCAATAAAACGAAAAATTAAAATACTGCATTCGGCCATTTTGATCGAAACAGGAATAATAGTGCATGACGCTGCATGATTGCACTGTGTTTTGTTGTGATTCATGCTGATTACTCATTTGGACAGTGACATGTTTACTTATGCGTGACATCAAAGACACTCCATGACACCTGAGAGCTTTTTTCACACAAAATTACAAAATATTAGAAAAATGGCTTTAAACTTCGTTAAACTTTAGTTTATTTCCGAAATAAAGTTTTTTTCGTAAATAGTAAATGTGTACATACATTACGGAAGAGGATTTTAAAATCTTTCGTGATGCCTATTGCTCTGTTAGCTAATCGTACCTTTGCGTCTCAGAATCCGGCCGATAGTGTCCTTTCACTGAATTTGTGGTGGAGGTACTAAAATCTTGATTCACCTTTTTGGCTATACAATACAGGGTGTAACAGAAAGGTGTAGTCATATTTTCAGGGGTTATTAGGAACGCCATTCTGAGCAACTTTCTCCATTAAACTGATTTGATCAGATCAACTTTATATTTTGCTTCTCCATACTAATCAGCTGGCCACCCGGGCCAAAACGTACGGAGCAATGAAAAATAAAGTTGCTCTAATCAAATAGAGTTAAAGAACTCTTAGATATTTAGGTTAAAGAACTCTTAGAAATTACATTTCACTTAAAATGAGATATATGCTTAAAAATATTACTAAAGGCACATTAATTTACGGTACAATTCGGTGTCATAGTAAAAGTTGTTCAGAATGATGTCCTTGACGACCCCTTAAAATATGACTACAGATTTTTGTGACGCCCCGTCTTAAGAAGGACTTCTGTTAATTATGTTGATGAGTCAGATATCAGCTGATGCATACCTGAACCTCGGCCCTGTGCCTGCGGGGCTGCGTTCAAGGAGGACAGGGCCGAATTCGGCGATACCAGACCTGCATTAGGCTGTAAAAAAGATAATGTCAACAACGAGGCATTTAGCGTATGCGGCATTTTACGTAGCAGCACTTTGCGTATTCGGCATTTTGCGTATGCATAATTAATAAAAAAACTTTGCCACTCTTTTACAGTTGTGAACTCGTGCTTTAACTATTTGTAAACAATACGGATATATCTATTGCATTACCGACAGCATGGCGACGTTTTCCATTCAATTGTCGCTTCAAAACTGCCACCACCGCAAAGGTAGGCCGAAAAGAAGATGGCGGTAGGATCTGCTGCGCAGGAGTGAGAGAATCTCCCGAACTGGCTTGAGACGGCCATAAACATCTAGCTACCTAGGTTGTATAGCTTTAGCTGGAAGTCAACTATCTACAGACAGAGTACATTATTATATCTTGATTCCTATGTTGATGGACTGGTACGCAACGACTTTTTAGGGTACCATACCCGAAGGGTGCCAAACGGGACCAAATTACTAAGGATCCGCTGTCCGTCTGTCCGTCCGTCCGTCCGCCCGTCCGTCCGTCCGTTCATCGGTCCGTCAGCGGGTCCTAGAGCACGAACCGAATAGGTAGAAAGTTGAAATATTCACAAAATGTGTATGCCACAACAACAACAAACACTGAAATACCAGAGCTATTACAAATAAAAGGTGGTCCCCATACAAGAGACGTGTTTTTAATTTTATTTTTGTTTTTGTTTTATTGTTTTGAGTGCTTGTAGTAGTTGCGTAGTTGTGTTGTACGATAGTACGGTACCCTTCTTGTGCGATTCCGACTCGCACTTGACCGTTTTTTGCTAATGTTTGCCGGGTGACAGATGCGGACAATAGGAATAGTGGACGCTGTTCTTTAGGAATTTATAGACAGCTATCAAAATCCGGTGATCATTTGTCATAAATATGAAACACAGGTAACAAAATAAAATAAAATTGAGTAATGAATACCCTTGCAAAAGCCACTGCCACCAAAGAACACAAGATGATTTGGCACTTCATCTTCTCACACACTACGTTACTGTAAAGAAAAAAACGCTGGATAGCTTTTATACTGCTTAGTAATGAGAGGCATAACAAGTCTCATTATTTTTCTTAACCCTTGTCAATCAGCTTAATTTATCAAGCAATGCAATTGTCGTGCATAATGCCATATTTAATTTAGTGTAGTATGTAATTAATTTTCTTCTTCTTCCAGTGCCTCTCCACTCCTCGAGGGTGGCAGTCAGCTCTGAATACCTCTCTCGGTCTTTCGCCAGGCGGAACAGTTCTCCATCGCAGTAGCATCTAAGTCTAGGCACATGCTGAGACGCAGGCGACGCAGCACAGCACAGATATAATTTGCAGGGCAGGGCAGCAGGGCAGTTGAGGCAGACAAGCGCCCAACGCATGCTGCGACATGCGCAGAGCAGACGTAGTCAGTCGCACACAGCATGCGGAGACCATTCGCGTCCTAGACAAGTAGACGACAAAATGATTTCAGAGTTAGAGTCTGATAATGTTACGAGTTGTTGCTACTTTACAGTTTTTTTTTAGGTTTTATAATAACTCTTTAAATGTCTTTTTTGAATAGTCTGTATGATTTGTATCATACAAACAAGGTTCACAACGAACTGGGTTTCATGCTTGCTCCTCACGCAGGAGATGCAGGTTCGAATCCCGTTGCTGACCAAGTGGCCATGTACCAATGAGATAAATCATTTATCTTAAGTAAGTTATACGGATGTTCTAACTGCGATGGAAAACATCGTGAGGAAACCTTCATTACTCGATAGCTGCGGCGATGGGCTTGCCCCCTGTCATGCAAAATGGAGTATTGAATCAACGATTTTATCAATTTCGAGTCATTTCGTGCATCCTCGTACATTCGTGATATGTCAAGCCTTGATGTTTAATTTTTCGACGTTATCAGGTCAAATCGGTTTGAATGGGGGCTATTTATAGTAACACAATAGCAGGGAACACTTATCCAGTGGAGAGCGCATAGATATATTTTCCTTTGAAACACAACTCACCAATTTACGGGCGGCGGGGGACGAGGTAACAGAGCTGTGATTGGTCTGCGAAACTGTCTGGCGGCCCGTCATCGTACATAGGTTGCGTATGCGAACGTTTGTTGAATACAACAAACGTTTGGCGAGCCGCATTCCCCCGCAGGCGCAGTCAATTGGATATATAGTCTCTGGAGCATGATTCTCGCGCACTCGATATTTCAATTGTTTTGTATGACAATTACTCGATATAGATACCGATATCCGTGTATCGAATGTGCGAGAATCGTACCCCAGGTTATGTTGTTATGTTGTGTGCTTAAATATGTCATAGAGACGCCAACGAGAGACAGTGTCGGCATGCCTTTGAGTCACCGTCAAATTTTGAGATGTTTAGCATCCCAGACTCAATCATTTGCGGTGACACAGAAGAACACATCTACTAAATATCGCATAGCACACATGCATGATATCAATTCACATACACGATGTTACAAGAACGCACCTAAGAAAAAAATACTGCAGTAATCAAAATCATTTTTGACGTGAATAACATCTAATCGATGAACGCTGGCTGCACGCACGAAAAAACATGACTCATTGTCACGTTCCACCTTAGCCGAGCGTGAGGTTTAAAAGTTTTTTTTATAAGGTTTGTTTATCTGACAGCCACAGCGTTTACAATAGATGCCTTTACACCTACGTTCTATCGCGCAGGGAAAGCGCGTGTGACTGAGATGCCGCCATACGATACGTTATTCCGCTTTCCCCTCGCCAAGGAGCACACACCAATATTTAATCATCATGATTATACTCAGCTTACCCCCACTAACCCACTGATGGGCAAAGGCCTCTTCTACACGCTACAGCGCCAATCCACACGGTCCTGCACCAACCGTGTCCATTGAGATCCTGTCCTGTCTGCTAAACCGTTATGACATTTCCTAAAAAGAACCTCTTGACTAACATATTTTGTGTTATGTCGCCGCCTGTCATTGTTTTTTCTCCAAATAAAAAAAAATACCGGCCAAGTGCGAGTCGGACTCGCGCACGAAGGGTTCCGTTCTATAAAAAACTGCAAAAAAAAAACATGTTAGTTGTATCGGAACCCCCCTTAATGTTAAATTTCTTTTGTTTTTTAATATTTGTTGTTATAGCGGCAACAAAAATACATCATCTGTGAAAATTTCAACTGTCTAGCTAGCACGGTTCATGAGATACAGCCCGGTGACAGACAGACAGACAGACAGACGGACGGACGGACAGCGAAGTCTCAGTAATAGGGTCCCGTTTGGCACCCTTCGGGTACGGAACCCTAAAGAATAAAAACTATATTTCTATATAACACCCCGTATAAGCATATATAGTAAGTAAGACGTAATCGCGAATTAGTCTCAGCTCGCCCTGATAGTAAGATTAGGAGCCGCTACACTGAGAGCTCTACTAATGCTTTTGCTATGGCTGTTCTGATAAAATATTTTCTTATTCGTAAGGAAATCAAGGGCAGGACAGAGTTAGGAACTTACTGGCCTAGCCAGTTGTGTCATTTTTAGGGTTCCGTACCCCAAGGGTGCCAAACGGGACCCTATCACTAACGCTCCGCTGTCCGTCTGTCCGTCTGTCTGTCCGTCATCGGATCCTACACCACGTCATAGCTAGAGAGTTGAAATGTTTTACAGAATGTGTATTTCTATTGCCGCAACAACAACAAATATTGAAATATACAATAAAGGGTGTAGAATAAAATAATTTCAGTACAAAAGCACCTGACATTTTTTAATAGCAAGAGATGACTGACGACGAGGTTGAAGGTATTGCCGTTTTAGGCGCAGACGACGATGGTGCGGAAGCCTTCGCGTGCGAGTCCGACCCGCACTTGACCAATTTTTATCATCATCATCATACTCAGCCTACATCAACCCACTGCTGGGCAAAGGCCTCTTCTCTATACAGTTTTCCAACGATATTTTGGCGCGCGGTGATAGATGGAACTAACGCTTGATGTTCAATGAGGAGTGAAAGGTTCGTGTTGTTGTGGTAGTACAGTCAATTAGAACATGAGAAAGGGGTCGTGCTTGCATAAGGTCAGGAGCATGATTCTCGCGCAATCGATATACACTTATATCGAGTAATTTCGTATGGGAATCTGTCAATTTTGGTCTCGATATCCGTATATCGAAGGCGCGAGAATCGACCGATTCGACCGTTCCGATTTTCTATAATGTTGTTTGGACTTAGACCGGAGCATGATTCTAGCGCATTCGATATACGATATCTACACCTATATCAAGTGATTTCGTATGGGAATCTGTCAATATTGGTCTCGATATCCGTATATCGAAGGCGCGAGAATCAACCCGCAGGATTAAAATGACAGATTTGGAATTTCCCAAGTGCTGTGCGAGCGGCAGTGTACCCAAAAACCATGAAAATTTCGATAATTTTTCAGTTTTTGTTCAACATGTCAGTGAATGAAGGGTTTGACTTCTATAGTTACTTTCATGCTCTAAAGTCGACTAAATTATCTACAATTTGAAACCGATGGCGGGGTCTATACAGCTATTGGTTGCTACAGTACAGTTCGGCAACATATATTGCTGCATATATTTCTGTATTAGTAGATATTTTGTTAAGTACAGAGGACTGAAAATTAATAAAACAAAACCAAATATTCAACTTATTTACTTCCAATAAGTTTCAATAATATACACGACCACTTCAACCAGCGCTGCGATTCCCAGTATGACACCGGCTACGACCCGGCTGTAGTACTTGACCTGGGCCAATGCGGTAGGGGGTAAGTCCACTGGCGTGCTCGGCTCCAGGTCGGTGAGCTGGCGTCGGATACGCTGGATGGGCACTATTGCACGCCAGGGTTCGTCCTGGAGAAATATTATACACCAAGTTAAAAACATAAAATAGTAGATTGTTACACAGGGGTCGTAAGAGAGCTATTTCGGAACAATATCCAATTTGGCATTTAGCTGTGCTCGCAAAGGGCGCTAACGGATCGAGTGTACGCGAGATATTTAGACGCCCGAGTGAGCGAGCTAAAAAATAAAATATTATACAGGTTTTAACGCCCGAGTAAATAAAATATTTATACAGGTTTTAACCAGTCATAGTTTAGGGATTTGTTAGTTCACTATGAAACCCATTCGATCAGAGCAACTTTATATTTCACTTCTGAACCATTACGCAGCCACTATCCACCATAGTGGGAGAACGTCATAACATAAAAGTCCGTCCATAAACGTCCCACTATCAAGTATAGTCTGCAAATGGAACGTTTTCTATAAATAATGCATTGTGTGACTCTTTGGACAGCAGTAAAACCTACTTACTGAGCATGGATGATGTAAAAACAAATTTCAAGTCCTCAATGCCTCCCTCTCTCTATAAAGACGCAAACGAGGTAGAAATATGTTTTCATAAGTCAACCAATATACGGTCTTTACAGAGAGAATTCATCTCACGGCAATGACCGTAAAGTCGCAGAAAGGTAACTAGTGGCTCTGTGAGCTGTAGACCTCGCGAGTATGTCGGTGGGAAAGCTGAACTGCTAACACACATAAAAAAAATAACCCAAATAATTTTCTTTCAATAACACATACAAACTTATGAATGTACCTGGTTACGTACATGCAGTATGAAAGTAGCCGCACCAATAACTTTGTAAACTACATTTCGCGATCTTTTATACAACCTATTGACTTTTTACTAAAATTATATAATCTGTTTCACTCTCATAGTCTTTACAAATCCAACGACACCTCATTTGTTAATATCCATCGAGCCGTTTGGGTTGTAGCGATTTTTTTACATTTTAAAACCCCATATCTCCGCCATTTTGAAAAAAATCAAAAAACTGGCTCGAGTAAAAAATTCTATTTATTTTTTCAACCTGCTCACAAAATTTCACGAGAATCGGTTCATAAATGCGACATGTAGAGGAGAACAACCGGACATACAAAAGCATTTTTGCCCAAACCTGAAACGGAGACGCTTCGCTCGCTTCGCTCGCTCATCAGTTTCACTCTCATGGTCTTTACGAATCCAACGACACCTCATTTGTTAATATCCATCGAGCCGTTTGGGTTGTAGCGATTTTATCTCCGCCATTTTGAAAAAAATCAAAAAACTGGCTCGAGTAAAAAATTCTATTTATTTTTCCAACCTGCTCACAAAATTTCACGAGAATCGGTTCATAAATGCGACCTGTAGAGGAGAACAACCGGACATACGAAAGCATTTTTGCCCAAACCTGAAACGGAGACGCTTCGCTCGCTTCGCTCGCTCGGTCAAAAATAATTTTTGGTTGGCCTGGATGACATCATACTTTTCAGTTTTAATTATCTAGAACTACGATACGGGTAATTTTTAGTTGGACCAAACTAATAACATAATAACGATAAGATGTTAAACACCTTAGAGGATCCATTGTCTAAGGGATAGCCTTACCTTATCTGATACAAAGGCCGGGTTCAGCTCCTGTGGCATAAGCGCAGCCTCCTCTTCAGCATCTTTAATGAAATTCTGAAACCACGAAACTCAAGACATGAGTAAGTACATGGTAATTATGACATCTACATAAAGTAAGAACGGAATGAATGAAATTCTTTATTTAAAATCATGCATGTCGTCGTGTCGTACAAACATGAATCACAAAGAAGATTTTTGAACAACTTATAATCAATTTGACCAATAATAACCTTTTGACAATATTTACAGGTCAACGGCCACTGCCATGAAATCTGCAAATATTTTGATCAATCATCGATAGAATTACTAATCTTGAACAAAACAAGTGAAGGATCAGTTTTGTACTGGCCATTTTGCATCCAGATAAATAATTCGAGTTAACCTATCATTTTTCAGAGAATCTTCAATTAAAGTAGTAGTAGTTCTTACGTCATTGTGGCCAGCAGTTAAAATAAATAACGATGATAATACAAATATTAGAATCATTGTTGTACTTTCTAACGATTACTATAAAAATCAAATGGAAACTTCTACTGAAACAAAAACATATTTCGAAATATGTTTCACGTGAAATCCAGTTGCGTTTTATTGTTACTCTTTAAATGGATTATTTTATGGCTTTTGCGCCTGAAAACGGTTTAAAATGTACATATTTTCAGAGCACGGTATGGTCGTCTATCGATATTTTTATCAAACAGAATAAAACGTCACGCTGTTCTCATACGGCATAGCAGAGGCACGCAGAGGTGCATTTGCGCCTATATTTAAATGGTATTAAATATAATAGGTTACATAGGTTACGGTGTATTCCTCTGCCATCCCGTATGGGAAAAGGTTTCACGCTATATCATGTGAAAACTAAATCCTTAGCCTCCAAAACCATTTCCGCATAAAAACTGGCTCACTCACACACACTCTCAACAAATGATCACGTTTACGAAGAGGCGTCGGCAATGACAAATTGACTTTAGGCACGATCGTGCAGATATCCCAAGATTCATCTATCATATTAACAAATGGCTCCCAGGCCCTGTCGAGACGTTGGGAACCATCTGTTAAGTTGAACCGGTAGGTAAAGGGACCTATTTTAATTCGTTTGTCGGTAATTTACGCATAAGAAGATATCTTTGAACACTTGTCGTCTAGTTCGCTAAATTCGGGTAAAGTTTGATAAATCATGTTTGTGGTCAATGTACTAAGCCTAGCGTTTAACTTACGTTCAGTGTCAGTGATAAGTTTTTGCTGGAATCGGATCATTGGTTCATATCACTCCGAAATACATTACAGTACATTATGGTGCAATAAAGATTTGATTTGATTTGAATATTTTGATAAACCTCATGAGGTTGTCATGACAAAGGAAGCGTGGGAGCTCCCAACATGTCGAACGGTGTCGGTCTCGTATCCGGGTAAAGGCCTAAGCCCCTCGGCAGGGACATTAAAAAATATATTTACTTACTGTCGAACGACTGTGAATAGGGGTTTCATCGGTTTTGGAATCCCACACACTTTTGGAGAGAATGTCCCGTTTCCAAAAAACGCTTAGCTTTAGCTCTAAGCCAAGCTCTAGATAATTTCTTTTTTTCACAAACCACGCAGTGAAGATTTATTATGCTTCCACATGAACCAGACTTTCGTTGGACGTCATACCCACTAAATACAAATACAAATAAGTTTATTATCAAAAAGTGAATTACAAGTGACTAAACTAATTACTTAACATGTACAAAATTGTTACGAAAACAAATTTACATTAACATTGGTTGTTGAACGAATGTGTTTGAACTAAGTACACTGTAAAACGGAAATGGCTGGACTGGCTAACATACTAGTCAGTAAGTTTATCACATCTCATCTGACCTCCTAACATCTTATCATCAAGAAGCTCGTTGGTTTTGCTTGGTTTTGTTAGGTATCTTAATGTATTTTATAGCTGATCACTTGCGTTTTGCACTACTATTACTAGATGACTGAATATCAAATACAAAACAAATATTTCGGACCACCCAAGTTGAGCCAATTTTTTTGAATAAAGAAAAGTGATGAGTCCTTGCGTCATGATGAAAATGTGACCAGTCTTTTACACCTTGGGGGGCAGTTTAGGCGCTAGCGAGATCATGTTCATGGTCGAAATATCTATCTATATCAAAATCTTACGACTAGCCTTTCGACCAACCGAGATATCTCGACCCGTTTTCGATTGAAATAAATATAAATCGAGATAGTTTTCTACGGATTTAGCTGGTATCAAAACCGATATCTCGACTGGGGAGATGATCTCGATAGCGCGAGAAGCGAGCCAGTAAAGTAAACCATTATTGCGTCGTCGTCTTGGCACCATTTGTGGCTAATGATGATATATTGGCCAAATTACGTACAATTCGTTAATATGTGATGGAGGACTAAGGGGTAATAGAAGGTACATAAATAAGGCACTGAATCAAAATACTGGTTAATTAAAGAATAAAGAATATATTTATTTAGAAGGCAAGACTTAAAGCTAGGTTTATTATAAGTTATCGTTTGTGCAAATACAATTTATACAGGAGTTAGACTGCGGCCCCACACTAGGCTGAGCCTGTATCGTGGGTGCCATGAGATGCTTAGCAGAGTGGGAAATGTTGTGACTAAAGACGGGTGTGAATTAAAGACGGGTTTTCAATTAAAAAGGCTTTTGATTAAAAAAAAGCATTGTCGATGTCTTTTAAACTCTGCATATACGAAAGTCAGCCTTTTGATTGAATCAGATTCTATGCAAGATGACGTCAACGCAACAACTGTTATTTTTTTCATAAGTAGTATTCTGTTTTTGATCAATGATAACTATGATATAACATAGTATGTACCCTGAGTGGCAGGAAAAGATTTTGAAAGTTGTCACTTAACTAGTCGACCTCTGTGACGCAGCGGTTGCGCATCTGCCTACCATTGCGAGAGGTCCCAGTTTTGAATCCCGGCTGGGGACAAAAAAAAACCCCATAGTTCTTGGAAGTTTACATGTTTGTGATGTCGCTGTTTCTGGTTTCTACGACACAGGGTATCCTAGTGTGGGGGCCGAAGCAATGTGCGTGTATGTACTATGGTACATGATAATAAAGGAGGATGCAAACTCTTTGGTATGTACGGTCGCCTGAACCTAAAAGTATATAAGCAGTATAAGCGGGATTCACTCGTTAATTTTTTTTTTTTTTTATTAATTGACAATAAGATATAACAGTACAACACCATAGCGCACTTATTGCTAAACACTTAACACTTATTTACTTAGTAGTAAAAAGAGTTGGTACTCTAATTTTGGCATAGAATCAAAGAAAATATCAAGATGATCAAAAACATTGACTAATTTATTGATAAGCGCAACTGCTCTCGCTGTAGGGGCATTCTCGCCTCGGAGAGTTCGGAAAACCGGCACCGTGGCCAGCAACTGCGGCCGCCGCGGCCGTGTCACTCGTGCGCCCAGTTTGGGTACGAATAATGCAATACTAGATAACGTATTTGGATTATTTATTTGATTACGAAACAAACTAATATAGTGAACAAGGAGTGCCAGTTTTCTTCTAATCTCAAGGGTATTAATTCCAACCATGCCGATAACAAACAAGGAAGGGAAAAGGAAGGGATAGTAACCATATATCCTTTTGTAGAGATACCTAGCAAATTTTCTCTGAATTCTCTCTATCATAAGGGTGTATTAATATGACCTGCCCGCATACTTTTAGACAGATTGCGTGCTAAGAAAAATTTCAAAGTTCCCTGCAACTCAGGGATATTATCACGCTTTCACACACTGGGGAGGTAGAGGCTCAACCAACAGTGCCCACTTTTAGCCAATACTATAGTAGGTAGGTAGATAATATGAGTTTTTAGAGGTCAATCACGCCGACTAATCGACCTAGTTATATGTAATGTAGGTCGTTTCGTTTGTTGGTACATTTTTATTTAATTTAACGAAAGGCGGATACAAAACCAATTTGTCGAGTTTCGCAATCTTCAATTTCCCAGCGATTCATATCAGGAACGAAATCGTATAAAAGTACCGTGCCTACGATTACGTAAATTCATATACCTGAAATGAGAATTGGATTCTCGCGACACGGCATTTTGTATTTAGATAGACACGCCATTTCCCTGACAAGGTGGCAAAGGCATATTGTTGGGTAAAACAGTATTTTTTCCCCAAAAACCGGGGAATCACAAAATCGCTTGTCACTGCAACACCGACGACTATATTCTCGATATTCTCTCACGCCCTCTAGAGTCTGGCTAATTATTTAATTTATTTATTTTATTTTATTGAACATCGCAAAGCGCGGCTAAAAATTATTATGCTTGTAACACCGCATATGCCACCGGATATACGTAATTACGTATATGTTACCGGAACAAAATGAAATCTGTCATTCTACAGTGTTACTGGTCAGTTTACCTACAGATGTATCAGAATTACGGTTTTCATACTTTGACAGTGACCTATACATCAATGTCACGATGACCAAAGAGAATATAAACAGCAGTGTGGCCGCTATAGTTTTTTTTTTATCTGATTTTTTATTTATATTTAGTTAGATATAATTACAATACAATACACCCACTGTAGCATTAGGACAAAAGAGTCCTTGGAACAATATTGACATTAAAATTATTAAAAAAAAAATTGACATTAAAATTATTTTGACAGTGGGTACCAAGACGTCAATGAATGTCTAATTTTTGACGTTGGTACCCACTGTCAAACTAATTTTAATGTCAATATTTTTCTCTTTTCGGCCAGGAGAATGACAATGGCTCGACTTAGGGGGTTCCTAACTTATGACTACAAACAATTAAATTAAATGAAAAATATCCCTGAGGTCGTTTTTTTTTATAAAGTTTATGGCCTGGTAACAAGACCTTTAAGCCAAGTCTTTGTTTGAATAGTAGTTTTTAAATAATGTTTTTCACTACACTTCACTTTTATAACTTTCCGAAACTGTTTTCGTCGAGGGGCAGGGTGCCCAACATGCTGGCAGCATTACCTCGCTGTACCTTGTTTATTTTTAAATAAACTGTCAGAAAACCTCCCATTCCATAGTCTCGAGTTGCGAAGCGCAGCGAGCAAGTGACAGATCCCTGGTTTGGATAGCCAAACGTTTCCCGTGAATCTGGTTACACAACTCATGACCTGTTAGATCCAAGTTATAGTCTGATAGTTAGTTTTGTTCGTTTTTACACCTTAAACATAGTGTCACGGTTTTTCCCACACGGGGTGGCAGAGGCACAACTGTGTCCACTTTCAGCCAGTGATTCAATACTCCATTTTGCATGACATGAGGCAAGCCCATCGCCGCCGCTATGGAGTAATAAAGGTTTCCTCACGATGTTAAACAAAAGCTTAGTTACACAATTCTCAATGGAGATTAAAATAACAATGATAAATAATTATTCTTGACAGGAGCCTAGTTCATCGTCACAGACATGGATTTATGAAGGTTACTTCACGTCTTGATATTTCTCGATTTAGATTGACTTCCGTGCTGGTATCGGATGACTGATTCGAGCCGGTTGGGAGCGCGACCATGTTAATTACACAGAATGTATACCTAATAATAAATAACAATATTTTATAGTCAGGCATATACTAATTGACAATTGAATTAAAATTTCTAGGTGACAATCGATAAACTGTGGCCACGTGGTCACATAGCACAAGTTTTATGGTTGAAATTGATTGATACATATTGCTAAGGAGATTTCCAGAACTACGGCTTTGTGCTGGCAACCTGTCATTTGTGCTGGCAACCTGTCATTTGAAATGCAGCACTAAATACCTGACACCGGTGGGACCACGTGTTCTAAGATAATGATAGTTTCAATTAGCTAATCGGACTAACGGGAATAAAAGTACATGTCGTCCGACGGTAGGACAAAGTCAGTAGGACCAGGTGACCGTAGGGCTATAGTGCCTGTGCTGTGCCACCGCATCTGGGCAAAGGCTTAGAGGCTTATTCGTCGTGTTTGTTTAGATTATAATTCGCTTTCAGTTTTACCTCTATCTTATGGGTCGCTATAAAAGTTTTCTCTCTACATTCTCTTCATTGTATTTACAGCCTTACCGCTTAGTAGCTGTCTACTCACGTGACTTAACTTTTCATAGCTCAAGCTTAATCTTTTTGGAAATCTGTGTAAAATATTGGTTTATATGTTCAGTCTTCCTGCGGAATGAAAGATCGGTGTTGATGACAGGTTCGTTGCATTAAGTTGCGTAGAAGTGGCGCCCCCTGTAAACGTCACTCACGCACGCGGCAAAAGACCGTTGTAAGACTGTAAATTGCTTCTGGCGAGTGTCTAAAGCAGAAAGGGCACTAAGGCACTATAGGATACCATGTGATGTGGGAACCGGAAACAGCGACTTCATGAACACGTAAACCATCAAAGACCTGTTTTTTTTTTCTCTCCAGCCGGGATTCGAACCAGGAACTTCTCCTTTGGGAAGCACAGCCTCGACCACAACACTACAGAGGTCGATACAGAAATGAACAGAGTACAAGAAAGTTCTTAATGTAGTTGAGCGATGCGAAAGGGTAGACATTGCATGATGACACCCCCGCACTGGAGTTACACTCATACAGAAATCCCTCAGCTCTAATTTGTCTTAATGGGCCCTACTCACGATGCAATCTGTCTCGCGATTTATTGCTGCAACTTTTTACCTTGCAACAGATTGCATTGTGAGTAGGCAGGTTGCAGGGGCCCTCTACCGCGCAGCCGCTATCGGCATCGGCTTTGTGTTTGACTTGCCGTATTGTCATAATGATAAAGTTCATTCTTGCGCGTTTAATCACAATGCCGATGCCGACACCGGTAGCGCGGTAGGATGGGTTGCATGCAAAAAGTTGCAAGACAGATTGCACCGTGAGTAGAGCCTTTTATGAGCTCTACTCACGATGTAATCTGTCTCGCGATTTGTTGCTGCAACTTGTATTTCTCTCTCTGTCTATCTTCCATTGCAATGACAGATTGCAAGTCAGGTTGCATCGTGAGCACAGAAGAGATAATACTCCGTACTCCGTACAGAACGGCCACTCCCTTCCCCGCGCTGATTCAGATACCGCACCCCACCCCTGGCGTCAAACGATTGGTTAAAAGATCAATAGACAGGGCTGAACGCCGGACGAGTGACAACGCGTATACTAAATATCGCTGCATTTGCCGCGCCACCAGCCCTAGCAAAGTTTACGCACACATTTGCACGTATACAAACATCATTTGGTTATGTAGTAGTAATAGGTGATTATTTTACGAGCGTTCTATGGAGTGTCCGAGGTGTGTCGTGAGTATAGAGCCCTAAAGAGCGTGCTCTTTCCTTCATTCTGTCGCGTCGCGGGCCCCCGCGGGGGTTGGCATGCGACGGGTGCTACACTCGCAGCATGAAGAGCACGGCGCGGATTTTGTCGCGGGAAAGTGAGGGACACAGCTATGCGCTGTATTCATTATGTCCCTGTCCGTCACACTCCCGCGACAAAATCCGCGCTGCGCTCCCATGCTACGAGTGCTGCGGGGCTACCATGAGGCACGCCACTCACCTCAGTCGCGCATTTTGTCACAATTGTATGTCATAATCAATGTTCGCAAGTATAGCGGGCTACACACGACATGATAGCGGTGGCGATCTAGGGTGTAAAAAGGTGATAAACTGGAGCCGCCTGCTGTGTGTGAGTGCACCACTCCAAACGCACACAACAGGCGGCTCCAGTAAACTAGATATAAAAAAATGATAAATCACCTTTTTACACCCTAGATCGCCACCGATATCATGTCGTGTGTAGCCCGCTTATGAGAAACGTCTTCTTCTTCTTCTTCTTTTTATTAATGGCGTCCTAACCTCTTTTGAACGTCATTGTGTCGCGAAATTTGACATTTATCTGAGCGACTGAAGGGAGTGGCGTGCCTCATGGTAGCCCCGCTGGAAACTACTCAGTGACGTCATTAAGCCGGAGTCCGTCGGCACAGTCGGCAGTAACCGAGTGTCTGAGTGTGATGAAGACGGATGCTCGATTAATCTAAGTCAAGCCTCCCCTGTATTCCGCATTGCGATCACACTGCGACCGCAGTTTCTATGTTGAAATGCAGTAGTTAGTTGAAAAATTACGTTTTCATGTTAAAGATGGCTTTGCTTCCAGTGTTGTGATGATAACTAACCGACCACCAACTCATGGATGGATATATTTTCATAGCTCACGAATGTTCTAGCTCCATCCCTGTTCTGTTTGTACAACATTTTTTGCGAGCAGGGGACACATTATACACATAACACAACTTTCTGTATGAAATTATTATTTTTCACTTCTACAGAGTAGCCCAGCTTCAGAGAAATAAGGTTACTAAGTTCAGAATGATGTCCTCAACTACACAAAAAAAGGCTCCAATCACCAAACATTCTGTATTGTCCATCTTGTGAGTAAACATGAGTAGACACTGAGTGCACACCGTTAATACCCCATCAGCCGTTAATGTAGCATTAGCTGTCCTCAAGCGTTAGTTCCATCTGTCCTACGTCCTATAGTGTTGTACAAAGATAATTCACAAAGTCGATCGAGGGAGGACTGCAAAAGGTCCACTCCGCTGACGAAGAGGCTATCAATTGGCTGCTCAAACTGCCACCTTTATGAGTTGTGACGTTGACGACAGCGACCAAACGCTAAATAAATAAATTCACAAAGTTATAAACTTAAAAAACCGACTTCGAGACCTTATTACTCAATCCTCTCTGCTCGCGTTGCGAATGTCGTCTAAAAACACGAACACGAGCTTAAAACATCAGCTGTGTTCTGGCTGTTAACTCCGCACATTTTACACAACATACTTAGATGAATATTAGTCCCTTCAGTCAGCCCACAGTTACAGAAAGGAAACAATACGTGATTTTGTTTACCGTTAATACTTTAAGTAAGACATTATACTTTTCAGATACTTTCATGTAGTGACCTAACTACTGGACCGATTGCTGAATTTCAAAAATGAGACCAAGCTTAAGAGTAAACCTTTCAAACAAAAAAAATATTTTAAAAATCAGTTCATAAATAGTAACAGTTTTGAGGTAACATACATTAAAAATAATAATGATAAAAAACATACAGTCTAATAGAGAACCCTCCTTTTTTGAAGTGGTTAAAAAAACAACAAAGTCATCGCAAAACCTTTATCCCTGCACTAGTTCCAAAACATAGTGGGAGAACTTCTTGAATAGCGGAAAGAATTCTATGCACAAGGAGCCAAGAAGTACCAGCACTGTGACGACCCGGTTCACCGTCCTAATTATATCGAGTGTGTTGGTTGTCGACATGTTTGTATGGGTGTTCTCTATAGGCGCCCTACGGAGGGCTTTTAGCTCGATACCGTCCTTTGGTGGGGTTACCTGTGAAAGGGAATCGTTACTTTAAATATAAACAATTAGTATAAATGTTACCGACAAAGTATGAAATCCAGGGATTCTATAGAATACCTTGGCATTGTATAGAATACCGGGCCACTTTAGGATATGTGTGAAATAATATCGGAAATGGTCTTTATTACACTTGCCCTTGTATTCTATACAATACCCAAACGAGGCCAGGCAATGTGGAATGAGTGAGTCCTGTATCGTTGAATTTTCGTGTATCCATGTGGAAAATAAGAAACTATGGGTAATTTTTATATTAGATTTTGTTTTTCATTTGCATACGCTCGCTCTGCTCCGCTTCGCTCGCTCCGGTTTTGCTTTTTCGAAGTTCCAACCTAACCTTAAAGCAATTTAAATTTAGCCACAATAATCTACTCTAGCCAAATATTGACAATAGAGAAAAGTAGTATCGCCAGGTACCTACCTCTACTTTCTTTATTTTACATTGCCTGATATTTCTTAGGGATTGTATAGAATATCTAGGTAAAGTGTGAAATAAAAACTATTTCATACATTGCCTGCCTATTTTAGGCATTCTATACACTGCCTAGGTATCCCATAGAATGCCTGATTTCATACTTTGCCAGTAACATAAACACATAGCATTGCATCGCTGAGGCCACACTTGGGTTTATTGTTTTTACTACTACCTCTTCCAACGTCCACAAAAGAACAGATCTTCTGTTCTGTTTTTTATAGGTTTTGAACTTTATCTTGATGTGGGTAGGTTGAAAATCGCGGGCCGTGGACTTTGGACGGACGAGAACCAGAAACAGAAATGTCATTAAAGTCTCAAAATGTCCCCCGAAAGTTGCGCGACGCTGAATCTACAACGCTCTATCAGTGTCCGAAACACAACCCACAATCTGAATTTGAACACGGAATCTGTTGATTGTGAAGAAGAACCTCGACTGCTATGTTCCGCTGTAAAACATATATTTGGGTCGATTTCACGATTTTTGAGTCACACGGACGAGATTCGACATGAAATCGACCCACGGACGGTTTTACGCACGCTGCAAATAGCGTTTCAAGCGTTTCGAATCTGCTACGAACGTTGTTACACACGCTGCAAATAGCATTGCAAGCGTTTCAAATCTGCTACGAACACACGCTGCAAATAGCGTTGCAAGCGTTACGAATCTTCTACGCGGGTCGATTTCACGAATTTGTATCTCACACGAATGAGATTAATTCACACGAATGAGTTCTCATTTGTGTGACGTGAAACCGACCCATTAACACGTTTTATCGTCACTACAAATGTTCAAATGTTTAATTAACTATCTGTCAGTCATCCTGTGTAGGACAGATAGGTTAAGTCTCCATTAGGCAGTGAGTGTTGTAAACTGGATACGCAGTTGATATTCAGTCAAGGAGGCAATTTGCCATAGATACCTTTGGCATTATTGAGTGAGCTACCTTTAGCAGTAAAGTGAATAGGTCCCTGCGGTAGTGAGGGGTACGGGAGGGGTGGCATTATAAACAATATGCTATATGGATATGCAGACTGACGTCACTACAACACACTACTCCCGTATTAAAATACTCCAGCAGGACACCTACTCGGTTGTGCGTAAGGAACAAAATATTTATTTTCATGGCACTGTTCGGAAATGTTACAAAAATGGTCTGTAATGGGGAGCCAAAACAAGGAAGGAAAAATGTGGACAACTTAAACATTACAGTGCCACCAATTTAGCTGTTCAGTTGATAGATTTCGCTAGTGTCATACTAGTCTTCATAATAGCGGACATAGTATAGTATGTATTCTCTTGATGGTGGATGACAAGTCCGTAGTACCAATTTTTCCCACCTGAACAGCTAAGTTGATGGCTCTACAGACTTCCAACGATATTTTGATACTTGAGTGACGTTTAAAGGGGGCGCTAGTTTAACTTAACGCAATGAACCTGTGATCAAGCGTTAGTTTAGTACCCCTTTTCACCGCGTGCCAAGATATCGTTGGAAAGCTGTACCTACGTTAGCTATCAATTTCTTCGTAGTAGCACAGATATAGTATTATACTAATACAGATAGACCACCTAGAACAAAATATGACACCGGCACGGAACACAAAAAACTGTGTTCCGTGGACACTGGCGTACACTGAGATGCTACGGAAGCTTCTTTAGCGCAATTATCGCTTGGTGCAGTACCATCGAAAAATTGCAAATACCTCGAGATCGCGCTAAGATATTTAGGATTTATTCAAAGATTAGCGCCACCTAGATGTATGTTAACTAAAACCATGGCGTTTAAAGTAATCTTACTCCCCACGCCATCTCGCAAAGGTCGCCACTTTTTGTTTATGTTATAAATAAGTAACGTTTGTATTGTTATAACCTGTTTCTTTGTCCTTTAATTTATTGTCTGTTTGTGTCGATTTAGTTTTAACTGTTATGTCGCAAGCATGTATGTGTGTAATAAATAAATAAATAAAAACTCTTTTTTACCCATTTGTATGGGATGAGCACCCTGTAGTAGTCGTCGTGAACATCACTATATAGAGAGATTACATATACTATTTGGCCGAGAGACTATAGAGTCTGTAGTCTCTCGGCCAAAAGTGTATTAAATGGACTCTTAGAGATTTTTGCCTCGTTCATCTATTGGTCACTTTCCAGTCTCTAAAAAAATGTGCTATTCTTTTTAGTTGTTGACCGAGTTAAGGGTAATATTGCCCGGCTTTACTAAGAGAAAGGCTTTATTACCTGGAAGACAGTGCCTGGCTCTATGTGGGGAATTATTCCCGGTTTGGGACAAGGCTGAAATATTCATGAACATTTCAAGCGAATGCAGAGTACCGCACCACGTCTGGTATGTTGTACAGCATATTTGTACATAAATTACTTGCCGAAGCTAGCTAATATTAATCACTCACAATAAATGGCATATGCTCACATAATAATACCTCATTATGGTGTGAGTTTAGGCCATTTTCTCCCGTATCACTTAGATTTGAGCACAAAGGTTTTTAAATACGGGAAGAGATTTTCACACATCACTATGGCAAGGAAACTTTTTACACAATATCTATATCATATCATAGCTTCTGCAATGGGCACACATACAAAGACACACACAGAAAGAGATTTTGATTAAATAATGGTGCTCCTAAACGGGCCAGGTTTTGCTGCAATATGTAGCTGGCAACTTTCTCTTAGTCACATGTTAGAGAAAGACACCAATAGTTGCCGGCCACATATTGCAGTGAAAATATGGCCCGTTTAGGAGCATAAATAAACGTGAACACAGCTGTGCCTCTGTTACCCCGTATGGGAAAGCGTTACGCTACATACTCGAATTGAATTTTCATACCCAAGAAATCAGGTTATTTATTGAAGATAGGTGCAAGTTCGGAGACGACCCCACGCGGCAGCAGTATATAGGGTGACATTTCCTAACCATATTTTGAGGAATTATAGAATCCAATAGTAAAACATATTTCCCCAAGAAACACAAACCAAAACCCAAGAAAAAGAAAAGAAAAGAAAAAGAACAAATGAAAAAGATATTTCATCCCTTCCCCAGCCGGAATTCTCGTACACAATCGCATGGTAATAGCGAAAGGGTGCAAAATCCTGGTAAGGTGTTCATAATTATGGGTACTTTCATTCCCTATAACATAGCTTTCTTACGCCCGGTTTCCGAGACGAAAACAAGTGGTCAAATTCTTGTTAAACAAACAGCCAATTATGAGCCGCCATTTTGAATTAATCATCGATTAACCGCTTGTTACATTTAACTATTTGACCACTCTTTCAAAAAATGGGGGTCAGCCGATTATCGAACTTGCGCCTTGTACTTAAACTTACTTTTTCATTACCGTCCTTGCCTTGGTCTAGCTTGACATCAGCATGTATAGGTTGTGCGTTATTCGTGATTATATCCAGAGTGCCAGTTACATCTCTCTTATAACGCCGATAAGGACCTTTCTCCTGAAATACACGTTAACATGACTAAGCAAGTTTATCATCACAACTCATCCTTACTCATTTTAATTAACCGACTTCACAAAAGGAGGAGGTTTATAATTCGTCCGGATATTTATTTTTATTTTTTATTGTGTACACCGATTACGCCTAGACGGATGGACCGATTTGGAAAATTATTTTTTTGTTTGAAAGGGTTTACCTTCCCATTGGTCCCATGGTCAGGAAGAGAATTGATTAAAATATGTATAATGCATTATGTATGCTAGTTTGAAAACTTCTGACAGTGTCGGGATGGCTCCTGACTCCCCTCCCAACTTGATTGAGTATGGCTAATCTTACTAGTATCCGGATTTAGGCTTGTGCGCCTCAGTGGTGTAAATGTAAGTGAGCTACATATATTAACAATATACTTTACTGTCACTATATACTTACCCCGTATACGTGATATATCGAATTAGTTACAAAACAGAGAGCTACAACGAAAACTTTACCTTTCATTTTGAAATACAGTTTTTATGTAAATATTATGTTATGCTGGTATGTAACTATAAAAATAAGTTGAGATAATAAAATAACGCGTTTACAATAAATAAATTGAATATGTGTGTATATTTTAATGTGAATATATAGTAAAGATAAAACATAAGCCGGTTGCAAGAGAACCTCAAGATTATACTAAAATAATTTCTACTTAAAAGAATCTTGAGGCCCTCTTATCGCGAGAAAAAAAGACAATGGTCAGAGAAAAACACAATATACGTAAAGGGTTTTGTTCTGACCATTGTTTACATTTTTATGCGAGATTGTCATTTGAGTATGAATGATCATTATGATAGCTGATGTGGTTGATTTTGATGTTGATAGCCGCATTGTCAATCGAGGAAAAACTCTCTCGACTATTACTTTTTTTTTTGTTTTGTCAACTTGTGATTTGTTTGAAACCTTTTTTCTTATTGCTTTAAGATCTATCATACCCTTATCATACCATTAGAAATAATGCATACGTATTATACAAGTGTATATTAAACAGTTTGATTGATCTGATATAAAGTTATGTATGATTATAACCTAAAAGTATTTTTATAAACCTGCTGGTACATAAGAATATTTTGTATTAAAATATTTCTGGTTATTTCACAATCGTAGACAGACCAGAAAGTACATTTTCTAAAAACATCAGAATGTTTTATAAACATCAGATAAGAATTTGATATCCCGTCACTTGCCATTACATTTTTTTGCAAGTGGTCGTTTGTTTAATTAGTGAAAATGAATTTATTATTTATGGCGTGCGTGTTGACACCTATATTGACAAGTGCTAATATGTATAACGACGCAGTCAGTAACTTGAAATACCTTGCCTTTTTTACTGGTACTTAATTTCTTTCTTTCATATTTTTTTTAATATTTCAGGTAGCCTCAAAATTAAGCATATTAAATCGAATAAAAAGAGCCAACGTCGATAAACTAGTAAATAATGACATAAAAGTAAGGAAAACTAAAGAAAAAGGACTAAATTTAAACAAATCCGATGATTTTTTGGGAGCATCTCCAGCCGATGAAATCAAAAAAGAACTGCCTAAAAAACTAAATTACCATAAGAAAGAAAAGATTACTGATGATATAAATGTTACGTCTATTGATAAGGATAAAGTCAATTCAGCTCCGCTCAATAGTGAATCAGAACCTGGAAAAGAAATGAAAATAATTTTGATGCATGATCCTTACGGAAGGTCTGGAGATCAAAAAGTCCACGATGAAAATATAATCAAACAAATTATGGCTCAAGTAAAAAAAGGAAACGAAATAATCAAAATAATGCCCAGTGATGGCGATGATGATTCGTTCATAACACCAAACCAAAGGTTTTCGGATTCTACAACTGAAACAACAAAAAATATTGACCTAATAAAATCAAAAGGTAATAAAGAGGGCACGGAAATTCAGAAAAATATTACTATGAGTAAATCTGAAGAAAAAAAAAACATTAATGGTAAGAAGCACTTTGATATTAAAAATAGGATGAGTTTTTGTATTTTTACCAAAAAATATATTTAATTGCAGACAGTGAAGACGAGAATGTTGACGGCGAAGATGAATTAAACAGGATACTGGAAGAAAATAGTGAAAGCAAAAGCATTCTTAGAGATATTAAAAAACAACCTAATTACAACACACATCTATCTGCACCAAATTTACAGTACAGAGCTAGAAGCGGACTTATTCACGGTTCAGACGAAAAAATATATTCTGTAAGTAGTCCAAAAACTGGTAACATATTACGTAAAGCGACAATAGATGAAACCATCGCATCACGTCATCAACATTTGCAAGATAAATACAATCATGGTCATCAAAATCCAGATATACTTACCAAGGAATTATTAACAGGCGTAAACATACATAGCGATGGCTTTGATGGAAAACCTGGAGCTTATTATCTATCGCCTACCGTTAATTTAAATGACGCCCTTTTACTTTATAATAATAATATCACATTGAAAGTTTTGGATCAAAACAAGACGATGCCTAGCGATTTACTCCGATACTTGAACGCAATCAGATATGCAAATTATCCTTTTTGGTATCATCAACATTCTGGTTTAGATAACAAGTATTATTATCCTAATCAGTACTATCAGAATTATGATCCACTTGCAAATTATCAGCGGCAATATTATCAGAATCCTGATTACTTGAGAAATTATTTGATTCAGTATTTTTATCCCTACACAAATTATGCAAGTCAGTATTTAAATAAAGCTGATGCGCTAAGAAGTTACCCAAGCCAAATTTATACTGATAAATTTAAGAATTATCAAAGCCAGTACTATCAAAATTATCCTCAAAATTATCCATGGCAGTCTTATCAAAAATTCTATGCAGTAGAAAATCATCAATCATAACAAATATAGTAGGTACTTAGTTCCTTCAGAAATTCATGGAATTGATAGTTTATGAAAATATAGTTACTTATTGTTGATATTTGTATGATGTTATTTGTTATCAGCTAATAGTTATAGCTATAGTGTAGACAATGCTATAGATAAGCTCGCCTTTGTACCTACAAGATTTTTCCATTATTAAGTGTCTGTATTCTATTTTTGTGCAATAAAGTATGGTAAAGTAATACTACTACTTAATTTATGAAATATCATTATTTTGTATAGCGTTAGCTTGTTAGTTGATATTTTATGAGGGTTGCTCTTAATTAATCGTATTTCAAATACCGCAAAGGATACATTATTCTATGGATATGAAATAAAACCACCAACCAATCGGATGTAATTTTATCGATTTTAATAATTAAATAACAAAAATGTCATAATTGACCAGCGTTTGATTCACAAAGCAAGTTACAGGATCTTAGCATATGTTTTAGATAAAATTATGCCATAATAATAACATTTACCAAACATATTAAATTGGGAAATTCATTAAATAAACTGTTTATTGCAAATAGTTTTTAAGGTAAATATATAGGATAATTACAATGTTTAAAGCATAGGTGTAAGGGCTTTCTAATTTATAATTATTATAACATACCATACTATACTAGTTTTTCTTAATGATTTACCTTATTAGTTGTAATTCATAAATTAATTAAAATAGATGAAACAGATAAAATAATATTAATATTACTTAGCTCAATTTCATACTTTGCAGAAATATGATTATTAATTTCCAGAAGTGTGCCTCATAGTTTCATATAAAAATTAAGCATGTTATATTTATAGGTATAATAAGGTATAAGATCAAATACAAATATTAGGTAGAAACTTTCAGTTATAGTACAATTAGAAATTGAGAAGAGTAAGGCAGATATTTTAGATGTGAGAAGTATAATTTATTTATTATTTATGTGTAAAGGTAGTAATATTATCAATTGTATATGGCTACTGAATTCGCAAATCATCTAAAATATCTGACCCAATATCATTTAATACAACTATGAGTAGGATTTAATCTGCAATTTGTACAATAATTTACTAGCACGCAACTCAATAAATGTAAAAGATTGATTTAGTTTTTCTAACCTTACTCCAAAATGTTACTTTAATGTTAGAAGCTTCTTTAATAACAAAAAACATACAAAAAAGAGTTTCATCTACCTATTTAATGATCTCTAAATCTCAACATTTCACTATTTTGGTGGTCCTTTATTCTTCTATCACGTAAACATGACTTATCAGAATGCGACGTTTTCTCTTGTGTCTTTTAAAATATAGTACATAGTTTCACAAAAGTTCAAACATTGTAAATACAAATTCATAGTAATATGCATGAGTGTGATTTAATAGCTATGATCCAAGATGAATTCTGGTTTATTACACTATTCATTAATATTTTTATACATTTGAATCTATAGAAGGAGGAAAGGGATAGTTTACTTTCATTTCATTTTCAAAAAGAATACCTTTATTATATCCGTAGTAGTACGATGAAATATCGTGATCTTCATATTTTTTGATTTTATTTGTTCTTCTGCAAAAAATAATGTTTTTGTCAAAAATGGCGCCAAATCTATACCTACTTTTATCTACTCTACAATCACAAGCCATGTGTTTTATGGATCTGAGTACTTTAGGACTAAAGATTTAGATTTCAAGCGACAGGGTCATTTTCTATAGCATCATCATTCCAAGAACCAAATTCACTTAATTACTTATCGATTACTTAAGTTTTTTTATTAAATTGGCCCTTAGAATGTCACAAGTTTGCGAAACACTACCATGAAATAATAGATAAATGGAATGCCGGGAAATAAGTATCATAATGAATAACTCTCAGTCTAAGATATGTAGATATGTTAGGTAAATATAACGATTTTCATGGAAATAATAATTATGATGGTGCATATTTTTATTGTAACTCATAAATTTTAACACTTACAACCCATTACAGTAACTAATCTACTAAATAAGCTTCAAAATAAGCTGCTACTTACTTTACTACTAAATAATTGACTTTTAGCCAAATTCATTATGATCCTTATCCAACTCTAAATTAGCATGATTAACATAATTTGCGTTACCACAGCAATCAACCTAAATAACCAGCGGTTATTGACCTTAAATAACTTAGGATCAATAGTCACTTAAATGGTATAGGCTTATAACTAAAACTAGGATGAACTAAATGTACCAAAACATGATTTATAAATTGAGCACACTCGGTTGTGAACTCGAATGTGTTATAATTTATTCATAAGAGACAGGTAGGTCATTGGTATTTGAGTTTTCGTATAACAGAGTAGGCTAGTGAGGGCTAGTGAGGTCTAGCATGATGTGTGCCTAATCATCCGCTACGTCCTTACGAACCTTATGCCCGCGGAACGATGCCTGGATCTTGGTTGCGGCTTTATTCAAATCAGGATCAGTGAGGTCGATCTTCTCGATATCCTCCTGAAATACATAAAGATAAAAAATATATAAAATGGTTTAATTTTGGGTTTTTAATACAACAAACAATTTACAGAGGATCTACAATAGTCTCATATAGGGAAATGCTTTAAACATTATTTAAGCTGGATGATCTAATTACATTGTTAAATATATTTTTTACATAATTGAACACCTAAATTGTACTAAACAAAGAGAGTGTAAAGTAAATAGTTGAAAGAAAAATTATATAAATTTAATGAGATTGCAGTTTCGATTTTAATATTGTTTGGAGATTAATTCGTCCTTACGTGGCAATACTAGTGGCTGTGTGTTCCATACTGTATAATTACATAATTCTCCCGAGATCATTTCACTAGCCGTAATGGATCGTTCCGACATGTGTAACGTCTGTTTATCCCGAGAGAGCAAACATAATAATATCGGAATGTGCTCTTGCTGTCATCATTATATAGGGCGGTCAATACTCCCCCTTCATACATGATAACATAAACATGAGTTGAAGCGTAAGATAGGTATTTATTTAGTACACCGAAAATCCTACAGACAAATTCCAGAGGCAATATGATATTTGATGAAACTAATTTAAAAATATAACTTAGGGCAACTTGCAGATGTTGCCGGATCCCAAGCTGTTACTTAGTTTAGTTAGTTTGTTTTGATGTCGTTTAAATAATAATCTGTCCATCTTACTCGGATCCGGGTAAAGGCCTGTGCCCCTCGGTGGGGACATTAATGGGCTACATTTACTTTTACTTTACTTATTAATAAAACACTACTCTGCTGTAATATTAGCGTACTCTCTCAGGTTGAACTCAGACTATGATTATTTTACTCCAAGAGTGAAGACAGATAGATAAGTGCTACCACAGGGTGCTTATCCCATACAAATTAGAAATAGTAACCCCTCGTAAATAAGAGATGGCGTGAAGAGTAAGATTTGTACTTTAAACGCCATGGTTTCAGTTAACATACTTCTAGGTGGCGCTAATCTAAGAATAAGTCCTATATATCTTGCGCCATCTCTTGGTATTTGCCATTTTTCGATGGTGCTGCACCAAGCGATAATGGCCTCGAACTAAAGAAGCTTCCGTAGCATCTCAGTTTACGCCGGTGTCATATTTTGTTCTAGGTGGTCTATCTGTATTTTTTTTTTTATGAGCCTGTAATATCCCACTGCTGGGCAAAGGCCTCTCTCCCCCTCTTCCACTCCATTCGATCCTGAGCGGTAGCATAATATTATAGTATCTGTGGTGCTACTCATTCCTTACACATTGTTTATTAAAATATTAAATTCGTTCATACTGTCTTTATGCTTGGAGTTAAGTTACTAGGTTACTAGGAGTTTAAGTCTGTGTAAGTATACAATTAACTCCATAACTGCGGATATGGGCTAGCGCCTGTCACGCAAAATGGAGTATTTAATAACACCTATGCACAATTTTACTTCTGCCACCATGTCTATGATAAGAAGTGTAGAAATTAATCTATGTTGATGTTAGTATTAAATTTTCTCCCATACTGCAAGCCTACCTGACGATTTTCAGATTTCAGATTCTTTATTGTGGAATGTAGTTTAAGTTTAGATGTTACATATAAGTTTGTTTCGTCCAGCCGTTAGGCATACAAAAACACAAGTTAAGGAAAGAAGTAACTTAATTAAACAACAGTTGAGTCATATAGGCAATTACTACGGTCGTAACCGTGAAATCTGAACGAGACTAGCGAACGGCACTGCTATCTCAGTGGCTGACAGAAAACTGTATCTTGGAGTGTACCTACTGAAGATTATATTAAGAAACTTTTGAAGTAAACAAGTTTGTTTCTTAGGGTTCCGTACTCGAAGGGTGCCAAACGGGACCATATTACAGAGACTTCGCTGTCCGTACGTCCGTCCGTCCGTAGGTCCGTCCGTCCGTCCGTCCGTCCGTCCGTCCGTCCGTCCGTCCGTCCGTCCGTCCGTCCGTCTGTCTGTCTGTCTGTCTGTCTGTCTGTCTGTCTGTCTGTCTGTCTGTCTGTCTGTCTGTCTGTCTGTCACCAGGCTGTATCTCATGAACCGTGGTACTCGTAGCTAGACAGTTGATATTTTCACAGATGATGTATTTTTGTTGCCGCTATAACAACAAATACAAAAAAACAAAAGAAATTTAATATTAAGGGGGGCTCCCATACAACTAACGTATATATTTTTTTTGCGGTTTTTTATAGATAATAGTACGGAATCCTTCGTGCGCGAGTCCAACTTGCACTTGGCAGCTTATTTTACCTTATCCTGTCGGTCCTTTTCATCCTTCTCCTTCTCCGCGTCAGTGACCTTGCGGGCTTGGTGGCCGCGGAAGGAGGCCTGGATCTTCGTGGCCGCGTTGCATAAATCTGAAAAACAGAAACAGAAATATCGTTATATAAATTCAGCAAGTTGAAAACTTAAAAATAACGACTTCATTACCTACTTAGTCCTGGTATACAGATGTCGTAATACCTGAAAATGAGCCTACGAAATCTGTCTCCTGACAGTGAAGTCCATATATACACGATCGGGGAGGCAGTCGCTCAAGTCTGAAGGAATTACTTGGAACCTACAGCCCTTCACGTCCTCTCCGGGTAGTGCTAACGAGCGACAAATCATCATGTTCAGACATTATAATTTCCAGGTTCTCAAATGAGAACCTGACCACTTGACACTGGCAAAATTAACCTCCGAAGAGGTTAGGACGCCATTAATTAAAAAAATAAGAAGAAGAAGAATATACGATCCTAGCTGCCAGAATGATTATGTGTCTCTTAGAAGCTTCTCTATATTTTTGAGGGGATTGTTGGTATGTGAGTATCTATGGTACCGATCGATACAATAAAGTCAGTGTATGCTCGACAATGGTGTATGGTGTTTCATTGAACCTTTAGCTACACTCAACAGTGACAATGACTATAAACACCAAAAAGTTACAGAAAGGCCGGATGTATAATGTCATCCAGGTAAAAACAAATCAAACTTCACAGTCTTTTCATGCAGAAACGTAACCACTAGACCGATTCCTGATTTTCAAAAATGTGGGACTATGATATTGGATTCAAACGAAGAAAGAATTTTTGAAATTAGTTGGTACCTACCAGTTTCTATGTAACAAACATAAAAAAACATAACGTTTAAACTACATATATAGGTACTAACAACAGTAATAGAACAGTTGAGTTCACCTGGTGTTTGATCCTCTATTTCCCCCGTTTCTACTACTTCTGCTAAGTGGTTAAATTAAAACAGACAAGCTGCGATTGTTTCTACCTTTTCAATTAGCGTGGAATGAAAACGGTCTACAATTTCCATAGAATGGGGATTATGATTAGGAATTTCCATTATTTGAGGTCCCTGTGCGAAGGTTTATTTTATAAAAATTTAACATTACTTTTAGCATTGTATTTTTGTTATTGTACTTTGCTACTTTACTATTTAACACAAAACCGCGGAAACGGCTAATTAAATGGAAACGAATTGACTGTCAACTCCAAGCTTAGCGGGCCACACTTTAAAATAAACAAACTGTCTCTCCCAAGGTAACAAACACTCCCGAACGGAGACAAACGGCCCGTTTGAACAAAAAAATATTTTTCCAAATCTTCCCTGAATTGTTGCCAACTTTCTGATACATGAGTGTCGCCTTACCAGCCTTGGCTCAGAACAATTAACACTGAAGCTACCATCCGTCTTCTTTGACCCAATTTTATTAACCGACTTCCCAAAGGAGGAGGTGTACAATTCGTATGGATGTTTTTTTTTTGTTTGAAAGGGTTTACCTTCCCATTGGTCCCATTGACACCAGGTTCGGATCTGATGATGGGTTCTTGGAGAAATCGAGGGAACTCTTCAAATATTATAGGCAGACCTATAGTGAATTTTGTGTTTTTAGTAATAACTCATGCATTTACTCACGGTAAGCATAATATTGTGATGCGGAACTGCTGATGAAGACCACATATGGCCACCAGAACTGCTCAATACTAGGTACAAATACAATGCGTGGCTGACGGGCAGGCAACGCATAGCCTAAACCGGTGGACCTAGAGCCATGAAATTTTGTACAGAGGTTCCTTAGTAGCGTGGGGTAGCACTGAGATAGGATTTGACAAAATTAATTCCCCAAGGGGGGGCATAAGGGGTTACAGTTTGACTCAATCTAATTAAATACGGTTTGTGGAAGGTTTTTTTCAAACCTTTACTTTTTTCAATTATTGCATTTATAATTAATATGCTTTCCTCCGTAAGAATTAAGTGTTTTTTGCTACTAGAATTAGTTTAACTAAGTTGTATTTCTTTGCAGTTTTGGTTAGGCCTAGGTTTGGTCACGCTTTGTAGGATTAGTATCTAAATATCCTATATTTGTTGGACAAGCTTGTCCCTGTACATCACTTTTTGCAAGTATTCTTTTGTCAGGATGCCATTGTTTTTTTTTGCAAAACAAAATTGGAGTACAGGCCGGATCCGAATAAAGACCTGTGTCCCTCGGTGGGGACATTAATGGGCCACATTTACATTTACAATTGAAGTGCAAAATTGCTTTTTATACAAGATTTTCCTCATGCAGTTCCATTGCTAATAGTTCTGAAAGCCTCGGCGTCACGAAGTCTGGTCAAAGGCGGCCTCAGTGCAATGTTTATCATGGCTCCTAGGCAGTGATCCGATTTTTGATTACCCACTCCCGGCGATAAAGGGGTGGCGGGTCGGGGGTGGGGTAACCCGGACGGTTTATAGGTTACATTGACGTCACAGCTTCTGGTTGCAGTGTTAAGAATTTATTAAGTGTTTTGTCGCTAGCGTCTTGGGCTCAAAGGTGGCTTGAACAGCCTTTAAAGAGCCCCTTCGACCGCTAAGTGGAATATTAACACTGGATAAGGTTAGGCAGTTTCTCACGCCTGAAGGAAATACTTGGTATCTTAAGCCCTTCACGTCCTTTCCGGATCGTGCTAACAAGAAACAAATCAACGCACCTGATTCTCGAAAGAGAACCTGTCCAAATATAGTGAAATCTACGTGACATTGGCTAAATTAACCAAGCTGTTGGACCACCAATAATACAGAAATTGAATTGAATTAAACACTGGTTAAAACAATTGTTATTGGTTTTGTTTACAATTCTTGGGCTTAAAATTTATTTATAACGTTTATTCATGAAACAAAGCACTTAATTACGTAATTTAAGTCTGCCAAACTGCAAGGCAGTTTTTTAATTACACACACATACATCCCACAAAACCAAATGGGTGTATATGTCACCGGCAAAGTATGAAATCTATCATTGTTGTGTTCGCCTATAATTGGGTGTACATATAGCAGTATGTACTGTTTTTTTTCTATTTGTGTGTAGTGTGTAAGATCTGTTGGTAAACTATAATAAATAAATAAATAAATAAATAAATAAATTCTATACATTACCTAGGCAATGTGTGTAATAAAGATCATTTGAGATATTATTTCACCATCATTGACCAAAGAGGCCCGGTATTCTATACAATGCCTAGGTATTCTATAGAATGACGAGATTTCATACTTTGCCGGTAACATAAACAGAACATACACATATTGTATAGCCGGGTAAAGATGGGGATATTAATGGACTACATTTCTCATAAATTATTGAAGATTTCGATGTTGTAGAAAAGAACCCAACGTTGAAATAAACAGCCGGGACAAACAATGCTGCCGCAAAATCATATTTTACTTCTGCGAATATTTCATATTATTGTTATATTTAGACGAAATCTGAGTTATCTCCGGCCTCGACGCGATAAACCGCTACTTTAGCAGATTCAATGGCTTGGAAAGACCACAAGAGCGATTTTCCATTGTCACAGGTATTGGAGGGAGATTTCGATATCAGATAACTTTAGACTAAATATGTTTAGGCGAAAATAATTCCTCTTGGTTTTTCACAATTTCATCCTTTGCCGGTCGAGTTTGTTTTGCAATTTATCAAGATGACCATTTGAGGTATATGTATATTTTTGATTGTTTCTTTGGGTTTTTTCTCGATTGAGTCGGCGAAGGCATTTCTCTATCCCCTCGTTTTGAAACAAACTCTGTGTATGTTCCAAATTTAAAAGCCACACGAAATGTTTCAAAACCTATGAAATGTAAATAATCAAATTATGATGGCTTGAGAGGACATTGACGACATCTGTGGACTAATGATTCAAAGTTCTGCCTCCCAAGCAAGAGGTTTGAACCCTGGCTGGGTAGGGAAAAAATGTAAGCTCTTGGATGTCTATACTTGCCTGACCTCGCCGTTACTAATACGCAAGACACAGGGTATTCTATAGTGTGGGCCCAAATGCAATGGATGTGCCTGTTTATGCATGTTTATTTGTTTATAATAACTTTTCTCTTCCAAAATTCAGATCACTTACAGCTAAACGGATAACCTCCAAATCCTACTTTCTCCTTCGCTTTTGAGAGAGAATTATAAATGAACTACACGGAAATCTTTCAGGAACGAATATCAGAGTCTCCCCTTACTAATTAAACCACGATGCCGATTCTCACAGAACTTTATCACGTAGAATATTTATAGAAATTGAGTTCTATGAAGTTGGGAGATTCAGCCAATTATTTAATGCGCATGAGGCTATCACAGCAACCCTATTTTGAGTGCGGCTTGATTTTACTATATGTATAAATGTAGCTGACGAGCAACTAGCGCCAAACAGTTAACCCGATGCTAAATAGATAAATAATAACAGACAAAAGAAGGCAATCATTCTGAATCATTTGTTATAATTTGCTCAATTCGTCATATTATGTCAAATCTTTTATTGTATCTACATCTTGATGCGACACAACAATAAATTATATAAAATGGAACGTATTACTTTACCTTGTGTTTCTATGTAACAAAATGTAATTTTTGCCAAACGGGTGGGCTGACTCTGATTTAGTTTTTCCAACTTTTATTATCGTATATACGAAAACAAAATATAACATATTCGTCGGCCTCGTATTTGCTCGCTACCTTCTCATTTATTTTGTCTATTATTCTATTTATTTATTATGCCTGTCCGGTAGTCTATCGCCATGCTTTTCCCAGACAGTTAGAAGTAAAATAAAACCGGCCAAGTGCGAGTCGGACGGTCAAAGGGTTCTGTACCATTATCATAAAAACGGCAAAAAAATCATTATTGTTGGTATGGGAGATCTATTTTTTAGTTCTATCTATTTGTTGTTATAGCGGCAACAGAAATACATCTTCTGTGAAAAATTCAACTGTCTAGCTATCACGATTCATGAGATACAGCTTGGTGACAGACGGACAGACAGAGACAGACGGACAGCGGAGGCTTAGTTATAGAGGGTTGGCACCCTTCGGGTACGGAACCCTACAAAGAGATGATTACAAATATAACCTTTTACCTTTATCGTCGGATCGGAATTCGGCCTCTAGCTCGGCCCTGGATGGCTCGGCCTCGGGTTTGCTCGCCTTCATGCTCATTGATTGTCTCGTCTTATGTCCTCGGAACACGGCTTGGATCTTTGTCGCTGCTTGCTCCTCCGACGGTGCTTTGGATTCTGGGGAAGATGAGAGGCAAGTTGATAAACATGTACAACACCATCAACATGTAGCTTACCCTGCCTTGTAAAAAATATTCTGCTTGACCTGCGTTGCCTGCGTCTCATATATGCCGAGACTATGTCCCTTTATATGTGTACCAACGTTTTTTTCGAAATTTACGTCCACACACACCATACTCAAGACCCTAGAAAGATATGCAATAGCCGAACTTATTTATATCAAGAAATATCTTTTAGATCATCTCTGGCAAAGACTACTTTTGGGAAAGAAAAGAGTTGAAAGTCCCTAAAATTTCGCAAATTTCGTACACCTATAAAACATATGTCCATCGATTAGGAATATCATTAACAAATATTGTTTGACAAAATATCGTAAATATTACCGTTTCTGAGAAAATTTCATTTGAATATGTAATTTTGTCATTCTATTAAAAGTGATATAGGCTTCATACAAAAATGCTCGAACCCCTGTGTTTTTTTCGTTCGTTTCAAATCAAGAGCGCTTTTATCGCAAAGCTTCTCATAACGACTATCCTCAACTTGCAGTTTAATTTATATTCATTAGACATTTAAGTATTCAACAAAGACCGGCCAGTTTTCAACTAGAATAATAAAACTAAACTAAATTAAACTAAGGAGACTTTACTAACGAGTCGGTGGTAAACTTTGTACTAGATACAAAGGCAAACTTTCGTCTTTTGTAAACTACCCAGAGTGGTAAAGAAAGGTGAAATAAATAAGAAAGGTAAGAAAGGTTAATCTAAATATTATTTCAAATCTTGTTTGACCTCGTGTTCCTTATACATAGATAAGACGGGCTTAGTAGTAAATAGAATAGAATGAAGAATACACAAAACTAATGAAGTTCATTAATGTTCTCACCGGGAGGACTGGGTTTTACCAAGGTACGAGCCATGCTCCACCACGCTGGCTCAGTGCTCTGATGGAAGGGTTTCACGACTACTAAAAACTTACACCTACAGCTTATCATCCGAAACACGGAACGAGCGTTGATGTACTTGATAAATTAATTATTTCGTTGATAATGCCAGCGACGGATTCGAACCTGCATCTCCTGCGTGAGAAGAAAACAAGAAATTCACTAAACCACGAAGCTGTTGAACTAACAACGAAACTTAATAACATAACCAACCCTTAAGGTCAGTGCACAATAGACTTGGGTATAACTTAAAGACGCGTTGTAAAACAATCACGTATTTGACCTTAGGGTAAAGTTCACAATCTCTGATTCACCCTTCTATACAGTTTGACCCTGACATGGTAAACCCTCCCTCAATCAAGATAACCTTAAGTCCGGTCTGGCACCATAAGAACGGAACTTATTTCAGTTTTAGAGGAACAGGAATTCGCAAGTGTCAAAAAGTGTCGGCTTTGATAGTCGATGTTATGTTGTGGTGCTGTAGTGTCGGCTTTGATAGTCGATGTTTTGTAATCATTTTCCCACACTTTTTATATGGCAAACTTAATCAAATTACTTTTAATTGAATGCTGTTACTCATGCGGATGCCAGCTAGTAAAGAAACCAACAGCAATAATAAGTACTACTTATTTTTCATTATTTGAGATTTACTGAAGGCTGCATTGGCCAAATGCTACGCCTTAACCATGGTAACTAAAAGCAAGGTCAATAAACAGTTTTATACCTATTATGTTACATTAACCTTTAGTCAGGGCCCGGTCCAATTTCCCTCGACTATATTGATTGCCTATACTTTGTGTGGTTACATAAAGGGTTGTGGTTTGGCCGTGGGGCCGTGGCCAACTATGTTCTATTTTGTACTTGGAAATAGTCACACCTTTGACCGTTCTTACATTTTGTCATGACAGATAAAAGAGATTCTTTGCCCTTCTTCTCCTACAGAGTGGTCCAAAGTAGAAACAGGCAAAAAATACGTGTTCCATCCATGTAGATTTGATAATATCTTCAGATATAAATATCTTCAACTTGGACAACCCCATAGTTTTTGAAAAAAAATGTCATAACTGATTCAGAATAGCGGCAAGCGATTGTAAGTTTTCACAGCTGATTTTCCTTTCGGAAACCGGGTCTAAGTATGTTTGTTTCATCACTTATTCCTTACTTGCCTAGGTATGCTGATTTAAATTTCGCTCGGCAAAGCGTGCCTAGTGTAATAGTTACCGATATAAGGTATAATCGTACACATTTATTCAATAATTATGTCAACTGCCCGCTCAAAAAAAAACCGTTTCAAAACAAAGCCGCTTTTCATGTCATATATTTTTTCTCTTAATTTTTCGCTGACCATGAATAGCGGAAAATGGCATTATTCAGTGGTAATTTCCATGATGCGGGTTTGACGTGGGTCTGTATTGAGTAATGCGTTTTTGTGGAGGTTTTATTACTTTCCAAAGGTCATTTTAAATGCCTTGCAAAAACTGGTTCGTGTTTGGTAACAGGTGTGGAGTTGCTTCCTGTAGGTATTTCCTGCCCCTGTTTTGCCAGTTCGCCATTTAGTGACATGGGCTCTCTCATGATGATTATTGACGTGTGTTATAAAAAATCAATTGGCTTAAGGAATTAAGGTAGTTTTCCTCCAGGGGCGGTATATTTTATTAGTAGAACGATGTTGTATTCATATAGATAAGCCCGAGCTTATAATGGGACAAATACCTCACGTATAGAATGCTGGATATGTGAACAGAGGAATGTTTGGATATTATTGGTCAGAAATCTATTGTTAGTGGATTCCAGCAGAGGCCTATTCACATGCATTACCTCCTATCATAAACATGGAGGAGGTATACTGAGAGCAGAGAGAGATGGTAAAAGAGGCACTGAAGAAATTAAGAAGCGTATTAAAATGTTTTTATGGCTACTGTACACACTCGCGCGAAATAACCCGAGAATGATGTAGAATAGAAAACACATTTAATAAACTTTTACAATGTACTATCTGCAAACGTTGTGGGATTGCCAATAGTACATGGCGTTATCCAGACTAAATTCGTTTGTCCTCCCACACTTCTAATCCATCAACAAACAGTCAAAACTACTGAACTTGCTGGAAACAAAACGATAACAACGATCCTTCTGGATTTGTTAATACGTCGAGATGATAAAGTAGGGAAGTACGCCGTAAAATCGTACCTATAGAATTCAGTAAGGGAAATAACTTTTGACAGCTCAAAACCCATAGTTTTTGTCATCTAGATTGAAAGATATTGCTGTTTGTACGTAATAAAGAAATTCCAAAGTAAACTAAAGGAATGAAATGATGAACCTATAAAAAAAGGCCAAAACTATAACTGGATGAACACAAATCAATAATAGTAATGTTAATGTGTGATAGATGCATGAGATTATAAAGGACAAATCACCAATATACTGGGCCACACACAAATACACCGTTAACAAACTTTTTTGTTCCATTACTTGCCCGACAGATCTTTAAGTTATTTGATTAAATTCCGGCCCAGATTTCCATTATGTATCTTTATCGACATGGCAGACATATCGACCAAGGTAATAAACATTTTCTGCATTTTGCACGCAGATGTGACATAAATCAAGTTCCGTCGTCGATTCATCCAACAAAGGTTTTCTGTCAACAACTGGGTCATATTTTTCTACCCAAACGAAACATGCTTCGGATTGTGTGTTCGCAATGTGACGTTAGTTCCATATTCACTCAGATCCGAACTCATGCGGATATATCTGTGAAAACTTGCTGCGTCACCTATCATTTAGGAAGGAATCAATAAAAGTTAAGAGTTAGTTTTGAGTTGCTTTCCGCAGTAGCTGAATGTCGTTTTAAACGATCAACTTTTTAATTCAACAATTAGAAAGTTGGAAAAAAGCTTTTAAAAAGGCACGGGCACAGGTAAATTCAGAAAGAATAAACTGTCAAAAGTAAATATTAACATGTTCTGATTGTAAACCTGTCTGAAGTAAAGTGAGTGTGCATGAGAATACCACGCAACATAACATAATAAGTCGACTCGACAGCCCAGAGCCGTAGTACGTAACTTCGTGAGCTTCTGGCATTGTTTTAGACGTTCTATTGTTGTGCCGCTCCATGGTTGAATGTCGTCGAAGAAAATTAGGTATTTTTGAAACCATGCATACAACCATCCGTCCAAAGTCCGCGGGCCCGCGATTATCAACCTAGCCACATCGAGATAGAGTTCAAAACCTATGAAATCAAGCTAGAGAAATTTTTTTTTTTAGAGATAAGCTCGCCTTTGTACATATCTTTCTGTAAATTTTACGTGTTTTTTATGTTTTGTGTTAAAGTATAAATGAAATCAGGACAAAACATCTGGGTCGTTTGTGGACATTGGACGAGCTAGTAATAGATTCTTTTTAGCTAGGATGATTCACCAATTTGCGAAAGTATGTGGAAATATTGACTTGATAAATATATCTCGATTTGATTGTTCAACTTTGCTGTCGTAGTTGAAGATGAAAGCTTGCATGCCTAGTTATCATTTATCGTAAAAATACACAACCGAATTGAAAACTCCCTCGTAATTTTCGTAATTTCTTTATTGTGTCACACGATGACAAACAGATATCTTATAGAAAAATCGTGTACAAAGGCAAGCTTATCTCTAATAAGAGATTTCTTCCAGCAAACCCTCCCTTCCCTCCTTTTTTGAGGTCGGTTAAAAGACAGATTGCCGCCATATCACATCGACCCCCTCCATCCTATCACAACATACACACAATGGACATATCACCGCCTTTATCTTGTCAGGGGTGAGCAAAAGGTAAAACGATGAAATAAACGAAATATACACTTTTAACCGTGAACGTGATTTCTTATCTATTAAGCATACCACACGCTTGCAACCATGTTCTGGCCCCTCCACCAGGGTTGACGGATGTTGTTGTAAATATCTGCGGCGCTCATGCAAGCTTTTGTTGAATTCTGTTGTTTTTTGGGACTCTTTGACTTTATTTACAAGGCTGATGATTGTTGTCAAAGATGAGTAAAGATAAGGAAAACAATTGCTACGAGTATTATATTCCAATCATCGAGTGAGTTAACTCTTGACGGCTCTAAACCCATACATTTTTGACATATCTGCATCGAAGAATATTGCAGCTTTCCAATGATCTTTTGGAGCGTGAGTGACGTGTACATGGGGGCGCCAGTTCTACGCAACTTCATATAACGAACCTGTCAAAAAGAGTTAGTTCCGCCTGTCACCGCTTGCCAAAAATCAAACGTCGCAAAGCTGTATAGCGTAGGTATGCAATAAAGAACTAATAAAAGTTAAATAAGGCAATGGACAGAATTTTGTTTGGGCGTATGCTGAGGTATCTTTGTTTGAAGCGCGTTTTTGTTCATAAATCATAATTCATAAGCTCTTTAGTTTTATCAAATTCAAGGAAGGTAATTAAAAAGGCGATGGGCTTGCCTCCTATCACGGAAAATGGAATATTGAATCACTGGCTAAAAAGTGGGCAAAGTTGTGCCTCTGCCACCCCATATGGGAAAAGGCGTGACGCTATGTTTGTACGGTTTACCGAACATGCTAGTAACTGCTATTTGCTGAGGTTGCGACCTACTTGGCCGCGAGTATTTTTACATATTTTATTATAACTAACGAGTACGTCACCAACCGTCAAGACATAGACATATCGGAAGAGTTGCCACCCTTTACTGTGTGTACCTACTTATACAATAAAAGTGCATAAAAAGGATTGGGACTTTACTTTCCGCGACGTGCTACAACTACTACTACTACTACTACTACTACTACTACTATCTGTGTATACGTCTGACTGGACTATACAATGTTGTTGTTGTAATTAAAAAGGCTTTTTTAGGAACACTGTATCTATATCCCGGTCAAGTCAAGACCGTAATCGTGACGTCATTAAGGCGGTTTTAAGGCTATTGCCTGTCAGCGAGTTCTTACGTTAACTCGACCAGGTAGTATCATATTACATCTTGCCTTTGAAATAAGCTTACCCAGTTCCTTTAATCTCAGTTACATAAACTGCGTTTGTTTAGGGTTCGCGCTAACAATCTTGTGTAATTGCGAGGGCGGATTTCATCAGTCGGGTTAACTTAACTGTTTGTTTACGGATTGTTGTTTGTTTAACTTTCTGTGATACTCTGGTTTGTGGAGATAAACGCTTCAGTATACCACCGGTCGATTGAAACCTATTTTTGAAATATTAATGTATCTTTTTTATTAGGTACTACAACTTTATAGTACATACAACCTGGTAACCTGAGAAATGTGGTTGTCTGAGTGGTTTCACTTGTACAAGAATTCGATTAAGTATGAGACGTGTCTATGTAATTTCGTCAGTGCAGTGTACTTCACTTTTTCTTTCATTTTCATTTTTATTTTCATTTTCACTTCACTTGTCAAGTAGGCATCTATAGGCCAGCGCAGCCGTGTGATTCTGTAAACCTCAAATCAGACTTCGAATCTAAATCCGCCGTGAGTTTTTTTATTGTCATTCTTAAAACTTGATCGATAATTCGAAATTGCAATAGCGCTACACTTGCTAGCGTGTCAGCGAGTTGAACTAAATTGAACGTGAGATTATGACAGTTAAAGTATGAGATGTCGTAAGAAGTGTCATTCGGTAAGGGTCTCTTCGACGCTTAGTTAGCACTCAAACACGCTTCAAAGTGTGAAACAATATTTTTTTTATTTATTTATTTATTTATTTAAATACACAATAATTTTAACTTGGTAAGGTACATCAGAACACCACTTAAACCACTGGGGTTTGTGTGCAGTGTGATCTACTCATTAATTATTATTATAGTATCTAATTTATAACATAATTTAAATATTCAATTCATTAATAAATCAATTACGCAAATACATATTATTTAATGGACATAAAATTCAATATTCAATAGGCATGCATTTCTCAAGAATTATCTCTTTCTAATTTTGATAAAAATGAGAAATGAGAATAATTCCCTACAGTCACGTAGTCCTAACTGACTTTGTCCTACCGTCGGACGACATGTACTTTGTCCCCCGTTAGTCCGATTAATCCGATTAATCTGACTACAAGGATTTGTAATTCCTGTCTGTCCTACCGATCGGAAAACACATAGTTTATTTCCCGTTAGTCCAATTAATCGGACTCGTAGGGAGATGCAAGTTGTTGTTTGATTTTACAGAATCGACGTACTGTACGTTAGAGATAAGCTCGCCTTTGTACATGTTTTTTTCTTTATTAAGTGTCTGTATTCTGTTTTCGTGCAATAAAGTATATAGTATAAAGTACTGTTTGTTTACACACAAACACAATTTTCATGTCACGCCCTCTTGCCCGTTACACAAATTTTATGGAAGAGAACATAAACGAGAAATTCTTTCCATACTTCCCTGGCATTGAAATATTTAAACATTTAAACATTTATTTATTTAACACAAACACATGTAGTTACATAATATAGGGATCCTTGACCCCTGAGCTAGGTTTATCACCTGTATTTCAGAGGTCAGGGCTCTTCCAGATATAAGGCTCTGTAATATAACTACTTCTATTTAAACATTTGGGGAATTGGAGATGCCAGTTTACAAAAACAAAAAAAATATATATAAATATAAAGAAAAGAGTTAACAATGAAACATAAAGATAAATTAGGTGGTGTATGTGTGGAGTGTTTTTGTAGGTGTGAAAAGTGGTATGGGATTTAAAAGGAGTGGGAAAGAGGGGAGGAAGGTGTATGTGTGTGTGATTCACTAAGGTTTGATTAAGATCGAGTAAGACGAAGATAGATTAAAAACAAGATATATTTTATTTACTGGGATCGTATGAAAATTAGTTTAGTTTAGTTAGAAAATTATGACATTATGTTTAGGAGATTCTCAGTGTCCTCGTATGAATGGTTTTTAAGCCAAGTAGCTAATGATATTTTACATTTATTATACGTCATCTCGTGTATGTTATGTAGTTTATTAGCTCTATTGTATAAGAACACACCGTTAAATGGGAAGAATCTGTTAATAAATGCTGTCTTGAAAGGGGTTTCAAAAGGTAATACGTAATTACGTCTTTTTGAAGAACCTGCTAAGGGGATATATTTAAGTTGTGCATGTTTTTTGAGAATACACTGTAAAATGAACAGTTGGCGTACACTAAGCACCCCGCACGATTTAAAGAAATGCTACTAACATTATAACTGCTATAACCACAACTGAACCTAAAGTTTACATTGCAACTAGAACTGTTTGCTTAGAGTATACTACAATGGTAAGCAAAGCAAGCTCATATTGCAATAGCATAAACACTATTTTTGTAAATGCACAGAATAAAAAGCTGAAAATAGCAGAAATGTGTACATAGTTTCGAAATGGAACTAAACACAACAGACTCTGCTTCTATTTATAGTATAAGAGATATCAGTGAATAAAAAACTCACAGTGAAATAGAAATAGAAATAGAAATTGTTTATTTTGCCTAAAAAAAAAAAACAATACTGAGGAAAGCGAATGCGTAAGTAGGTATATAAGGCAAAAAAGGGAACAGTGAATAAAATAAATACATAAATGATTCATCGTAGAAGGTGACAAATAAATTATTTGACTAAAGATTAGACTGGCATTACATGATTCTATAGAGAGAAGTGAGGTCTAAATATTATATTGATGATATATTTTTAGAAAACGTTCTATAATAATGATGTAAAATACGAGTAGGTTAAGATAAAACAAGACGTTTATTCAGACGTCACACATACACAAATCAGAAACACAGTTACAGTACTTGCCAATTTCCAGCCTGCTAGACTGCATATATTACATTACTGTATTATATGACACAATAAATACTGAATACTGAATACTTTGATAAAAATAAAAGGTCAAGTGCGAGTAGGTCTCACACAACAAGGGTTCCGATCACACTTGGAGAGCGTAACACGTATAATTAGGTTTCCACATAAAAAACTAAAGTATGATGTCATCCATGTAAATCAAATTGAATATTTTTGTAGAAAGACAGTTTGCCGTTTTCAGATTATTCCCTTTGTGGTATAAGACCTTGCATTATGCCAAATTTCATGATTGTATGCCTACGGGAAGTACCCTATAGGTTTTGGGTCCGTTGCGATTACTATGAAAATCCAACAATTTTACAGCATAAACAGTCTTAGCGTTCGATTTCGTAGATTTAGAAGGTTGACTTTTTCACGGTGTTATGCCATCACAGACCATAACAATTGGTATGAATTTCAGCTTGATATGTCTACGCGTTCTTGATATAGGTCTTGACACACGCATGGACGGACGGGTCCTTATTTTCCTTTTAAGGATCGGAACCCTTAAACATTATAAATTATTTATCCACCACATTAAACAAGCACGTTTTTTTTTGGAAACTCAGTTGCTATATCCACTATAAGTACAAAGACGTATCTATTCACAGTAGGCTCTTACCCTATAAACAAACGAACCGCTAGAATTCTGTAGCACCTGCTACGTGCCTTCGTAGCGGTTTCTGCTACGGCGTAGCGATGTTAAATAATTTCGTAGCAGTGGGTTTCCTGGTACTTCACTGTATTTTTTATAATTATAACTTATAACATACAGGGTGTTGATTTGTAAAGTTACGCCCGACTCAGGGTTGATAGTTTACGTGTCGCTGATGACAAAAAAATAAGTTTTAATTTTCCCTCGCATAATTTTCATTCATAAATTACCATCTGAAAATTTTCCTGAAATTACCTAAAAGTGTGGATACCCCCGCCAGCCATCGCGCACAAGTGCTAACAGACTCCCCCTCGTGCCCTGAGCCCCACCCCACTCCGTGCGACTCTTTTCGGACCACATTTACAGGTTTTTTAAATATTTTTAAAATAAAAAATTCATAAAAATAAATACTGAACAAAAAATATATATTTTTTAAATATATTTTTTAGCTTCAGTGTCGTGTAAATAACAACCTCTGAGCTCGGCGTAACTTTACAAATCAACACCCTGTATAATAAATTATAACTTATAACATTTAATATACATAATATGCAGTTTATTTTTATCTTTGTGCACTAGGACTATCCTCTCAGCACCATGTATCCTGTCCTGCCTAGGTTTGCTGGTAGAATCTCTCATAAGAGATAAGCTCGCCTTTGGGCATTATTTGTTATTTAAGTTTTATTAAACACAAAAAAATACAAAATCCTTTATTTACTAAAAAAGTTTTTTTACTTATGGTCTCCACACTAGGTGAAACCTGTGTCGTGGAGGCCGTACATTCTTAGTATTATTAATAAGTTACTGTGCAATCAAGAATATGAATATGAATATAACATAGCGTCACGTATTTTCTCATACGGGGTGGCGTGGGCACAGTTGTGCCTCTGCTGTTTCAGCCAGTTATTCAGTACTCCTTTTTGTGTGACAGGTGGCTAGCCTATCACCGCAGCTATGGAGTAATGAAGGTTTCCTCACGATGTTTTCTATCACCGTTAGAACGTCCGTATACGATAAATGACTGATCTCATTGGTACATGGTCAGCACCGGGATTCGAACCGGCATCTCCTGTATGAGAAACAAGCATGAAATTCACTATACCACGGCGCTCTTCCTGCTAGACCTCGGAGCTATTAGTTTGTATTTGTTAGTTAAGGGCCAATGTATTGTACTTGTAAAATGACTGTTTTTTTGGTTCGTTTTATTTGCAGCAGTTAATAATAATATTTTTTTCTCGATTGGAGATATCAAGCTTTTTTTTACGTTTTTTACATCACAATTACAACGTCCTTATAATAAAACCTATCTAGATCTTTTATTCAACATTCATGACGACTATTGTTAGCAAGTCCTCAGACTCCTTTGTTGCGCTGAGTGGGCGTTTCGGAACACCTCGAGAGGCTCTCGACCAATCCTGAGAGGTTTAGAGTTCCGAATATAACTCAGATAAAGAAGCATTGGAAATGTCTTAAGAGAGCTTTGAAAATAAAAGGGTTTCGTGATAAATTATTTATATTTCGTAGTCATTATTGTAGTTTCATTCTATCAAATAAATAAATAACAGAAGCTAAAAGATTTAATTATAAATTGGATAGAAAGTGAATATTGCTTACAAAGGCGAGCTGATTTCTATAAAGAAATGACTTCCCGCAAAACTAGGCATGATTTATTTAGGTATAAATTTGACATCAGAATAAAATATATTGCTTTCATTAGTGAAAGAAATATTTTTATTCTGATGTGAAACATGTTGGGTTCTGAACAGTCAAAAGTTAAGCAACTCGCTGAAAAGACTATGTTTGCTCGACTTAGCGGGGGCGCTCCCAGACAGTTGCACACAATTGCCCGTCAGTCTAAAGTGCATACTTCCTCTTAATCGGGCTTTACATCGGAAGCAATATTGACGTAAATTAAATCGCGCCTTAGACCTCATTGGTATCGGAAGTGTTATCGGACGGACATCTAGAGCGTTTGTTGTTACAGTGTACACTCCACTTTCAGTCAATGTTTTAGTACAAAACTCGCGGTATGAGAGCTACCGCCTTAGGTACGCATTAGTGACGTCACGCCACTCATGGCTATATATCAAGCAATTTACGGCAATTGAAACAATAGTTAATGTATTATTTATGAGATACCGCAACACCATATGAAGCAATTAGAAGCAATATTACAGTAACAAGTGCCGTAATTTGTTGGAATAGTGTTGACGGAAAATTGTTGCTTAAAAAATTGCTAATTGGAAAAGGTCCTGTCCTCTAAAAGTGATCTAAATTTTGAAGTTTCGGTGTCAAGATCCCCAGCAGTTTTCAAACGTCCAACGTCCACAAAATACCACGATTTTTTGTTCTGTTTTGAACTTTATCTCGATGTGGTTAAATCGTGGGCCGTGGACTTCGGACGGGGGAGCTAGCCACTTACAGTTGATTGTACCGGTCGAAAACTCATTTACCGGCGTAAACTCAATTACGTCCGGCTACAACACGCCAGGACGTCATCCGTAATTTCATCCGATCCTGTATTAGATCGGCAAATGCCCATTGAAGAGGCAAAAGGTCCTGCAACGCCACTTTACGCCACCGCATGTAAGAAAGACATGAAGATACGTTTAAAAATTATATCACAGTGATTGCAAACGTCATATAACAGGGAAACAGGCGATGGGTTCGCTTCCTCTCCGCCTTCTCTCACGCAAAATGTAAAGGGCCGCAGCCAACCCATATAGGAAATTAAGTGGTACAAGCATATCCAATTTAACTTAGCATTCATCCTATTGACCAAGATATTTGTATTGTAGACTATTACCATTTACCACGTAATAACTGAGGGCCCGCACGCACAGCGATTTTTATCCGCGCGAATCAAAATTCGCGGAAAAAAATCGCTAAATTGTATGCAGCAATCTGCGGAAAAAAAATCGCCATTGCGGCCACTCCCATAGTATTGCATGTGCTACAGAATTTGCGGGAAAAAATTTGCGCGGAAAAAAAACACTGCGTACGGGCCCTATTCTAGTCATGTAAAATGTAGCATTGTCCAAAGACGGAACACAAGTACACCCAGCGTTAAAAATATCACACCTCGGGAAGATATCGATCACACCTTCCCAATGACAATTGATGACTACCAATGTCCTCATAAGGGGTCCTCCAAAGAAAAACAATCTTTTTTGTCATAAGAATTGTCAAAAGACGGAACACAAGTACACCTAATAACAATTTGTCTCCCAAGACACAGGTTACCCTTATTTGGGAGACAGGGAAACCATTTACTTTATACTTTATTGCACAGAAAAAACATATTACAGACACTTAATATGGGAAAAAAACATGTAAAGAGGCGAGCTTATCTCTAAAAAGAGATCTCTTCCAGCAAACCTAGGATGGAGAGAATAATTTATTAATATGATATTTAAATATAGGTCTACCTTGACCTACATATTATGTGCACAACGATAAATATTATATTAATAGACTACTTGCTAATAAGTACATAAATACAAAAACATAACAATACGCATCAAATAATACTTAGATAAATAGAAAATTAAGCATATTATGGTAGAGAAAGATAGTGTTCTTTCAAGCGTTTTAAAAAATGTTGAGTAAAGGACTGTCTTTGATCGCACTGGGAAGCTTGTTCCAGAGCCTGATAGCACGAAGTCCCTTCTGCTAAGACATAGATTTAAAAAAATGTAGGGGGTAAATAGTATGTTCTTATTACATATTACACGATTTTCTTCTTTGGTTGTACCAAACCTAAGAACGTTTGGTCCTACCAAAGAAGAAAATCGTGCTATAGTAAGAACACACTATACTGCGGAAAAGCAGCTAATAGCATTTTTCTTCCACAGGGCCGCCTATATCACTGATCCGTAGTACCCAACTAATGAGAGTCATTGACTTGATTTCACGCAGGATTACTTCAGTAATTCTAGTAAAACATCACGCAAATAAATGGCCTGTTTTATGGCAGTAATTTATAACGTCGAAGAAAGATATTTGTAGAATGGCGGATACAGGATTGTCCCATATTTGTTTTCGTCTTGTCTGTTCGCGATTTATTTGTTTAGGGTCGCGAGGAATAAATTCTGTATGTATTTATGTCCCATTATTTGTCATGGCTTGTACTCGGGAACGTTCTTTTTTGTGTGATCATTGCACGGATTTTAAGAAATGCTTTTAGTACTGAGTAGTCATAAACACGGGAGAGAGTATGTAGACAGACAACTATGTAGACAGCTTTTATGTCCGTGTTTATGACAGAGACAGTTGAAACTCTAGAGTTGAGAGCTTTTTATTAACACGAATATAAGAAGCCCAATAATGTCAACACCGAGGGCATACCCGTGGATGCTTTTAACTGTAAGATTTAACCGTGCTCAGCCGTATTACTTTAGGACTGTCAAAAGACATTTGGCAGAAATATAGTATATAATTCGTGCTGGGATCTGTAATCCAAAAAAAAAGATTCGTGTATCGGTAAAATTATTTGTGCGTGGTTACAATTTTGGAGACAAACATAATAAAATAAAGTTCATAACAGCTCGCTCACAGTCTAAAGAGCGTGTGTGAAACATGTGTGTGTGATTGTGTTCCTCACTTTTTTCATGTTTCAACATGGCTGTTAATCAGTCTCTAATAAGTCAGTATTTTTTGGTAAATTGTTTGCATGTCATTTTATCGTTTGGTATCACCTATTGACATTGGCAGTGTTGTTGACGCAATAATCTGATCAATATTATTTTTGACCCCAAGAAGTATCACGATTTAGGTGATAAACATCTACATATAAACATGTACCAACTTATAATTTTTAGTTATACTTATTGCACTGATTATAATCAGTGACTGATGAAAAGAGTCAATAATTATTGACTGATGAAAAGAGAAATTGCTAAGTTTAAAGTCTATTCAAGTCTAAATAAGCAGTAGGATTCAAATATTTTAAGATGAAGCTGGTCAAGTCTAAGGCGAACTCGCAGAATGAAGGGTCCCGTATAAAGGTTGAATGAAAAACGAAAACTTATAGACTAGTATTTCTGTGAGAACAGTAGACCTCGCAAGCCCTTATTACCTTGAAATCTCTTAAATCTGTCAGATATATAAAGCTTCAGAAAACTTCTTTCGCCCTTATTTTCCCCATAAACAAAATTCGCGATCGACTAATATTTTAAATAAATAAAGGAACTTGTTTGCCAAATTTTACCAAAATCGGGATGCACCAACTGGGATGTACCTAACTGTCTCCCATGATAAAGGTTTTCCTATTTTGGGAGGCAGAGAACTTGAATCTGTAAAACCCAAAAAAGAAAAAACATTCCATCTATAAATTATTCTTCGAAGTATTCTTTAGCGTCACTAAGTCAGATGTCGTCGGCACCACCCATGTCCAGTCCAAGTCCATGGCACCTCTTGGCAAGGAACCCTAAGACCCACCGCGCTCTCGTTTTACCCGAAGCGTCGTCGTCGGGTAATTTCCGAGAAAAGATTCCGTGAATTGACCGGATATTAAAACGTGAAAACGTACAACAGAGATACTTTAAAACCGGGCAAGTGCGTGTCGGCCCAAGCGCTATTGAGGGTTTTGTGATTGCCAATCGCAATATCCAGACTTGCTTCTTTGTTTAGGTTTTTATGACATATTTGTATTCTGACAGGTTTGTCAATTTCAGTTCATGTTTCCATCAATAGATGGAACTATCAAATTTATAACTCGCGATGTTGAGTTTTTCTTGGTTTTAATGGTTGGTTCAGGATTTTCTGGAATAAAATTGTCTCTTGAAGCAGGAAGAAGTGTACATTATTCATTATAGTTAAGTAAAGTAATTCAATCATCTTGTCAGATACTATAATCCAATCAGAGTTCACGGTTTACAATTTCTATGAGTAAGTTGTCATTAGAAAGCCAACCTAATTTTCTTCTGATGTATCCTGAAGGGCAATCTTTCACTACCTACCCAGCTAAACAGTCAGATAACTATACTATAATTGACAATTCTTGTACGCGTGCAGTTTCAAATGTCTCACATAAACAGACAGTTATACGTTATCTGAGGATTACGTCAAACATACTATTACGGAACCCTAAACATAAATATGTGAAGGCGTTTCAAAAAGCGCGTGGCTGAGGGAAAATTGCTTCGAATAATTGAATTTGGGGACTATTTTTGGACACAATGACTTCGACCATTATTGTGTTACTAGCTCAGTACACGCTAGCTTTTAGTTAGAAGGTGGTATTTAACAATGTACTCAGGGCGTATTAATAATAACGTCGTGTTTTGACTCGTTGAGTTGTCGGTACCAGCGACTGCTCTGTAGTACTCGTATGGCAAAGCTGTGTCAGAAACTCAAATAGAGCGAAAAGAAAAGACGAAGAAGACTACACTCCAAAAGACCGAACAAGAGAAAGAACAAGAAGAATGAAGTATGAAGACCTATCTGGAGTTAGTGGCATTGACGTTCAAGGCTCTGCTTCGTAAGCGAGAGTTCCCTTCGAACCCTGACTGGGAAGGCAGAAAAGTGATTCCGAGTCTTGGATGTTTAGTTTATATGTGACACTGTTTCTAATTCCCACGACACAGAGTATCCTTGTATGGGGTCAGAAGAAACATATCGCGTCTGTAAATGTTATTTATTCAGTAAGGCAGCTAGAAAAGTTTTTACTGTCGGCCACAAGCAAAAAATCTTCGATGAATCTGCAAGGAGCTCCGGTTGCAGAACCGACAGCTCAAAGTTTGGAAACTCAAAGTAAAGCTGTCAATGATGGGCTATTTGGGAGGTGACAAAACCACTTAACTAAAGGAACTAAAGGCACTAAACTAGATAACTGTACTTATTGTTAAAATATGTTAAAATTTTATAAACTTATATTTTTTATTATTATTTTCTTGTCTAGTTTATTATTAAAATAAGAGAGATTTATCCTACTTAACTATAAGAAGTTATCTTATGTGTAATTTAAAATATCTTGCAATGGATTGCATGTTATGGATCTGACTTTAATTTATATTTGTCATCTTATGTACCACATGTATGCTTTGAATAAATGAATATGAATATGAATACTGACAACCTCAAATGCAACAGCTCATGCGCGGTGGCTACAGATTCCATTTGAAAACACCCCATTTTAATTGGTTTAGTTGGTATAGTTCGTGTCGCCTCCCAAATCGCAGGCAATGTTTCTGGCTTAGGAAATGACAGCGCTAGGTCAAGGTCTCGGTTTCCTTTCCAACGATATTTTTGCGCGCGGTGACGACAGGTGGGACTAACACTTTATGACCAATAAGGCATGAAAGGTTGGTGTTGATGACAGGTTCGTTGCATTACGTTGCGTAGATCTGGCACCCCCCTGTAAACGTCACTCATCAGCCAAAAGATCGTTGGAATACTGTAATATTTATGCTACAGGGCCAACACTTTATATGGAACCACGGAACTGCAGACGCCACTATGAAATCGTCTTTTCGACTGTTCAGGTTAATGAAACTCTTTGCTGTTCAGTTGGCGTAGATGGTGGCGCTTTGCTCCATTCTCTAGATAACGTGGTGGCACTGTAACTAAAATGACAGATGAATCTCTCAGATGAAGCTTAACGATTTTTTTTATTGCAGATAATATCGTTAGCTTTTCGCGAGAGAGGAACTTGGCCAATAATTCTCTGGATAAGCTCTGGATTGACCCATTTGACTTCAAACACCAGCAACAGTTGAGATCACATACACACACAGGCACAGGCAAATTGACCAGGTTATACAGGCAGATCTAATCCGGATCTTAATGCATTTTTAATGAGATCGACCTGCATACGGGATGAAGATTTATTAAACATGCATTGTATCCTGAATGAGGGGGCTGCTCGAAATCAGGTTTTGCAGTTGAAATGTTAAGATTTCCACGATGATATAAACAATATTTAAAACTTCTTAAAACAGGTCATTAGTGGATAAAAATAGCCAGAAAACCAAAATACACACTAGTTTAGATGGTACTTAGGTGTATTTTTCTTAGGAATTACGAGAATAGAAAGCAAAAAGAGAATATTGGAGTAGTGATTTCCTGAAAGCAGCCAAACGTGATAAATACCTACAAAAGTAGTCCCTTTGCTTCGTAAATGTATTCTACAAGAATTTATTCTGCGTTGAGGAAATAGAAATCAGATGTTTCAAATATAAACCTATACATAGGACCTAGATCATCATTGCCTATCTTTAATAATAATATTATGTCCCTGTGTTATCGCCAGTTTCGAAATTTAATTTCGTAATATCTTTATTGTACACAAAAAAGACATACATACAGAACTTAATAAAGATAAACTTTTAAAAGTAGAATGTACAAAGGAGGGCATATCTCTAACAAGAGATTTCTTCCAGCAGCGAACCATATGGAGAGGGAGAGGTTTCATTCTTAACTTGAGCGCGGGAAGACCTGCGCGTACAACAGACATATTATGTACATACATAGGTATTTTAGTCAAAGATTCCACTGAGATAATTGGGTTCAATTTATTATTTTTTTAACTTCTTCTGAGTTGTCTTTATTTACCAACTATGTAGTTATGTAATCTCCTACACCCTTATACATATCTGTACCTTATAGGTTTAGTCTAATTTATTTTATATAACACATAATAACAGTTAATATACAATAACAAATGATTAAGTATAACTAAAGTATACGATTTTTTTGTGTTTATTAGATAGATGTTCGACGAACCACCAAATTAACCATTTAACAGTTCTTCACACACTGGAAGAAGCTTCACACGCTACCAGTGAAAGAAATGGTAAACATAGCCCCTTTTCACAACGCTAAGCAACCAGACATTTTACCTGAAGGGCCCGGTTTTTCAATCACAAAGGGATGAGCCCTCACAAGTCAGGCTGTTGTCGGAGCATCACGGATTAGCCATTTCTCGTGTTACGTTGTGTAATGAAGCCCTTTGACCCGCAAAGCCCCTTCGAAGGATCATGGTTATAGCTATACTTGGCACAAAAGATGTTGTTCAATTTTAATTTCATAATAAATAAATAATTAAAAAGATAAGCAATGGCCGTACGAAATACGGACTAGTTAATTGAGTTTTTTCAGTTACTAAAGTTAATTACTTATGCCCGCGAGTCAATACTATTGTTAGACTAACTTTGTCAAAATCCATGATATGAATTTGACGAAGTAATTTATAGTAAAAGTGTTTATATCTTCGATTTTAAGTGATTTGAGTCTCTGATGTTCCCTTTTGAACCGGCGGTTATCCAAAAGGCGATTATCTTTTTTATCTTAGCTCGGGTCTCTCAAGAGACGGATAAACAATCAGATAACTTTTTTGCCACATTTTGTACGTGTGAAATGTCAAAAGCTCCAGATAAACAGACAGATAAACACTATCTGAGGAATGAGAGAACGGCACTTAAAGATATAATGAATTAATAAAAATCATTTGATTTACATTTATTTTGGGGCAAACTGAAATTGAGGGTATATTATGTGTAGTTTCCAGATCGTCCAAGTCTTTGAAACGAATAAAACATTGCTACATTTCCATTTATAATTGAATTCATCCGATTTCTATTTTAATTGGAACGGAAACCACTTCCGGCAATTTTAGGGTACCGAATAAAGTATTCCTGAGATTCATTTTCCTTCAATATGAAAGTATTTTCTCGCTTAAGTATTTGACCTCAATTTTTCAACAAGTCTAAATGATGAGGTCATGATTCTTCACTATCATCACAAAAAGGTAATGAAACACGTAAATTAGAGTATCAAATTCGAATCAAAAGTGGACACAATTGCATGCACCTCTTCCGCTTGGTCTGAATAGGCGAGATTCTGTGATATGTTTTGTTAAAAATAACTGAAATGGCGGACACACTACGGAACCAAGCCATAATAACCTCAAGCCCCACTAACCAGTTTTATTTCAGTTTCTTCACTAACAACAATTACTGGTATGACGAAAACGGACTGCGGACCCGTTTTAGTGCCAGCTTTTAACTATTTAGCACTGCAGTCCGGATTTAAATACCAAATGGTGGACACAGCCGACTGGTTCCTTGGCTGACCGTTTGAGACATAAACTCCGAAGTCCTAGGCTTTGGTTAGATAATATAAGTTACTTATTGTGCTGTACATTTTTATATTGTGCTGTGGGCTCAGTTCCCAAATAAACAAACAAACAAACAAACAAATATGATTTGGTTTTACCAAATCATATTATCTAACCGTCGACCCCCGTAGAAGATTCGTAACGCTTGCAACACTATTTGCAGCGTGCGTAACAACGTTCGTAGCAGATTCGTAACGCTTGTAACGCTATTTGCAGCATGCGTAACACCGTTGGGTCAATTTCACGTCACACGAATGAGATCTCATTCGTGTGAAACGAATCTCATTCGTGTGACACAAAAATCGTGAAATCGACCCATATCTCAACTCATCCAGTTATACAGAGTGCTACATCTCTCTGTTTCACCTTGCCTAACATATTACACTCATCGCAACCTGTTATATAGGGTGCTACATCTCTCTGTTTCACCTTGTATAACATATCATACTCATCTCAACTTATCCACGTATGCTTTTACAGATCCCGAGAGATACAACGTTCACGATACCTCTACCATTTTAACAATGCAGCGATCTTATTTCATGCAACCTACTTTACCCTGCCTATTAGGTAGAAAGTTAAGACAAATAGGGTGGTCTTTCAAATTACATGAGGAATAGTCGTATTTTGCAACAGAGCTAGTATACAGGGTGTTAAGAGTATGGAGCGACAAATTTTTTTGACAAGTAGAGGACATCATTCTGAAAAACTTTCATTATGAAAGCGATTTGATCAGAGCAACATTTTTTTGACATCTCAATACATTTTTGGCCGAGCGGTTTCAGATGATTTGTTTCAAGAAGTGAAAAATAAAGTTGATCAAATCCGTTTGAAAGTGAAAGTTGTTCACAATGATATCCCTAACTCCTCAAAATGTTTTATTGTTTTTTGCAGCTGTTTATTTATACTTACAAGGGCAATTTTTTGAGCAATAATTGCCCGGCAACTGTAATTGATCATTGATCATCAGTGATCGGTTAGTCGGATGCATATTTACCTGAAGTTCAGTTGGTTAATATGGAATGCACTTTGCTATCGAAAAAATCACTTAAGTGACCAAATTATTTAAGACTTTAGGTCATAATCATAGTATTAGCACTAGAAATAGAAATAAGATTGCTATGCCCGCGTTCAGACTCAGTAAGGTTGCTCACTCTTTTATGGGAGTATGTGTTAGTTTTTATAATAAAATACCTAATGAAGCAACGGACCTACCAGAAAGGAGGTTCAAAAACTATGTCAAAAACGGCCTATTGAAGAAGTCTTATTACAATGTAAAAGAATATTTAGATGACAAAACTACATGGTCTTTACCATCCTCAGCGCACAGAAATCCAAAGAGGGGCGATGGACTGAGTCAGTATGTCTCTCCTCGGTGTATTTCCTTAGACTTAAGTAGAAATCACTTAAGTGACATTGTATTTTTAAGGCTCTGATATTTTAAAAGAGGTACGGGGGAGTTTCTTGCCCTTCTTTGCTCCATCCCTAAGCCCACAACTTCCGAATGGGCGGTAGTATACAAAAATATTAATATTATATTGATGTTGACTAAGTAATATGTATGATTTTATGGTCAATAAAAATTTTGAACTTGAACTTGAATCATATTTATAAATGGTACCCACACACATAATATGTACTTAATTAAGTTTATTTCTGAAACTGAAACTGCATTATTTCAATGTATACTTTGTTATGGAGAGCGAGACCTCCTGGCACAGGTATTTTATACTTAATAGGAGGTCTTTACCTTGTATTAGTTATAAGTAAAAAGTTTTTGAAATAAACAATTTTTAATTTTTAATTTTAATTTTAATTAAATGGTAGTAACTGTATAAACACATATGGAAACAAATCTATTAAAAGTTTTTTTTTCAAAATCATTTTTTTCGAACACTCCATCTGGGATCAAAAATTAACACTAAATCGGGATACCCTTTACCCGGGTTTTTATAGATAAATTATATTAAGAAGCCACTTCTATACCTTTCACAGCTAAAAACCAACTTTAGGTAAATATGCATCAGAATATCCGATCACTGTTGATTCCTTCATGATCATTGATCAATCCGGAGCGATTGTTTCCACGATATTTCTTGTAATTGCTGCATATATTCCATATGGCACTGGTGTGGCGATTGCAATGACTAAAGTTGCCGTAAAGTACGTGATGTAGCCTTAAGTGGCGTGACGTCATACTTGCTCGCAATTTGAATTTAAGCTTATCTTTAGGTGGTAGTGAAATTGGTTTTATTTTGAATGCCACAGAGATAACAATAAGGCGTTACATCTTTTCGCGTCACGCGTGACAGAAGCACCGTTGTACCGGCCTTGAGTCTTTAATTCAATACTAACTTTTGCGTTACTAGCCCATCGCCATAGAGGAAGGTTTCCTGGTAATATTTCCAGCACCGATTGAATGACCAGTGAGTTTCACGAAACTATTTTGAAATTTAAGTTGTCACTTAACTAATTTAATCGCGAGAATCTCATAGGATAGTCATTTGTTTCAGTTGCTAAGCATTTTCTTTAATAAAAAAATTGTTTCGTGATACTCAAGGTATTACAATAAAGTGGTATAAAGCAAGAAACTTTCTCAGAACTCCGTGCCACAGTGAAACAAGTGTCCTTAGTAAACAATACAGAACTCATTACATTAACCCTCCCCCCTTTTTGAGTAAACATTTAAAACTCATTACATTCTGCTCTCGTAGCGCCACTTTCGTAGCACCTTACACGCTACGAGTTTGGCGTAGCAACTATAGACATAAATATAGTAAACACGAGAAGAGAAGTGTTTGAACTCGTAAAAGTACGTTTACATGGGCAATTTTTCATGCAATAATTTGCCGGCAACTGTAATCGTTTCAAAAGGCATTTTATTGTCTTATCAGAGGGTACTTTATAACAATTACTTTTCGATTGTTATCTGCCCGATTCGACTATTTACACTGACGAAGGCTTAAGAGGCTGTTTGGGACGCCTTTGACCAGAACTACTTTATTCTTCACTCTACATTAGCTGAAAGCTATTATTATTTTTTGTCTTATTTTAAACTTTAATTTAAGTTATGTTAGTAAAAGTATGTAGCACTATTAAATTTGTTAGTCAGTCACGGACGTGAGGGAGTCTTCTGATACAGGTATTATTACTTAATAGAAGGCCCCAGCCGAAACTTATATGTATCATTTGGTCATTGAATAAACATATTTCATTTCATTTCATTTCATTTTAAAGCCTGACCGAAAATGTATGGAAAAGAAGAAATTTCTTAAAATTTTACTATACTCTGTAAAGTAACACTGTTATTTTATTACTCTCCTCATAGGCATTTCTACACTCGCAATGGGTCCCGCTAGACTCAAAATTCTAATAATACTTTGCCACTGGATAACCCTTGACAACTTCTAAGTTCTTTGCTTATATTATTTTTAATTGTGCTTGGCTTGGTAATTGGCTTTGATAAATAAATTAATAAATAAATAAATAAACTTCGTTGAGTCAGAAGAAATGTATGCGCCTTTATATTATTAATTGCATTACTCGAATCACTAGAGAATTATAAGTTTATTTTAATTGTAAAATAAACTGAGATAAGCTTTATGTCTTTTGAATAAGATTTTATCTGTCTCAGAACAATTTTCTTGCAGAGATTTTAAACAAAACCACCTCTTATCCCATCTCTCTTTGTATCTCTATCTCTTTCTGCTGCCTAACAAAGGTTCTTTGGTCGGTCTCAGAGCTTTGTGGCTAGAAAACGAGGCGTGAAAACTTTGGGTCGCTGCACCCAGAGTTTACAAAGGCTTACATGCTCATTTGTTGTTCGCGTGAAAAGAGGAAAAGCTTACAATTATTCGCACTTTTTTTCTACACACCTACTTTAGGAGCTCTGTTGAGTGAGGCGTAAGTTAAAACACACCAAGTACAGTTTTTGTTTTAACATATAGGCATTTAAGAAAAGTCGGCTAGGGTTTTACGCTTGCTTTTCACCAGGGAGCACTTATCCAGTGGAGAGCGCATAGATTCATTTTCCTTTGAAACACAACTCACCAATTTGCGGGCGGCGGGAGACGAGGTAAGAGAGCTGTGATTGGTCAGCCGCTGCGAAACTGTCTGGCGGCCTGTCATCGTATATAGGTTGCGTATGCGAACGTTTGTTGAATACAATAAATGTTTGGCGAGCCGCATTCCCCCGCAGGCGCTTTTCACTTATGAGATGGAGGTTTGATCTGAATCCTGGTGATGACATTATTAGTTATTTTATGTACTATATCGGACGTTGCGTGTTTCAGATGACACGTTACCGTTCGCTTCTCCTTAGTGATTCTGTCCTTAATTTAGGACATCCAAATAATTAAATGCTGCAACATATACCAAAATAGTTTTAAGATGAAATTCGAAAAATTCCTACGCCGGCACTCAGGAGGGTTTAAGACTATAGGTCTCCGTTACTACCGCTAATTGGTCCATCGTGGTGGAATATGGCTCAATATTACTCGGTTAAGTTTTAACGACATAATGAGATATAGTTATTTGTTTTAAACTAATCTCTTCGAACGAAGCACTTTGTATAGACGGAACTTTAGCGACTTGGTTAAATGTCGGTCTTTAATTAACGGTCTTAATAGTATCTGATTAAACCAACTAACTGCGACATATATAATTAAATTGAGCATATTTAACACAATAAAAATCCCACTAAGAACTGACTGTTGAATAGTTATTCAGATACATACACAGTGAGTTATAAAATACACAGTTAGTAAGGAATACTTAGTGACTTCATATTCAGATACCACAGTGACTTAAAATACACAGGTAAGGTATATACTTATTGCCTTCAGTAAGTTTTCTGTCGCAAGGATCTTCTCGTCAGGATTATGACGCTCCAACAATTGTGAAGTCTGCCAGAGCGCGTCATACGATAAAAGTAGGTCAAACTCATACTTAGAATGATACATATACAGGACGTAGCAAAAAGGTGTGGTCATATTTAACGGAGATGTAAGGGATATAATTAGGTTCAGTTTATAGATAATTTTTTTCAAAACTATATCTTTGTAAGCTTAAAAAATTGGACAAGTAAGGATAAATGCAGTATCAATACAGGGTGTAACAGAAAGCGATGTACAAGCCGAAAGAGGGTTGTTAGGGACACCATTCTGAACAACTTTCTCTATGGGACCGACTGGATCAGAGCAGCTTTATTTTTATTAACTCAGTACATTTCGGGCCTAGCACTCAGTTGCTCTGTATGGTGAAGTGAAAAATAAACTTGCTCTGATCAAGTCGGTCCCATAGTGAAAGTTGTTCAGAATGATGTCCCTAACAACCCTCTTTCGGCTTGTACACCCCTTTCTCTATATACCCTGTATTTACCGAGTTGAGCATTTATGTACACGAAAAATATTTTATTTCAGACTACGGTTACTTTTTCAGTTGGTATTTTTTTGCTGTGAATTTGTGTACAAAAAAATACTATAAATGAATGCGTTTAAAGACGACAATAGCATTTGCTGCACTCCGTGACTAGACTGGGACCTTTATAAAGCTTGCATTTAAAAAGCTCATGCATAGCAAACTGTACTGTTATCCTGAGCTTGTCTTGCGATATAAGATTTATTGTGATTTTATCTGTACCTCTTTACTTTTATTAAAATAACATCGACTTGACATTATCCTACTGCTAACTATTATAATTATTAATTTTTATTTGTTTAAAAATATGAACTTAACTTGCATGTACTAAGTTCAGCTTTACAAGCAAATGTGCTATTGTGCTGACGGTATCTGGGGCAGAATAAATTTGAACCTTTTATGTTAAAAAGTATCCTAAGCTTGCCTTAGGCAACAGTACGCTTAGCATCGTACTTTTTACTCTCTCTCGACGTCGAGAGACAGACTTACAAGTACTTGCCATGTCTATAATAATGGTCGTCCGCCTCCCTCTCCCGCGTCGCGTCGTCATGAGCGAGACACGTCGAGACATCTCGGGCTCGATAGAGAAAATGACATTTGTGCATAGACAGGGGTCTTTTTCGAGCGTGGCATACTAAGCGTACAGGAAGGAAAAAACTGACGAGAAAATGTCAAAATAGAAGATGTAGCAAAAAACTGTGGCTGACGCGTGCTTCTCAAGTGAAAGGTTATGAATCCCAGCTGGGGTAAAAGAAAAATCCCCAGGTTTTAGGATATTTACATGATTGTGACGTCGTTGTTTCTGATTGATACGATACAGGGTATCTTAGTGTGGAGCCAGAAAGTTAACACCCATTTGGAAATGTTATGTTAAATACACTTACGTCCATACATATCCGACCCAAAGTTCATATCAATTCGTTTTTATGGAGAAAATTAATTAGATTATGTGAAAAATAACCTTTATGATATGAACCAAATTTCAGTTCTTAAGTACTTGAATATTATCGAGATAGCCGATTGTTAGAGTTTGTGTTTAATATACTTATAGAATTGTATCATAAATTAAAAAATGTATTTGGAATAAGATATACCAAGCTAAACAGTAATATAAACATCAGTTGCTTAAAGGCGGCAACTGTTAGCGGTAAACAGGTGCTGCCATCTTGTTTTTAAAAAGTATAAAAGAGACTGTTTGGCTTAGTCTCGGGTCTGTCCATGTACGAATTTTGGAGAATAAACAACTATTTATAAAAGTTATGCTGGTTTCTTTTTGAATGATACGCCCCTGGTCTTTTATCAGAAGTGGGATAAATAAATTAATCAGTGATAAACAGTGATATTGATATGGGTAAACCCCACGACGATGTAACCTAAAGCGCCAACATGGATGGAGATTCCAGCCCAATACGGATTTCCAATGAAACTTCAATTAAATAGAATGGATTTTGGAACAGACAATAACAGGCGAGTACCTATATTTTTCTATTCTTACGCATTACAAGTTATGTAAACACATTTCTTGCACTGATTAAGATGCAAAACATATCATACTAGGCCAGACTATTACTTCACGTTTGTGAGACTTCTCCCTACACGCAGAAACGCGTTTTGTTTGCCTCGATTGTTGTGAAATCGTTGTCCTTAGGTAAAGCCCCTTTAACTGTGTGTAATTGTGGAAATCGCCCGCAATTCTCGAACTTATGGCTTGGCAATGGAAATCAGGGCCTATGAGATAGACGTACCGGATCGGGAATCTCGCACACAAGGGGTGGCCTGTGCCTCAAGAGATACAAAGCAACGAATTACGTGGTCTGCCTACCTTGCTGCTGACCACAATTACAACCAACGATCTCATAGCGGGGCGGAACAGATGGATAGGCACTGTTCTTCTGTCTCTGCGTTTCAGAAAGCTGCTGCCACCATCACAGGGCTGAGAATACAGTAACCAGATAGATCCCGTACTTGAATATGAAGAACCTTTGAAGAGGCAGCAGGCCTCTGGAAACTGGTGATGTTGTGACGTGTTGTCCAGTCCCCGCAGCTATCGCAGGCCTGAGTATCGTGTCGACCCGTAGTCGAGCCCCATCCGAAAATTTAATGATTCGGAGGCATGTGAATGAAGCCCACAGCAAGCGGTAACGAGTACTTTGTGATCTGATACGGGACGGACCGACGATGGAATGGTAATGTTGTCATAACCCGATGGATTGGGCATACCGATGGACTGGTATTATCGATACAGAGCCTATAGACTGACTATTGTCAAAAACCCGATAGACTGGGTTTAGAGCCGACAGACTGGCTTTGCTGATACTTAAATGTTGAACCTGAAGTTAAAAATGGACTTAGGTGTTTTTTTTAAAGAGTTGACCTTTATTTAAAATTTTCATATATCGCCTGCAAATTATATTATGGTAACTGGATGATCTGGTGAAAGTTTAAAGTTAGATTGCCTACCTACTTTGTAGAGGCTTGTGAAATGGGAAAATGGCGAGAGGGTTACGGAATTATTTGATTCAAACCATGGATGGTAAATGTACAGCTAACAAAGAAGCTTTGTTTATTTGATGGTATTGGATATTCTGTATATTGCCTATAATATTTTCGTTAATACAGTGTTCACTGTTCAATATAGTGACTAAACAATAATTTCATGACCCTGAAGAAAAGAATGTGGGCAGGATCATATCTCATCTTACTAACGCGTCTATGAACACCACCTATGTCAAAGAAAATAATTTATTTTATTTTTATACTACTAAGAAAGACATAACAATTCACATAAATAAGGAAAGTAAACATAACCTCAAAATAATTACACATTTATTAATTTAATAAAATTGGCGATAAAAACAACAACAAAAAAAAACTATCAAATATGAATATATCTTGTGAATAGACGTTACAAACTCGCTCGAGATAAATCATATCCAGTGTTATATCAGTGCTAAACGTTTTTGTCAGTAGTATATCAGTGGTAAACGTTGTTGTAATCAGCTAGTAAAATGATAATGAACTGAGAATAGATCAACTATGTGTTCACTCATTCGCTTGATCTCCCACAAGAAACGCCCACAAATATAATATGATTGTCATGAAGAGTCATGCTCTATATTATCCGTTTCTCCGACATATAAATAAACTTTGATTGAATGAAGTAGATACAATGTAATGAGACATGATGCACTTACACACATATAAGACATAAGAATCGAATTATTTTTTTTGGTTTTTTGCGGAGGTCACAGGTAATTGAGGAATTACACTGTTGACTCTGCGTTGCTTATAGTGAGATTATGTCTGACTGGAAGTCCTTGAGTGGTCAGCATTGATGAAGTCCAATGGTGCAGCTGGTTAACGGCTGGAAGTCATTGGGTGGTCAGTGTATTGGCGTAGCTCTCGGTGCAGTTAGCCATGATGCAATCATAGAGATTTATGTCTAACTGGAAGTCGTTGAGTGGTCAGCATTGATAGTCCAATGGTGCAGCTGGTTGACGGCTGGAAGTCATTGGGTGGTCGGTGTATTGGCGAAGCTCTCGGTGCAGTTGGCATACATTTCTATGCGGAGGTGTCAATGAAGTCCATGGTGCAATCAATAGAGATTTATGTCTAGCTGGAAGTCGTTGAGTGGTCAGCATTGATAGTCCAATGGTGCAGCTGGTTAACGGCTGGAAGTCATTGGGTGGTCAGTGTATTGGCGAAGCTCTCGGTGCAGTTGGCATACGTTTTGAGATTGGAAGTCATGGATGGTTGGCAATCTCTTGATTACTTTGATATGGAAAGTAGAATTAAAACAACAGCTACCTAAAGAGCAATATTATGATTGAATGTGTGTGAGTGTTGAAGAGGATCATTTATTTGTGAATGTCAAAACAATTGGAAAATAATACATAATGTATAATTATTGCTGATTATGTCACTTTATGACAAGTTACAGACTAGATACTTAGTTTGAGGACAAACTCTTGGTCAGGAAGGCCGAATGTTAGAGTTTGTGTTTAATATACTTATAGAATTGTATCATAAATTAAAAAATGTATTTGGAATAAGATATACCAAGCTAAACAGTAATATAAACATCAGTTGCTTAAAGGCGGCAACTGTTAGCGGTAAACAGGTGCTGCCATCTTGTTTTTAAAAAGTATAAAAGAGACTGTTTGGCTTAGTCTCGGGTCTGTCCATGTACGAATTTTGGAGAATAAACAACTATTTATAAAAGTTATGCTGGTTTCTTTTTGAATGATACGCCCCTGGTCTTTTACGATAATACTCAAGTTCTTCAGTCTGAAATGTATGGATGTAAGGTATTTAACATAAAATTTCATAGTTCCATGAGTTGATAATAATTATTTAAGCTGTCTCGAGAAGAATCGAATGAATCTATCACAGAGTTTACCGAGACTGCTTGAGACAGACCCTTAGCCTAGGTAGAACCCCAAACGGAAAATGATTTGGCGCTATTTTTGAAGTTTTCTTAAAAGCTTTTAATTACTGGTTGAATGTAGTGACAATATGTAACAATCGTATGCCTCTGCCATCGCTAATGGAAAATACCGGGATATTTCATAGAAATCTACTATCTACTAATATTACTTTTGACGTGGTACAATAAAGTTTTTTTTGCACGAATAAATCTTTTGGTCTAAAACGGAGCTTTACCTAACCGAACCGACCATCCTTCTCAACGCTACCGGAAGTGACGTGTGGAGGGGAGGGGGGGACAGGTGGGGCTTGTGACGTCATCGAGCCGGACGAGTTATCTGCCTGCTTCCGGCCCGGGCGGCGGTTTCGGCTATTTCGAGCTTTATTATATTGGTTTTAGTATCGGTTTTTGGTAGAACTAGAGATTCAACCCAGTATGCTTAGCAACTCCTATACTCTGTGCGCGGAGCAGGTAGACTAACATGACAGTTGGTGGTTTTGCCGCTTTAGGGTATAAAAAAAATGTTGTTGTCACAGTTGCCAATTCATTCGTTACGATTATTCGAATAATAATTCGAGTTGTTTAATTATACGTGTAATAATTTTTTTTCTTTACTTTTTGAAATATTCAGCTATATTTTACGAGAGTTCTGCTGTACGAGATTGAGCTTTCACAAAAAAAAAACACTATTTTACGGTGTTAAATGGGTATCTAACTCCCAAAGCATCCTTTTTTGTGTACCTACCTACCAGGTACATAACCCATCTGAATAATTGCCATAGATTCTGCGCCACCTACCATATTTCTCTGATTGAATCGATGTTTTCGATTTTACTGAATCGGTTTTTACAACACTAGAGTAAAAAGGAGCGAATCCAACTGTCATATTAGTCTACCCTGCTCCGCGCACAGAGTTTAGAATTATGTCAATTCAATTCAATTTCTTAGTTAATGGCGTGTTAGTTTGTTACTCATTAGCACTACCCGGGAAGGACATAAAAAGCTGTTGTGTGATTCTGTAAACATCACTTTAGAGTTCGCATCTGAATCCGCAGTGAGTTCTTGATTAGCATTTTAAAAACTCGGTTGATTCGAAACACTAGCGCTACGCTAAGGGTCTCTTCGACGCTCACTTCGTATTCGAATACGACTCAAAGTTTCAAACAAATGAATACCCGAATAAAAACAGATACCTGGAACCCACAGCCCTTCACGTCCTTCCCGGGTCGTGGTAACGAGCGACAAATCATCATCATCATAGTCATCAAATCATCTCAAGACATTATAATTTCCAGGTTCTCAAATGAGAACCTGACCACTTGACACTGGCAAAATTAAACTCAAGAGGTTAGGACGCCATTAATAAAAAAAGAAGAAGAACAAATGCGAAGTGAGTGAAAAGTGAGAGTGTGAGTGAATTTTACAGAATCGACGTACTGAGCAGTGATGAGCGAATTGAAAGGACACAAAGTTTGCCATTGGTGTGATATGAGTATAATAAACTATGAATCAGATCGGTAAATTATGAATCTCATGATATCGTGCCTGAAAATCAGGTAGTTTTCAATTCCAATACGCTTTCCATGCATTATTCGTGCTTCCGAGTATGATAGCAAAAACGATACTAATTCGAGGCAAAACCGTATACTAAAAGAATATTTTTTGATCAACTTATAAACATTAGCACGTTCATGAGTATAATAAATTATGGATTGTGTTTTACCCTCGACGAAAATATAGATAATTAGTTGTAAAACTGTCTGTTCCCTCCTCTAAAACAGTATGTTTTGGAAGCCTTGATTTATTGATGTAGGCTTGAAAGGGAAATTGCCTTTCCGTCGAGTACCAAGCGACGACTGGTATAGGTTTTCTGACCGATTCCAGAGCCGACATAAAAAACTAATTAAAATACGGGTATAATAATAACGAACGGTTCTTGCACCAGTAGACTGAATCTGTCACACATCTATCCTATAACGCTTGTCCAATCTGCATTAGCCTTATGTTACTTATGTCCCGATAACGGAACTTCTTAAAACCGGCCCTTACATTATTTAGCGTGAATGGTAAATTTAATGCATCAGGGATGCACGAACACATCATTCAAGCATTAGTAAAATAATAAAGTTGAAAACCTTTAAATAAACAGAAAAAAATCTGTCCTAAGAACGTATGATCTCTCAGCACCATCTTTCCTGTCATGCCTAGGTTTGCTGGTAGAAATCTCTCTTAAGAGATAAGCTCGCCTTTGCGCACTATTTTGTTATTTAAGTTTAATTATTAAGTTACTGTGCAATAAAGAATAAAGAAAGAAAGAAAGAAAGTATGACGCTTCTGTACAAGCCAATAGTTTCATTGTCATTTTTGGTTGATTTTATTGTCATAAATGTCATGCTACAATATCATTTTAGTTACCTAGTTTTAGGCAAGCTATGTCAGTTTAGCTTAATTAGTTTGCTGCCTTCAGAATTAGGCTCATTATGTGATTTATTCAGCCTTACCCGATAAATCACCCCAAATTCATCTTAGACCCGTAAACCAGAGTTCGGTAAGCATTTGGCGTTGGTTTTTAGTTAACATAAAATAACGCAGCGTCACGCCTTTTCCATACTGGCACAGGGTGCTCATCCCATACAAATTAGAATTAGTAACCCTTCGTAAAAAAGAAATGGCGTGAGGAGTAAGATTTGTACTTTAAATGCCATGGTTTCAGTTAACATACTAGGTGGCGCTAATCTTAGAATAAATCCTATATATCTTAGCGTCATCTCGTGGTATTTGCAATTTTTCGATGGTGCTGCACCAAGCTATAATAGCCTAGAAGTAAAGAAGCTTCCGTAGCATCTCACATTACGCCGGTGTCATATTTTGTTCTAGGTGTTCTATCTGTATTAGTATAATATTATAGTATCTGTGATACTGGGTAGCAGAGGCATAATTATTCCAACTTTTTGCCAGTTATTTGCGTGACAGGGAGCCAGCTTATCACCGCAGCTATGGATATAATGTGAGGATTTCCTCACAGTGTACTATTGTCCATCTTATCATTTAATAAATAATAACCGGCCAAGTGCGATTCGGACTCGCGCACGAAGGGTTCCGTACCATTATCTATAAAAAACCGCAAAAAAAAAACATGTTGTATGGGAACCCCCCCCTAAATATTAATTTAATTTTAATTTAATTACTTATTTTTTAAGTAAATAATCAACTCAATATATTGTAAACATTTTAAGCGTCTACCTGCTACCATTATCAATATCGAGCAAAAATGAGCAAAAAAAATCACGTTTGTGGTATGGGAGCCCCCCTTAATATTAAATTTCTTTTGTTTTTTAGTATTTTTTGTTATAGCGGCAACAGAAATACATCATCTGTGAAAATTTCAACTGTCTAGCTACCACAGTTTATGAGATACAGCCTGGTGACAGACAGACGGACGGACGGACGGACGGACAGACAGCGAAGTCTCAGTAATAGGGTCCCATTTGGCACCCTTCGGGTATGGAACCCTAAAAATCCAACTTATTTCCGTTTGAACAGAACATAAATTGGTTCAATATTGATGGTAATAACTTAAGGCGCTCTATGAATAAATTAGCGGTGCTTTTTATGTGTATTTCAGGAAATACTCGGCAAATCGTAATCAATTTCTGGTATATGTAATTTGACTATTATAGTCTAGGGTTGTGAAAAAGAAAACGTATTTGGATAAAAATTTCTCGATAGATCCCTATTTTCCAATATTTTTCCTATTATAATAGGAAAGATTGTAAAAGAAAGATTATATTTACTCTACTGCGGTATAATTATACCGCAGTAGTAGTAAATATAATCTTTCTTTTAATTGTAATATATTGGGAGTTGTTGTTAGTAACGATTAGTAAATTAAAAATGTAATTCGCTGAAATATCTTATTTTCTATAATATTTTTTTACGTTTTGGCCCTTACGTTGTTTCAGTTTAGATGCGAGCCCACTATTGCCATCCCTCTTGTTCCTATTCCCGAGTAATAATCGCTTCTCACTTACGCAGTCTTCGTCAGTCTCGTTTGGTATTTATTCATACCTCGCCTTAAAAGCTTTTAATAATCGTCCCTAGTTAATTACGAGTATCATTAAAAGTACTTCGATAAACAAAATATAAAGATCGTTTGCATCAGTGGACTTCGTAACAACCCTCACTGAGGAACTCCAAAACACATTTATGGACCCAACTTCCGGACACACATACATAAGTGTAGACTCGTACTTAAGTTGCTTGAGACTTCTGAGTAAGTACGTACTCTAGTAGTTAGAGTTTTTTTTGTATAATTGTATAACCAACTTGTTTGTTTGTATAATGCTAGGCACATTACACTTGTTTCTTTGTGTAATGGCTAGGCACATCACACTTGTTTGTTTGTATAATGCTAGGCACATCACACTTGTTTCTTTGTATAATGGCTGGGCACATCACACTTGTTTTTTTGTGTAATGGCTAGGAACATCACACTTGTTTGTTTGTTTAATGCTAGGCACATCACACTTGGTTAACCACCGAAGAAAATGAGGAGTGTTAAAAGTTTCAACAGTCTAAATCTATGTGAGTATCTATTTCATTTTCCATCTCAAAATCAATGGAGTTTAGAAAGAAATACTTTAGGCTTAGACATATACACTTATAGAAAAGACATATCGCTTGCTTAACCTTAACATATCTATGGCGAAAGGTGTCGTTAAAGAATATAATAACTTTGTATAGCTCAATCTTAGTCGTACCATGGTTCCTCTCGGTGGGGACATGAATGGTACCTCTCGGTGGGGACATGAATGGTATAAGTACTATTTTGTAGATAAACATTGTAATATTTGAGTGCGCGAGGACGATCATTTGCTTCCTCCTTTTGAGTTTACACATTTCAGTTAAACCCTGTTTAATGTGCCTTTAGCACTCCACAACACAAAGTCGTGTTGGTTTACCAAAGGCACTTACCTTCCCGTGCCTGAATAGAAATAGCACTTTAATACTGCTAGTGGTGAGCTCATTTTACTTTAAAAGTGGACCTTGTGGCTTTGTAATTCTCTACAGAGTGCCCACAGACCACAATTATTCATTTGGGTCAAAATTCAGTAGTTATACATTAGATTGTGCCTCTGTAGAACGTAGCGGAAAAGGTGTGACCCAATAGCTTAGATGAAATAATAATACGGTATTATCAAAATAGAGTTTTACATATTTTTTATGTAATGTATTTTTCGACACACCTGCTCGTAAAATGACCCTTATGATATTGGTTTTAGAATCATAATGCTGCCTATTATACACGCGTGCTGAAAGTTGCTCAAAATGATGTCCCTTACAAAGTAGTTGCTAATTTTGCGTTAACTCTATTACACCTTGTATAGATAAAGTCATGAATATCACATGATCATATCCTTTGCTACACAAAAACAAAATAAGTGACACAAAATACAACAATGGAAAGAACATGTAAAATTTTCGTGATTTATTTACATCTCTGTACTTCGTATTTCATGAATTGTTTATTTGAGCATTTCAGTAAACAACACAATTTCATATATTAATTGAATGATGCCGGAAATGACGTCATGAGGCCATAACTGTGCTATTGACAAGTACTGCTACAGTATTCTTGCTAATGACGCGCGAAAGCAAATTGGCGTCAACAGATAATAATGTCCCCACCGAAGACTACATGCCTTTATCCGGATTAGAGTAACATTGAGCCATACTCCACCATGCTGGCTCAGGTGGTGAGTTATCGGGCCAGTAGGCAACTGTCAGAAGATTTCAAGTTTTTTTTTTACGTTTACATACAGGCACATACTTTGCTTCTGGCCCCACACTAGGATACCCTGTGTCGTGGGAACCATAAACAGCGACATCACAAACGAGTAGAAATCCAAGACCTGTTGTTTGTCCCCAGCCGAGATTCGAACCCGGGACCTCTCGCTAGTAGGCAGATGCGCAACCGCTGAGCCACAGAGGTCGTCAAACTTTACGACTACTACCACCGAGTAGCGATAGTAGCCACAAGTCAGGATCCACGACTGAACGTGTAATCCAAAACAAAAACAAATATCTATCAAATGGTACACCCATCCGTTCCCGCCTCGGACTGATGTTGCTTAACACGCAAGTGTGCCAGTACAGTGGCATGATTCTCGCGCCTTCGATATACGGATGTCGAGACCTATATTGACAAGAGCACGATTCTCGCGCCTTCGATATACGGATGTCGAGACCTATATTGACAGGAGCACGATTCTCGCGCCTTCGAGAACGGATGTCGAGACCTATATTGAAAGGAGCACGATTCTCGCGCCTTCGATATATGGATGTCGAGACCTATATTGAAAGGAGCACGATTCTCGCGCCTTCGATATACGGATGTCGAGACCTATATTGACAGGAGCACGATTCTCGCTCCTTCGATATACGGATATCAAGACCTATATTGATAGATCCCCCTACAAAATCACTCGATATAGGTGTAGATATCGTATATCGAATGCGCGAGAATCATGCCACAGGCCACGGGCATTTCTTATCGTAAATCTCTGTTAACATCCTGATCTAACTAAAATTGCCTTTCTACAACACAAGGGATAGCATTTCCAGTAGAATCGAAAACGGATTACACCCCGAACAAGTCAATTAGGACCCGTATTGGGATTACCCGATACCCGATACCGGGTAGCTATCGGGATTACCCGCGGGTACGGGATACTAATTACTCTATAGCTACCGGAACTAGTTGGGGAAATGGATTCTAGAAACAAATATGCAATAATTGAAACAAAAGGTAAACTTTAGAAAAAACCGACTTCCACAAACCCTATTTGATTAGATTGAGTTTAATACAAACTGTAACCCCTTATCCCCCTTCGCCCCCCTTGGGGAATTAATTTTGTCAAATCCCATCTCAGTGCTACTCCACGCTACTAAGGAAACTCTGTTACAAAGTTTCATGGCTCCAGGTCCACCGGTTTAGGCTATGCGTTGCCCGTCAGCCACGCATTGTATTTGTACCTAGTATTGAGCAGTTCTGGTGGCCATATGTGGTGTTCATCAGCAGTTCCGGAGCACAAAATTATGCTTACCGTGAGTAAATGCACGACTTATTACTAAAAACACAAAAATCGCTATAGGTCTGCCTATAATATTTAAAGAGTTCCCTCGATTTCTCCAGGATCCCATCATCAGATCCTGACCTGGTGTCAATGGGACCAATAGGAAGGTAAACCCTTTCAAACAAAAAAATCATTTTCCAAATCGGTCCATCCGTCTATCAGGGAACATACATAAAAAATAAAAATAAAAAAAACATCCGGACGAATCGTAAACCTCCTCCTTTGGGAAGATCCTTTGGGAATCCCTAAAATGAGATTTCTTCCAGCAAACCTAGGCTAGATAGGACAGATTGTGCTGAGAGTACAGTCCAAGTGCACAATAAATAAAATGAAGCTAGATGAAACTACATGTATCTACTATAATATATCTACACAATAAAAATGCTACATAAACCTGAATATTAATACATATATCAACTTAAAACAAAACTATCAACTTTCTACTTATTTCGGTTCTTCAGATAGAACCTACTGACGGACGGACGGACAGCAAAAGCTTTTTAATAGGGTTCCATTTGGCACCTTTTGTTACGGAACCCTGAAAAGGTCAACCTAAAGAGCTTATTACATTACGCTGTCGGCAGGGCACGATTTGTATAGACGTCTCACTCTGATGGAACGACTAGAAAGAGACAGTGAGTCAGACAGGGCCCTGCCGACAGCGTAGTCTAATAGGCCCATAAGAGCGGAACTTACGGAACTTCGGATCGGAAACGCTATTGTAGTAGTGGAATAAAAACCCGATTTTTTTAATCCTCGCGAACAAAGCTGTCACCTGGTCCCCGACTCTCGTGCTATCGAGATCATCTCCCCAGTCGAGATATAGGTTTTGATACCGCCTAAATCCATTGAAAACGATCTCGATTTATATTTATTTCGATCGAAAACGGGTCGAGATATCTCGAAAGGCTAGTCGTAAGAACAGATTTTTCTTGTTTTTGATAGAGATTTCGGTCTCTCAAAATCGATATTTCGACCACAGACATGATCTCGCTAGCACCAGAGTTGCCCCCCTGGCTGTCACCACCCGATCTACTAATCAACTCAATTTTCAATATGCGACGGAACTGAAAGCAAAATTAATGGTGCCCAATAAGTTTTAATCTTTGCGCGGCAGCTATAGGCATCCATTAGGCCGCCATTTTGTGAAGGTATACACAATTTAGCGGAATGCCCGATGACTGGCGATTTCGTTGCGGGAACTGGGCCAGTGGGGTTGCCACAACCTTTTAAACTTATTTTTGGGTTCCTTACCCTATTACTAAGTCTCCGCTGTCCCTCTGTCTCATCAGCAATTTCTATCTCACGAACCGTATAAGAGTTGATTTTTTTACAAAATGTATATATCTGTTGCTGCTACAGAAAAAAACATACTGAACTGCACGAAATATTGAAAAAAAAAATAAGATAAAAAATGTCCGTCACAAGTAACGTGTTTTTGGTACTTTAAATAAAAATACCATAACTGTCAAAACAAGTCTTGATATGAGTAAAAATAAAGATTGGGGTATTGGAATAAGAACTGATACTCTGAGATAGATTGCAAATAAAAACTAGTCCGGCAAAGACGTTGGGGTAAGGCCCCAAGCCATAGGTGTGTTTGGCAAGAGCGTCCATTGACGTGTATGAGTTTGTGGTTCGCCGCAGGAACGGGCCTGTTGAGGATATTTCACCACTCGAACGCTACTGAAGGTTGGGGTTGCAATACGCCATTTTACTGTTAGTCAAAATACATAATTTTTAGAAACTGTCAAAACATAATTGAAACAAAAAGTAAACTTTAGAAAAAACCGACTTCCACAAACCCTATTTGATTAGATTGAGTTTAATACTAACTGTAACCCCTTATCCCCCCACTCTTGGGGAATTAATTTTGTCAAATCCCATCTCAGTGCTACCCCACGCTACTAAGGAACCTCTGTACAAAGTTTCATGGCTCTAGGTCCACCGGTTTAGGCTATGCGTTGCCTGCCCGTCAGCCACGCATTTTATTTGTACCTAGTATTGAGCAGATCTGGTGGCCATATGTGGTCTTCATCAGCAGTTCCGCATCACAATATTATGCTTACCATGTGCATTTGCACGAGTTATTATGAAAAACACAAAAATCACTATAGGTCTGCCTATAATATTTGAAGAGTTCCCTCAATTTCTCCAGGATCCCATCATCAGATCCTGACCTGGTGTCAATGGGACCACCCTTGAGGTATTACCTATACGCCGAAAAAAGATTTGTTCAAATCGGTTCATAATTGGCGGAGTAATCGCGTAACAAACATAGAAAAAAAAAAAAAAAAACCATACGGGTCGAATTGAGAACCTCCTCCTTTTTTGAAGTCGGTTGAAAAAGCATAAAGTGCAGGATGATCCTCGCGCATTCGATATACGATATTGAATACTTCAACCTGAGAGTAACTAGTCTCAGAGTAAGGATTTATTAACAACAGAGTAGTGTTTTTAATAATAAACACAGATAATGTGGGCTATTCTTGAGGTGTCAAAACCACTAAACTAGAGGAACTAAAGGCACTAAACTGACGACCTTCAAATGCGACAGCTCTTGCGCGGTGGCCACAGATTCCATTTTCAAACACATCATTTTAATTAGTTTAGTTAGTATAGTTCGTGTCGCCTTCGGAATTGCAGGAATGCCTGTATAGTGATTCTCTAGTTCTTCAAATCAGCCGCAAGCAGCTGATTTATTGGGGCGTTTACGGGGAAAATGCTCCTTTTCATAGAAATTTACCGAAAAGGCCGAAGCGAATACAAAGACACAGTCCAGCTACTATCGAATTGTGTTTGGACGGCTACCGCAACAAGTTATGAATTAATCATGCAAATCCTGTACGTAGAGTGAATAATTTGTGGTTACAGTGTACTGATTAACATTTTTCGTCAACCAAAAAGTTTGCAGTAGAATGGCGCGGATGGAATTTAATTGAAATAATCACAGTTGTAATGTTGAGACTCTCTACTTTGAATTCAAGTTAACACTATTATCTGAATGAATTTGACAACTCCCTAATGATTTGAGTTGAGTTTGAATCCTAGATCCTGGAGATGCTAAGTTAAGTATGTGCATACATAATTATGTTACTATGAGGACTTTGATTGTGAAAGATTGATAATATTTTATCGAAAAACGCCATAAAATAAAACCATTAGATTTTTTACTCCTCCTATCTAGAGAACCATCAAAGAGAAAACTAAAATACAATATACGATAATCACCAGCAAAAAAATTGTAGCTGCCCTGTAAATAATACTAGTTTGTCAGGGCGGACCTTCTTCCCTCGTAATTTTAGGACATGTCAACTAAAAGACACGGGCAAAGGTAACAACCACCAAAAGGCCCGTAATAACAAACCACTTCCAGCCCTAAGAGTGATCTCAGCTATATCACAATGATAGTTTTAACATGTTTAATGATAGTTTTAACGTGTTTACACGGGCTCAAGACAGCTCTCAGAGATGAGAGCGGTTTATTAAAGGACATAGATCCGGGGACGTCGCTTACGTGCCAAGGAAACACTGTAAACCTACATTTGTTCCCAGTGTATCTAGGCTTTACATTTTGTAGCATTGTACTTACTGACTTTATTAGCTAGACAAATAGTCATCTCATTACATACCTGAAACAAAAATGAGAATATAATTAATTATTATAACAGTCTTAGAATTCGTTAAGTAATAGTAGTTTATGAAACGCATGCATGCATGCATTATAAGGGGTATTAAAACACTAGTGGGTGTTTAAAAACCGAACCGTAGGCGAGGATTTTAATAGTATCCCACGAGAGTTTTAATACCTAGTTATGTGCAGTTTCATATACTACTTTATGTACTCTCATACTTATGTGTCTCTCCTACAAAAATCAAAGTTAAAACACAACAATATTTCCACATTTGTGCTTAGACACAACAAAACATTGTGGCCGATTCTCTAGGTTACACTAACTAAAATTACTTGACAACATTAAGGCCGACAGTTCTTATGCGGTCGCCATAGATTCCATTTTGGAACTCACTTTTGAATTATTTTAATGTACTGATGAACTAATTCAAATGTGAGTTCGAAAATGGAATCTATGGCAACCACATAAGAACGTCGGAGCTAATATTGTCAAGTAATTTTAGTGAGTGTGCCCTAGAGAATTGGCCCCATTGTCACGTTGACGTTTTTTTGCCGCCAAAACCCAGCATATCACAGCGCATGCGCGGAGCATGGCCACATTATCAAACCTCATATCAATGAACCTCTTTGTTCAAATCTTCCTGCCAGCCTCCAAGTACCTACTTATCAAACACTGAGTGGCTGTTTGGCTGTCAACTATAGCTAAAAAAAAACTTTCCAACGATACAGACTATCAAACACCTTGGCTGTATGGTTTCATCATGACCCTTGCCTTTCCCAAAAAAAGTAGATCTGTATTGTTATGGAAAAAAACTTTAATAATAACATTAGTTTTGTTTGAGAAGTAATGTTATTATTAAAAAAAAAGATTACTGTATTGCGTTTATAAAGTACGTCATTATGAATTCGATTTCAAGTTTGTAATTCGAACTTTATGTTATGACATGAGAGTTGATAAAAGTAAATATAGCATATTGATGGATGTCCCCCAACTAACAAGAGTGCAGGCCTTTATTCCAGGGAATACGTAGGTAGATACTTTATAATATAATAAATACACTACAATAAATAAATATGTTACATAAGTATGTACGTAAAGTATGATAAGCTCGCCTCTGTACAGGTCTTTTCTATCATAACATAACATAAGTTACTATATTATGTCATGTGAGTACAATAAAGAAATTACGAATTACGAAATGAATACATCTAATGCCCGATTTCACCAACAGTTAGCGGACACTTAGGCTTTTTTCATAGCTGTAAAGCGATTGTTTTGGAGGTTGGCCTTTTAAATTTAGGGGGTCCTCTAGTAGCGTAGATGACCCTTAAGCTTAGGTCAAAGTGAAACAACCGCTAGGTGGCCCCTGAAAGGAAATAAAGTGTCCCCTAAAGATAGGGAGTTGGTGAATTCGGCCATAAGCAGCCTATAAATGTCCTTACCGAAGCACACAGGCCTTTATCCACATGAGTAAGAGTCCTGTTGTAAATTACTTTATTATACTTTATTGCACAAAATAACACATTATACAATTGAAAGAGCGACACATGACAAAGGCGAGCTTATCTCTATTAAGAGAATTCTTCCAGCAAACCTAGGATGGACAGGAAATAATTTAACAACAGGTAGACCCATGTGCACAACATTAAATAAGTTACTTCTGCTAGTTTACATTAAATTAACACAATCTCTTCTTTCTCTGGCCGAGTTGCCGTGGATTTTAATAAAGATAATTTAAGAGTCGTATTATGCAGTCAATTATACGAATAACTGGACCAGCTGTCGGTTATGAAGCAGGCTTAATACAGTCCGTGTCGCTCCCAAGCACGTGCTTTAAAAAAAATCTTCTGATTTCTTATTTAATTATGATTTCTGCTACGCAGGGTATCGAACCTGGTGTTTGGTTTAGGAAGTAAACAGGCATCCGGTAAATAAACTACCATCAATTATATCAATAAACAGGAATAAACAGGATTTCTAAGAGTAACAAAAGGAATAAATAGTTTTACAGTTCAAAATAGGAAATTTCATCTTTCAAATCACTATTCCTACAGGCAATAACAGCTACTTTTTACACACCCTAGAACTGGTCAATGTCTCGTCTTGATAGAGATTCCCAGTCATGAAGCACATGGTTTGTACGAATGAATGATCATCTATGTCACTCATATCACAAATAAATATGAATCAGCAGGTAGATAACTACCTAATCTGTGGTCTAATGTAAAGATAATAGAAAACAGGCAATAAATATGTTGACGTGTATAAAATAATAATAAAATATCTACACTAGAACAATAAAGAACTTTTGATTTAAAATCACACTGAACATAATTCCATCAGTGATCCACAAATGTAGAGAAAACTTAAAGGCAAGCCTTCCTGAACGATATCATTTGCGAAAAACAGCAGGACATTTTTTAATAACAGACCGTTATTGAAATATGGCTCCCAATGACACCCCATTTTTAACCGACTTCAAAAAGGAGGGGGTTCTCATTCGGTTGTATGGTTTTTTTATCATTATTATTTTTAATGTGTATTACCTCGAAATTGGTACTATTATTAAACCGATTTCAAAAATTATTTTTGTTTCAAAGGGTTACTCATAAGCTTGGTCCCATTTTCGAAAATCAGGAATCGATCCAGTAGTTAGGTCACTAAATGAAAATATCTGAAAAGGATAATGTGTAAACAAAATCACTTTTTGTTTCCTTTCCGTGACTGTGGGCTGACTGACGGGACCGATATTCGTCTAAGTATGTTGTGTAATATGTGTGGACTTAACAGCCAGAACACAGATGTTGTAGGCTCGTGTTCGTGTTGTAGACGACATTTCGGAGCAGAGAGGATTGAGTAATAAGGTCTCGAAGTGGTTTTTTTTTTAGGTTTTAGGGTTGCCAAACGTACCCGAAGGGTGCCAAACGGGACCCTATTACTGAGACTTCGCCGTCCGTCTGTCTGTCACCAGGCTGTATCTCATGAACCGTGGTAGCTAGACAGTTGAAATTTTCACAGATGATGTATTTTTGTTGCCGATATAACAAAAAATATTTAAAAACAAAATAAATTTAATATTAAGGGGGGCTCCCATACAACTAACGTAATTTTGTTGCGGTTTTTTAAAGATAATGGTACGGAACCCTTCGTGCGCGAGTCCGACTCGCATTTGGCCGGTTATTAACTTTGTAAATTATTTATAGTAGATTTTCCATGGGCTACTCTAGAATACAGTATCAGGAGGATGGTAATTGATTCTAAATACCTTTTAGGGTAAAGATTTTAGAGCGCCTTGGCCTATCATGTACGATTATGAGGCATGAAGAAATCTTATTTTAGATCAAAATTCCACGTTGTATATTAGGTACCATATGGGTTGCCAACGTGGAACTTGGATTATTTCTTCTTCTTAGCCACCGCTAATAAGGAGGAAAAAACCTCATTGATCAAACATATCGCTCTTATAAAGGAACACAGATTTACATCTAGGGTACGATTCTCGCACATTCTATACGGATATCGACAGCTATATCGAGTGGTTCCCATACAAAACACTCGATATAGCTGTTGATACCGTATATTGCATCTGCGAGAATCGTACCCCAGTATATCAAGTCAATTGCGTGTTATTCATTAATTAGTGTTAAATTTTTTGCACTGTGTTTTTTAAATATTTGTATGGCGGTTTATATGTTCTACAAACTAAAAATATTCAATGAAGACGTGGCTCAAAGGTCTTTGCAACCAGGCCATAAAATACACAAAAAAAAACCAATTGCGTGTCAAGGGGCCGGCCCATCGCCGCAAATAACCCTCAAATGAACACAAAATTCTGGAACTTTACACGATTCATCATCATTTCCCGGCAGAAACTTTTTGCCTTAACTCAAATAAAAACTGGACTTATTTGCATTGCAAATAACACGGGGTGTAATTTAGGGCTCTGCGATGCCTTTACGTCTTGTGGTACGGCCCAACCCAACCAAATAAATTGAATACAGTAAAAACACATTCCTTTGGGAAATCGGGATTTTTACTTTGAACAAAAATATCTTGTTTTCCTCCTTTTATTAATACTTAATAGCGTTCTAACCTCTTTCGATGTGCCAGTGTCAAGTGTAATTCAAAGATTTTAAAAAATGGTTTGGTTCTCTATGAAGAACTGTTACCACAACGGATATGCGGGCGGGCGGCGGCGGCGGGCCCAGCCAGAAACAGTGCTTGCATATAAATGTTCGTTATTTAGTTAGTGCTCAAGTTATTGCTGTACAAAACAGTACCCACCAAAATGTTCCAGAATCGTTTCGGTCACAGCCTTAATAACCAACTGTACCGTGATCATTCCGGACGGTTTCTATCTCTTTCTGAACTGCGAAAGAAATATTCCTGTGTTATTCATGGTATTTTTTCGTTACCTCGGCCACATTTTGGAGTACAAAGAATGTTCGCATTGCGAACTAGACAGAGTGGTACAGTATTCCTCAAAAAATAAGTACGATGATCTTGGAAGATATTGGAAGGTGATAAAATCAAGAAGCTGCGTCATAGTTTTACGGCAATTATCTTACTTTTCATTAGTTTTTTCATGATGAATCATCTCGGTGTTATAGAAATCATCCAACATCTTCCAAATTCAATGGAATTATTTTCGAAGGAATATTGTACACGCTTACGAGTCTATTTTCGCAACACGAACATTCACCGCAGGCCGATAATGTGACCAAAGGGTAACTTCTTCAACATCAAAAGCGAAGCGAAATGTGTAAGTAAATAAGTAGCGGTTAAAAAAAAGTTGAAAAGAACACTGAGAATTTGTTTCAGCTGTTATGAGAAAAGCTACAAGAACATTGACGTGGTGCTGTGACTTAGTTATAACTCCCCGTGGCCTATTTAGCTCGATTGACTAACATAGGAAAACATGAGATCATTTTAATTCGTAAAACTTAATTAGTAAGACTTATTTTGGATTGAACAAACAGTGCCATTGCTCTACCCATTATACAAGAATGCAGGACCTCAATTATAGGTACGTATTATACGTTTAGCCGAGTTGATTCAACTCTTGATTTCATTAAAGTTTTGTTGTGAGGTTAACTTCAAAAAAGATTCTACAAGTAAGGTGTTCAATTCAATTCAAAATTTTTATTGACCATAAAATCATACATATTACTTAGTCAACGTCAACATAATATTAATATTTTTGTATACTACCGCCCGTTCGGAAGTTGTGGACTTAGGGATGGAGCAAAGAAGGGCAAGAAACCTCCCCCGTACCTCTTTTAAAATATCAGAGCCTTAAAAATACAATGTTCTACTTAAGTCTAAGGAAATACACCGAGGAGAGACGTACTGACTCAGTCCATCGCCCCTCTTTGGATTTCTGTGCGCTGAGATGGTAAAGACCATGCAGTTTTGTCATCTAAATATTCTTTTACACTGTAATAAGACTTTTTCAATAGGCCGTTTTTGACATAGTTTTTGAACCTCCTTTCTGGTAGGTCCGTTGCTTCATTAGGTATTTTATTATAAAAAACTAACACATACTCCCATATAATTGAAACAAAAAGTAAACTTTAGAAAAAACCGACTTCCACAAATCCTATTTGATTAGATTGAGTTTAATAAAAACTGTAACCCCTTATCCCCCCCACCTTGGGGACTTAATTTTGTCAAATCCCATATCAGTGCTACCCCACGCTACTAAGGAACCTCTGTACAAAGTTTCATGGCTCTAGGCTATGCGTTGCCTGCCCGTCAGCCACGCATTGTATTTGTACCTAGTATTGAGCAGATCTGGTGGCCATATTATGTGGTCTTCATCAGCAGTTCCACATCACAATATTGTGCTTACCATGTGCATTTGCACGAGTTATTATGAAAAACACAAAAATCACTATATGTCTGCCTATAATATTTGAAGAGTTCCCTTGATTTCTCCAGGATCCCATCATCAGATCCTGACCTGGTGTCAATGGGACCAATGGGAAGGTAAACCCTTTCAAACAAAAAAATAATTTTCTAAATCGGTCCATCCGTTTAGGCGCTATCGGGGGATAGACATAAAAAAAAAAAAAAAACAAACAAACATCCGGACGAATTGTAAACCTCCTCCTTTGGGAAGTCGGTTAAAAAGAGTGAGCAACCTTACTGAGTCTGAACGCGGGCATAGCAATCTTATTTCTATTTCTAGTCTAATACTATGATAATGACCTAAAGTCTTAAATAAACCTATGTTTTTTCTGGTATACATGATATTTTCATAAATGTATTGACAGGTAACAGTAAGTATATTGATATTTTTGAATTTGTCCCTTAGTGATTGCCTAGCATCTAGTTGATAGATAGCCCGAATGGCCCTTTTTTGTAAGACAAATATTGTGTTTATATCTGCCGCTCTCCCCCAAAGCAGTATTCCGTAAGACATAATACTATGGAAATAACTAAAGTAAACCAATCTGGCAGTTCCTACATCTGTGATGTGTCTGATTTGCCTGACCGCATAAGCAGCTGAGCTAAGTCTTCGTGAGAGACTAGTTACATGAGGACCCCATTGAAGTTTCGAGTCTATAGTGATTCCAAGGAAAATTGTTTCTTCAACGAGGTCTAGTCTTTCCGTTCCTATGCTTACACTCGTGAAACTCGGTGTGATCGATAACTGTAATAAAACACCAAAGATAAGAGAGATAGTCGCGGCAGACACAACAATCATCATGTGTATGAGTGAACATAAACCTATAACTAATGCACATTCATACACATGATGATACCGGAATCTGATGGCATAAAACCATAGATGAAAATTGTTATTTTCATATGACAATGTCTATTATTGTCTATGGTCACCTGTCAAATCAGGTCGTCGCGTCGAAAGTGCGTTCGCCCAGGCTGTGTCGCCCACCTTTCACTACGGCGCGCCGCGGCGGCGGAAGGAAGGAAACCCCGTATGCCGAGATGATCGAAAGAATAAACAGACTGCAAGGTAGGTCACCACCTTCTGACATAGTGTTGTTAGATAGCCTCTCCTAAGGTGCTGGTGCTATCGTAGACCCTCTTCGCCTAGTCTCTGCAATAGCGCGGAGAAGAAAGCTAAGTCTCAAGGGATCCCGCCGCCCAAGCCGAGGGCGGCACGATACTTCGATACAAATTACAAACTATCTTGCGCACGGAACATCAATTGTGGGTGTACTCCGCAGTGGTTTTGTTTGACCAAGTATCGGCGTTCTTTCAAATTAGGCGGCCAGTGGCAAGGCGGGGCGAGATAAAAGGGTGACACAAAATAAATGAATGGACTTTTATAATTTCCCCAGTGTTGCACACATCAAATTTCAATTTCAATCAGATTCCGGTATGCCTATACACACCTGTATTGGTATAATGACGTAATATATTCTTACTGCGAAGATGACGCATCCATCATCGCTTGGGACAGGGGGTTCCCTTTATCAATCTTATATCGCAATAATGTAAAGATAAGACAATGTGGGTTATTTCTTGAGGTGTCAAAACCACTAAACTAGAGGAACTAAAGGCACTAAACTGACAACCTTCAAATACGACAGCTCTTGCGCGGTGACCACAGATTCCATTTTCAAACACACAATTTTAATTAGTTTAGTTAGTATAGTTCGTGTCGCCTTCGGAATCGCAGGCAATGGGGCCAATTCTCTAGGACACACACACTAAAATTACTTGACAATATTAGCTCCGACGCTCTTACGCGGTTGCCATAGATTCCATTTTTGAACTCACTTTTGAATTAGTTCATCAGTACATTAAAATAATTCAAAAGATAGTTCTAAAATGGAATCTATGGCGTCCGCATAAGAGCTGTCAAACTTAATATTGTCAAGTAATTTTAGTCAGTGTAACCTAGAGAATCGGCCACAATGTCAACATTTCAATCCATATTTAAAGCATTTGTACAGACAATCTTTGTCACTTATGTTTGATTAGGCTCTTCAAGTGCTTGAGAATTAAACCTGTGTTGTGAAAGGTTAATGATAAATATTGTGAAAGGGAACAAAGGTAAGAAGTATACGATAAAATGCAATTTAAATTAATTTGAAATCGTCAATTTAGTTAAGCTACCCTCCGAAAAGATGGTAATCGATCTGCCAATCAGCTTGAATCTTACTTTGAAGGAACATTATTATTCATGTCTTCAAACGATGATCAGACAAATCGAAATCTTAATGAAAGTCGATTATAATGTCTAATAGTAATGTTAACATGCCTTCTGTACCCACTATACCCTCTATACCGGTTGTGAATACCATCAAATGCCAGTATATTAAACTAGGCACGTTTGCTTCACAGGTCAACCAAGACGTCAGTCACAAACACTGTTGCGCTGTGTCAGTACAGACAAAAGAAAAGAAGATGAAGAGCCTAATACAAAGACTTGTCTTCATAGCAAGTTTTATATCGATATCTGCAGATTGCGATGTCTGTCTTGCAGGCGTTTGCTACTCCAGAACCCTCTTATGGCCTGGATCCATATTAGGTGAAATGGACATCGATCGAAACACGAACACTCTCTACTTGCAATACGAAACAAATAGAGGATTCCACAACATTGCCTATAACTTGGAGAATAACGAGAAGCGCCTTATTTCTGACGTGGAATAATGGCCCAGCAAAGCTGTAGACCAAAGAACAGGAGATGTGTATTTTGGAAGTTCTAAAGGTCTACATAAATACAGTCCATCTACAAATGTAACTCAGTACTTAGGGCTGTCGCATATTAGTACACAAAAACAAGCTTTATATCGGTGTGTTAATGTATGGTATGTGTACTTATGAGAACAATAATGTCAACTGCTTAGATGTAATGGATAATGAGAGAGTTGAAGACTTCGTTGTGAACAAGAATGATGATATTTATTTCCGAGCTGGATTGTATAGTTCCAGTAATTACAGACTTGTGAATGGTAGTTCTGTTTCAGAGTTTCTATTCACGCATAGATTTGCGCAATACGCAACTGATAAAGAAGGAGAGGTTTATTATTCAACATACAATGAAGTGTTTAAGGTAAATTCTGAAACTGGAGACAGGGTATCTTTAGGGAAAATCCCCACTGGAAACGTTTATATGTTTGCATTTGATAAGTACAACAATATTATTATTAGGGATATACAGACTAATTCAGTCGGTTTGTACAAGCTGTCTGTGACTGGAAACAGTTGTTGATAATAATATAGGGATTGAAAGTATGTTTTATAGATTATTTATGTACTCGTTGATTGAGTATTCAATTTTATTAAAAACATCATAAGCAATAGAATTTTGTTTATTTGAAAAGAAGAGATAAACAAGTGAAGTGCTTTAATTGATAGTACCTAACAAAAATAAAGACATTTTGACTTTTGACACTGCTTTTGGTTCGTTTCGCGAGTGTACAGCTGCCATGAAAAATGTTCGATCATGTCCCTCTGGGCCTTTTTGTCTGATGCTCACAAGTGATTTAGTTATATAGTCCTCGATCGCACCCCCCGGTGTGTGAGCTTGCCAAAACCGATAAGTACCATCGACGGGCCACTTTCTGGTTAATGGACTCGTGCCTACGGTAATTGAGATAAGTGCGCTTGTTTCTTCTACTGGACAGTAAGTAATGGACCAATTTGCGGACTGAGAAAAATTTTTTGTAGAAATTTGATGAAGGTTCAGATAGTAATAGTAAAAGTAATAGTAATAGTTTATTGCAAAGTCACAAAATTTCACAAGGTGGTAGAATAAAGGTTAGTACATTGTGACGCCCTGCTAGGGCACAGCAACATTTAAGGACAATCAGTTGTACAACCCTTCAAAAAAGGTTTTGTATGAAAGTCAGCTTTCTTCTACTAGATGGCGCTAGCGGCGTTAGAAGAAAGTATTTGTATTCGTACTAAATACATGTCTTGATTTTGGACGGAACCATGTTCCAAAGTCCGTCGGATTACTTAGTCACTCAGCATCACGCTTTTTCCCAAATGGGGTGGTGAAGGAAAAATGGCGGCGTTTAGTTCATTTCAATACTCCAATAAGACTCCAATTGGGTGGAAAACTATCAATTTCTCACGCTAGGTAGCGCATTCGCGATTGTACCTTAGTATGAAACGGGAACTGTCAAATTGTATGTAGTTTTTTGTAAACAAAGTTTTAAAACTTTCTAACCTGAATGCAGTGCTTTCAAATGTAGGGGAATCATTTTTTAATATTATAAACCGCTAGCGAAAAGTAACGTTGAATTCTTTGCATGTTTACCTTTCTACCAGATGAGCTTTTTTCCAGCTACTATTCTCCTTCGAATCTCAGTTTGAAGCTCACGCACGGTCATCGGTTGGTTCTTTATCGCAATAAAAAGCACAAAAAATTTAATCCCTGTATTTGACACTGACGTAAACAAGGTACAGTCACCGAAGCGCCATCTGGATTTTAGCTTTCAGTTTTCCTCTTAATTTACGTCACAGAGGGCTAGCTCGTCGCTGCTGATAGAGGTTTACTTTATACATAATCCTCAAGATATTCTTTTTAAACTTCACTCTATCATTTGGTCTTAAATGTTTGTCTACGAGAGAGTAAAAACTTTTTCAATTAAACTCGCGGGCGAGGGTTTGCTCGTGGCAATGTTTTTTATGTTCAGTTTTAGAATGTGACTATACTATTACATAAAGTTTCTATTTATGTAAGTATAATATTTATTATAGTACTTGCTCCACTTATTTCCTTGATTCGAACCATTTCAAATTATTTTGATTATAAAACCTAGCTAAAAACCATTGCAAATAATTGCAATTACTATCAATTGTAAAACTGCATGAAAATCTGTCAACCCGTTTGACCGCTAGGGTGCCACAGACAGACAGACGCTTAAAACTTATTACACCCTTCTATTGCGTGGGGTTAACTAAAGTTGCACCCTATGTAGCTTCCTTTTAGGCTAGCAAAGTTTTAAAATAATGAATGTAGCCCATTAATGTCCCGATCGAGGGGCACAGGCCTTTACCCGGATACGAGTAAGATTGAGCCATACTCCATCACGCTGGCTCAGTGCGGTTTGGTTAGAGATAGTAGCCGAGCGTCCGATAAATTAGTTATCTCATTGGTCAGCACCGGGATTCAAACCTGCGTCTCCTGCGTGACAAGCAAGCGGGAAACCCTCCACCACGGAGCACTTAAAGTCTTAAAATAATAGGCTTAAAATGGAATGACTTTTGACAAGGGCCTAAATTTTAAGTTAAAACTGTCAGGCAGGAGCGGTCTAATTTGTATTCAGCATTCAGCACGGGGCGCGCTGCTGGCGAAACAATAATTATATATTCCAGGCTTGGTACGAAATGAGCCCAACAAAAGAATCTACTCAGAAATCACAAAAACCGTAAAAAAATTAAAACACACAGACATAATATTTTAATGAATTCTGAACAATTTCAGTATACTACGTACCTATTTTGAATAGGTATTTAGCGACACGCCGTCGGCGGTGGTTCAGAATTTCATGAGTGTGTATTTTGTGTTTATTGTATGTGTAAAGTGTGAATAAATTAACAGGCATTGAAGAACGCAAACCATGTGATCATACTGTTTGTATACGATCCTTAGGTATCTGTTACCAGAATTAATTTCCTACCATCGAAATCTCAATTGATGAAATCTGATATCGTGTTGTGTAATACTAGAACAAACAGCCCATAATATCAGCTAATCCAACTATTACCAACTCCTAACTACCCGCATGATTAGGGCAAACTTTCGAGAATTAAGTTTCCCAACAATTCAACGATAGATCTAGGTAGGTACATATCTCTAGTCTCTACCTATAATTTATACGAACAATGTTAGGGAAAACTTCTGCGGTAGTTGCGTGGGTTTTGTAGATACCTAATATAAAATACCTATCTAATGGCTTTCACAGGTTTCTAATGGTGGCACAGACCAGGGAAGTGTGGACGAAAGAGGGGGAGGCCTTTGCCCAGCAGTGGGACACTTTAATGGCTAAATAATAAATAAAAAAATGGCTTTCAATTTTTGATATTTTTATCTTTGAATGAATGAATTGTAGCCAATTTCGTGCTCGATAAGCTAATAAATCACGCGCTTGAGTTTCTAGAGTTGAGAGTTGAGAGCGGTCTATTATTACGGGCTTAGGAAAACATTCTTTATTCAAAAGTACCTACCTGTCGCTACAAATAGACCGTGCAGGTAACAGTTGGAACGAATTCCGACATCTTTGGTCGTTCTTTCCTATAAATGGGCTACTTTAGATGGTTTTATAAAATATTCAAGGGGTGGCGTAGTTGTCGCGATCAATAGTTTGGGAACGAAGGTTCGGTAAGTAAGAGGTTTTAGTAGTCTGCATACAGATTGTATCTTGAGTATAGGTAGCAGGATAAATTATCGGTCGAAATAGTATTCGAATTAAACTTATTAGCAATTTCATAAGGTTCATTTCAACTGAACTCAAACACTTTTTGGCGCTGTCAAATATTCCTGCTTGAGGTTCAGGTGGTAAGTATGGAAGACAGAATTACCTAGTTTAACCACAGAATAACTAGTTTAAAGTGGGCACAATTGTACCTCTGCTATTTCATGGGAATATGTGACGGTAATTCTGGAATGTGAGGTAGAACTATGGTTTGTGGTCAAGATCGCTAGAGCGTTGCCCGGAAGATTTATCATGTTTTACTTATTTCACTTAGGCTGGATGTTACGAATGTAAGAGTAACTTTTACTCGAGAGTATCTTCTACTTTTTCATAGACACCAGTGACACCTAGATCAGATCACCTCATTTTGAACTGTCATTTGTCATACAAGATCCCCTATCATTCTCGAATAACTTTTTGAAAGTTGTACGAGTCGTTGGTGAAATCCAGCCTAAGAATGACCTAATTGTGAACTGTCATTTCTAAACAAATTATCCCCGGGATACTTATTAACGTATAACTTTTTTTTGGTACAATCCATCCTTAGATATTTCCTTATAGAATTGTAGAATAAAACATTCACTTTTACGCCGTTTTTTATGATATTGATGGAATATCAACTGAATGGAAGGGTGGCCATTTTTGTGCGCCTTTTTGGCTTATGCACGAGGTTTTGAATATAAAAAAAAAACCTTGAGCCGCACCAGCTTTGTCAGTCACGGAAAAACTTCAAATGGAATTTATTCGCTATGATGCCCATCATAGTGACGTGATATAATTTTTTATAGAACTGACACATAGCTCTTTCCCTATCGAAGCGTCATGCTGTGGCGTGTCTTGACAATTTGGTACTTTACTGCTAGTCAAAAGAGATACGTTTTAGGAATTGTTGAAAACTTTGAAATACTAGAAGTCTTTGTTTGTCGTCATATTTACACAAAATTGACTTTGTAAAATATGTACAACTGCTAGGAAATATTAATTCTGATATTGCTGGCACTTGCTGAATAAACTATATAGTATTTATAACATCATTCGCAAATTAAACAAGATATCTAAGTTATCTCCAGTCAGGTTTCAGGTAGGAAGTACATGTTCCAATGTGAAGTTAACGAGAAAACGTACCAAGTTTTTCTTTCAACTTTACTACTTCCGAGTAAAGGAATAAAGTAAGTTTGATTAAAAAATACCCTGTTATGAAATACCGTTGGGTCTCTCTTTCTGGGGTATCCCAAACTCAACCCGACAAATTAAAATACCAATAGAAAAAAAACGGTATTTCCAAAAAATGGCGTTCAGTTTCATAGCATCTACCTTTAGTTAAATATTTTATTTGTAAATCTGTATGTTATTATGAAAAAAAAAAACCAATGAATTAAAAAAAAAAAACTTTCAAACAAACATAAGTTAATGCACAATTTTAAGCTTAACATTTTATTATTTTTGAAGTAAAACTTCTTGGGGCACGGGGGTAAAATTTATTTAACCTCTCAACTGTGGGTTATTCATATATTTGCTTTTCAATTACTACTAGCCGGGTGCTATCACGAGTGGCTAAGAAATGTAACGGAAATTGGAATCGGTGACGTCAGGGTCGGCTGAAGACTTTTAAAACCGCAACTATTTTCAATACGGTTTTTAACTAATCAGATAAGATAATAATACATTCGTACAATAAAGAATGTTAATTAGTGAGAGAAAAACCTGATGAAACGTTATCAAATAAAAATTATTTTAAGCATTCTTCCACGAGTTCTTGATTTCCGGTATGGCCAAAACCAGTGACGTGACCAAAAACTACTTCGTTCAACCTCTTTGTTGGAACCGGAACTTATGTTTGACAGTTGTGCGATGCGATCCATACAGTTTGTAAGAAAAGAGTTTCATCAATGTCACACGGGTCGATATGGATTTCTAAAATGATGAACGAATCGTTTTGTGGCCGGTAACTATGGAATAGGTACCTAAAACGCGCTGCGTCGTCGCGCAACGGGCAGCTAGTAATCGCATAAAGTCACTTAGAATCATCCAAATGTGATATTTAGTTTTCAAGCAAATTCCGATGTGATGGATGGCTGCATTAAGACTTCTTGAAAACAATAAGTAGGTACCTAGAACTGTTCTAAAGCCACTTTTTATTATATAGTGCAGTTCAAGTCACAAATTAGCAGTTTAGCTACTAAGTACGTGTTATACCTACCTATTTAATGTTTATCTGTAGTAAACGGCCAAAGCGAGGTCTACAGCTTACAGAGCCATAAGTTTAATGGCTTATTGTTTCGCTTATTTGTTTGTATGTAATTTTTGTAATACATATTTTAAAGTTGAATTGTTGTTATAACTGTTGAAATTATACGATTTTGATTTTAATAAGCTTTTGTAATTTTAAAGTTAATGCTTCATGCCAGTCAATAATGTTGAAGTAAAATATCAAAATCGTGGTATGTCGTATGGCGGACTAGGGAAATGTCAAGAATAAAATTAAATAAGAGTTACGTCATCGCTTCGCGATGAAGTAACCCTAAAAAATCCTAGCAAAGTAGGTATGTATAGGTTAGCGGGGGTAGCATAAGGCACGCCAGTCACCCCAGCCACGCATTTTGTCACAATTTAATGTCATATCATAATGAATGCGCGCTATTTTATGGAGAAACATCATTGAGACGCGAAAGGAGTTGGCAATTTGGCAAAATGACTGCCCCAGACATGTACAAAGACTTCTCAACAGCCAACTAATAGCATTTAAATATTTTCTCATAAATTACTGCGTCTTTAGTTAGTTTGTAGAACTTGAAGGAAATGATTAAATAATTAAGAGTTGTCACTTCATACTCTATGATTCCGCCATTGATTAGTGACTTTTGCCATCGTTAAAAATAACATGCAACATAATTGCCAATTGCCAACTAGCAAAACTGTTGAAAACAGGAGGTTTCCAGAGGAGTGGCTAGATGGCGTTATATTGCATGTTATTGCAAAATGGTGCTTATTTCTAGCGACGGCAAAGGTCACGGAATCATATTGGAATCAGGGAGTATTGAGTAACAACTCTTATTTACCTATATTTTTTTTTTTTTTCTTCAAGTTCTACAAACTAAATACAGACGCAGTAAATTAAATTTATGAATGAATATTTAAATGCTATTGGCTGTTGAGAAGTCTTTGTACATGTCTGGGGCAGTCGTCCATATATTGATTTAGCCATCTTCTTTGTCATTTATCTGCGCGACTGAGGTGAGTGGCAAGCCTTATGGTAGCCCCGCAGGTACACATTAACTTGGAATAGTTGAAAATACGTACTCGATCAATTAAATAAAGGGACTGGGCACAGAGACAAGCAAAGCAATGCATACATTTGAGCGAGACGGCTTAAAGACGTGACGTCAGATGGTATATAATCTGAGCGAGATGCAAATAGTAGTGACACTATTGAATGAGTTAAGTATATCACCACGAGCGCGACAAATTGTAGATAAGGAATGGTGGGAAATAAATGACATGACGTATTAAAAGTAAGTACAAGTATAAAATAATTTCAAATAATCGGACGTCTGAAACATAAAAGTAACTTGAAGCAGAGATTGGATCTCAAAATTGGAAATTTAAATCTCTTTTAGTATAGGTAGGTATAGGTGTATAGTATAGGTACCACTTAATGATCTAGCTACAGAAGTTTTACTTCTAACACGTGTACGGTGCTACACGCGTATTTTTTTTTTAAATATTTTAAAGTCGTGACGGGAATAACCCTCGTTCTGAAAAAGCTTCAATCGGGGTCATACGGCAAAAAGCTCACAAAGCCACAGGAAATATTGTAGCGAGCGAAGAGTTCTTGGCATTTTTAAAATTAAGAGGAACTACGTAGGTTGTAGTTTGTTCTAAAATTTTTGTTATAATAAATCTTTGATGGAAAGGTTTAGGGATTGTAACCAACCCGACAGAGCCAGGCGTGTGGAGTATGGCTCAACTTACTTATTTATTTATTAATAAAGTCGCACAACATAACAGACAAAAATCCAAGTGGTTGTACAAGTATCAAATTAAGAAATTATTATTCGGTTCAATTCTATTCCATTAAATTCAGTTAAACATACCCATAGATTCGAGAAAATTATAACAAGACAACACTATCATGCATTCATCTCGCAGAACCTTCCACATTCTGGCACAATATCCCTCCATGCATCACCAAACAGGTCATTCAACGGTGCTGCAGCCAACAGAGTATTTAGGCTGTCCCGCGCCCGGACCAGCGAAGACTGCCGGCGCGCCACCGTGCGGTGCGTGCCGCCCGCTAGCAGCTGGTGCCTGCGCGCGCGTAGGAATTTTTCAGGCACGTAGAGCGCGCATACGGCACTGACAAGCGCTGCGCAGTCACAGTCGCCTCGCAACAATCGACACACAGTCAGAAGCTGTTCGGTGTTACGACTCACCTCTAGTGAGTTAAATCCAAGAATTCCTAAATTTTTAAATTTTACTATAGTGTGTTGTTTAAATAACTCTGAGGTAAAACAAGTACCTTCATTACGGGGCCTTTGTTTTGGCACGTCGGGACGGGACCCGACGTGCCAATGAGTATGATACTCGGCGTTTGACTTAGCGAGAGAGAGAAAGCGAGACGAGACCCGACGTGCTAAAACAAAGGCCCCGTACTGCACCTTGGTCGGTCAGAACATTTTTAGCAAGAGAGGCAAGTTTATAAATTGTTTTGACATTATATGCCTTTAAGCCGACCGAAACTATCAATCACAACCAGGACAAGACATATTCACATTTCATATGCCGCTTTTTTATGAATAGGTTTAGCTTGGCTTCTTTCAACTACGCTTAATTGAAATGGGTATTGGTCTCTTTGTTGTGATCCTACAACTGCTACTAGCTCTTTTTTATAGGAACATGAAAACCAAATAAAGCGTCACGTTTTTTCCCATACGGGGTTATAAACCATTTTTCGTCCATCGCTGTCATCAAATCTAACCCGTGAGGAGGCGCGCTATGAGCATTTTGCTCACACAAAAATGAAATTCAAATTTTTGTAGTGATACCGACGTCATAGCGTCTCGAGCGCTTAGATACCTTCCTAACTCTTCTTCCCCTCCCCCCTGACGCAACTTTCGTGTTCGTTAGTTCCGTTGCGACCGCGCAGCGAAGCGCTTGTGACAGCAGTGTACCATTCTGCGGCAATTTGCTCATCACGCGCCCATTTATTTTTCCAATAAAAAAAGTATTATTGTATTTTTCTAGGTATTGTTTCGTTATTTTTGTATTATATTGTTTAATTATTTTTATTTTTTTATTTTTTTTGTTATATAACGTTTTTAATGAGACTTAAGAAGACTGCCAAAAAATTAAGAATTTAATTAAGTTGTTTTGTTATTTGGTATAGAAGTTGAATTTATGTTTTGTAGTTTTAATTAAAATACTTATTTTCTTAATTATTAAACCTTGTTTTATTGATATAAATCCATCATAAGCCAATTAGTAATACAACGGTAGATATATGAGCGTTTAAAGTGTTGTGAGCAAAATGCTCCCGCGCGCCTTTCCGTGTTATAAAAATAGACGCGCCTCCTCACGGGCTAATAAAATAAAATACTAAGAAACTAATTACAATAACATTTATTTAAATTAGTAAAGAAACCAAATAACAATTTTCCATACGGGGTGGCAAACATACAAATACTGTACCCACTTTGATCTAATCACTACTCCATTTTGCGAAACTTGACTATTTGCAATAGTTTAGTATAATGTAATATATTATTATGTCAATGTAAGTTGCAAATAGTTTCCAAAACTATTAGTTTGTACTCGAGGCATCGCATGTATACGTATATTAATGCATATTTACAAAGCAGCCAGATCAATACTATTAACAAATGTATTGTGAGTCAGACAGCGACAAATTCAATAATTCAATGCATTGCCGTGTGTGTCCTGGCCTAGTTTCCATTTACTGGCTTGTTTTCGGGTAAAGTTGGGTCGAGGAGAGGTATCAATCAATTTTAGATGACGATGACGTCTTAACCCGAATAAGTTAAAGTAACAATAAACCATTCCAGCACGCTGGCTCAGTGGTAGAGCATTTGATCATTTTCAAGATATTTTTAGATCCTCTTTTGGTAACTAACACTGTTCATCGTTCTGAATTTTTATATCTCTCATTTCCATGACAGGAGGTCAGCTCATTGCCGCATTTCAATATAAAAATTCCTACATAATTGCCGTTTCCCGACAAGCAATATTCCCAGCAAAGCTTTGTAATAACTCTTTGTTTCTTTGTATACATTCGTTAGCAATTAGCGCTATGGAATAGAGTTGAATGTCGCTTGGCAGATTGCTATTGTGTTCGTACCATTGTGGTGTAGGGTGTAGTTGTTGATTTTATCTCTGGTAAAATCAGTCAGTAAGCGTACAAGTCTGTACAAGTGTACTGCAGAGTGTGTCAGAAGGGTAGTTTACCCACAGTTTCTGAAAGAGTTGTCAAATGTCACAGGTGATTAATCGAAGATTAAGTGGTTCGCCGACACATCTTATATAACAATAGCTCGCCATTGTTCAGTCGTTCGAGCGGTGTGCCTGTGCGAGTGAAGGGATTAAAAAAAGCCGCACGGGATTGGGTGAAATGAGTTAAAGGGTGATTTATTAAATCCCGGACGCCCGGAGGGGGCACGGAGGTTGAGAAGTTGCATACAAAAGTGCAAAACCCCGGACGCACCCGGACACGCCCCGTTGTAAAATAAATCATCCCTAACAAGTTGTAACAGCCTAGTTTTCCTTTCGGGGAGTTTATGTTTATAAATAAAAATTCCAATACCACACTTTATTTGTGTTAATTATCTTTCCGATGTTTTTCTTGATTTTATTTTACATTACATTGTTATCTTATTATATCTAAATATCGATAGTATTCGCCATTTTAAGTGATCCCAATTCAAATTCACCACCGAGCTTCCTCTCTTCCGCTCAAAAGTAAATCAATTTAATCCAGAACTGAGTAAAAACTCGCAGGGATTCAAAGTACATTTCTCAATTGATAAACTTATGCAATATCAGCCCCAAACGACCGATTGCCACCAGACTGCGTCATCAATCGTCCGCGCGCAAACAAGCTTTCGAGAGCTTTCCGAAGCTCTATGCAAAAATGTCATAGTCACTCGCACAGGTGCTTATCCTCTCAAAATTGTAAAAAAATATGAAAATATTTTTTTCATTGGATCAAAATATTGTGTTTTGGAACTTACCGCTATACTTAGATAAGTATTCTATTTACTATTATATTAGCAGCAAAATCAACAAACTTAAAAACGTATGCCTTATAATATCTTTGCAATAGAGCCCATCCGTTGACCATTAAAAACAAAAGACGATTGGTTTAGAGATGTCCATAGACGCTTTTTCCCAGATGGGGTGGCAGAGGCATACATAACTTCGATTAATATACTTTTTAATTTTTATAATTTTTAGGATGAAACATAGGATATTTTTGACAGCTGTCACTATTTTTGGCAGCTGTCACTATTTAAAACATGCGTTAAAAAGTAGTTCAGAACAGCGTTGGATTTTCACTCAACGTAACGACAGATTTGTTGTTGTATTTTTCCCATACGGGGTGGCAGAGGCACTATTGTGGCCTCGTGATGTCCCTAAATACCCGCTAAATCATGACTTCACTTCCTGTTCCTGTATAGTTAGCTCATGAATAAGCAACATGTGTCGACAAACGATAACATCTGGTAATTAATATATCGATCCTGGGGAATGGCCGCTGGCTGTGTTACAGCTGTGTGTAACTGCAAATTAAAAGGAGATTACACCTCACCTCATTTTGTTTTAGTGAGTCATGAAACTGAAATGTAGGATGAGTGTCAGGTTAACTATTTTTTTTTAGAATTCAACAGACTTCCGGGTCTCTCAAGAGACGGATAAACAGTCAGATAAGTTTTTTTGACACTTTTGTGTGAAATGTCAAAAGCCCCAGATGATCAGACAGATAAATACTTTTTGAGGAATGAGAGTACGGCACTTAGTGCAACTAGCTAGAAAGCGGATTAAGACTTATCCCGAGTTAACTTTGACAACTACATATAAATTATAGAGTTATCAAATTTTACTCGGGTTAAGTCTTATTCCGCTTTCTAGCTAGTTGCCATTAGGGGCGATTTTTCAATTGCCTGATATACATAAAACATAAACATTTACATACAGGCACAAACATTGCTTCTGGCCCACACTAGGATACCCTGTGTCGTGGGAACTAGAAAAAGCGACACCAGAAAAGCGAAACCGGGACCTCTTGGTAGGCAGAGCTACCAACCGCTGCGCCGCGCCGCAGAGGTCATCAATCGTCAGTCGATAAACAATCAGATGGCATATTTGGCATTTCGTAAATATAAAGATATACAAACGTTGTCTGAGGATTGAAAAATTGGCTGTTAGTCAGAAGGACTTTATTCGCTCCGCAATTTCAATGTAGAAGTTTAATTCGGCATCATTCTGCGAGTGTTTGGTTTACCTAATCAAATAAGCCTTGGTCTAAAATGAGTTGGATTTTTTGACTCAAAGTTGATACTAATTGAATTTGTAGCTCTGCCTACTTATATGGGATGAAGCGATAGCAAATTGCAACAGTGGTATGCAGAATCATCGAAGCCGCGCTGTAAGTTCCCAGCAAACGTCGGAATGCGCATAAATCTTTACGAACGCACCATCGCCGTTAATGGGATTAAGAGAATGTCGTCGGCAATGAGTATAATCAGATTATGTTGGAAATGGCCAGTCTTGACATTTTTATCATTGGATTCATTGGATATATTTGTGAGGGTGCCCGCATTAAGAATATACTGTTGTATGTATTTTTGCTATTAATAATAATTCATAATTTCATAATTTCTTTATTGCACAAAAACAGTTACATAGGACAATAAAAAAACATAGAAACGTGTACAAAGGCGAGCTTATCACTAATAAGAGAGCTTCGTTATTATCATGATTGAATGTTAGACTATAGATGTATAATAAAGTCCTATAGTGATGCTAAATGGTCGACGACCTCAAAATTGTTAGTTTCGAACATTTCGAAGACGTCTCAAAGGAATACCGTAAGTACCTACATTTTCATGTTTAATTGTTTAATTATACACATCGTTTGGTAAGGAACCTCCAGTGCCTAGACAAACCGTAAATGGGTTTTTGGCACTCTATTTAATAGTTAAGTTTTTATATAAATAAATAAATAAAATATGTGTATAAGCATATCGCACGGCTTGTTAGGCCCGATCTCAATTTGGCAGGGCGATTTTCCTCAAGCAAACTCATAACCATAACCATCTCAAGTTGCAAACATTTTGTTGCTTAGAATTTTCCAAACAAACACTGCGTTACGCAGTTTCCTATTCTGGGAGGCAGATGTTTGACATTAAAATTTGTAACATGTTTAGGCTGGATTTTATACCAACAAAAAGTTACACGAAAATAACCATCCCGGGGATAATTTTTATGAAAATAACAGTTCAAAATGACGTCATTCTATGAAAAAGTAGAAGATACTCTTACTCTTCGTTGGTACAATTCGCTATTAGTCTAATAATTATACTTTCTATAGTATTGATATTATAGTGATATAGGATATAGCTTTATTATACCCACTGTAGCGTAAGGACAAAAGAGTCCTTGGAACAATATTGACATTAAAATTATAAAAAGAAATGACATTAAAATTATTTTGACAGTGGGTACCAAGACGTCAATGAATGTCTAATTTTTGACGTTGGTACCCACTGTCAAACTAATTTTAATGTCAATATTTTTCCCTTTTCGGCCAGGAGAATGACAATGGCTCGACTTAGGGGGTCACAATTACACAACACATTACAGACAGATCAAATAGAGATGGTGTAGTGTAGCCCATTGATTGTCCCCACCGAGAGGCACAAGCCTTACCTCGGCTAAGAGTAAAATTAGGCAAATTCCGCCATGCTTTATTGCGGGTTTGTTGAGATAAGCCGAGGTATTCGAAGGTCAGAAATTACTTAGTAAACTGAACAAAATGCAAGAAAAAATACAAAAATGATGGTACAAAGCGAGCTTATTTCCTAAATCATTCCCCAAAATTACGTCCAAATCCGGGACAGTCCAATTTCACAAAGTTAAACAACTTATCATTATTTCATAGCACATACAATTTTGCTCCAGAAAAGATATACCTTACGGACTTTGTGCTGCTCTTATTTCGTTCGCTTGAGGATGAAAATCGCACAGTAGATTACTGCGCAGCATACAGTGTGGCTTGGGATTAATATTCAAAATTAACATGAGCTTCCTGGGTTGGTGTGTTGTAAAACCACAAGCTCTAGACGGAAACTAAACTAGGTATGAAATCTAGCGTCACGCTTTTCCACACACGAGGCGGTAAGTAAGGCTGTGACCACACGTTTAGTCAGGTATTTAATACTAATTTTCGCGTGATAGGTGGCTAGCCGTTTGCAGTTATTAAGATATCGAGGATATCCAGGGAGCACTTATCCAGTGGAGAGCGCATAGATACATTTTCCTTTGAAACACAACTCATCAATTTACGGGCGGCGGGGGACGAGGTAAGAGAGCTGTGATTGGTCAGCCGCTGCGAAACTGTGTGGCGCGGCCCGTCATCGTACATAGGTTGCGTATGCGAACGTTTGTTGAATACAACAAACGTTTGGCGGGCCGCATTCCCCCGCAGGCGTAGTCAATTGGATATATAGTCTCTGAGGATATCTGACCCCCAATTCCCGCGCTATCGAGATCAACTCCTTGGTCGATATACCGAATATCCCCGTCGAAATCGGTCGAGATATTTCGGTTAGTCGAAAGGCGGGTCGTGAAATATTCGTTAACTTGACTAGATATTTCGACCATGGAGATGATCTTGATAGCGCAAGAAATGCCCTCTGATGATATTTCAGAAGCAGAGACTATAGATATATCCAATTCACTGCGCCTGCGGGGGAATGCGGCGCGCCAAACGTTTGTTGTATTCAACAAATCGCATATGCAACCTATGTACGATGACGGGCCGCCAGACAGTTTCGCAGCGGCTGACCAATCACAGCTCTCTTACCTCGTCCCCGGCCGCCCGTAGATCGATGAGTTAGTGTTTCAAAGGAAAATGCATCTATGCGCTCTCCACTGGATAAGTGCTCCCTGTTCAGAAGACCATGCCAAATCCGTACTTCGAAAGGAAAACAGGCGCTTCGGCCACAACAGAGGACGGAAAGTGTAAACTCTCAAAGTCACCGTGTCTCGACCGGTGGTAATAGGCTTTGGAACACCACTCGCGGATCGATAGCGATTCAGTAGCGGGCGGGTGTCAAATTACCCCGGTCGGCAGACTTAAAAGTCAAGGTAAACCTCTAGAAAATTCCGAATTCAACGAAACTTAAGTATGTTGTTCGTGACTATTCAGTAGAGCTACACCTAATTTTTCGAACAAATAAAGCTTGTGCTAACTTGAGAACCAACAAAACCATATTTTTTTTGGGACTTTTTCCAGTTTTTCAAAAACTGTCAATAATATGACAAAATTTCGCGTCGATTACAAAAAAATATCCTAAAATTGGTTCAGTTCAAACTTTTATCGGTATCCAAAATATTCCATGTAAACAAAATTACATAAATGCATTGCATTGTCGTTGCGTTCGATTGCGTTGACCTAAAGGTTGATTTTTTCACAGCTTTAAGATACCATAAATTTGAGTAATTGGTATAAATTTCAACTTGAAACATTTACGCATTAATGATATAAAAGGCCTTTTATTTTTTAATTTTAAATTAATTTTGCCAGGCTTTTGCTAGGCAACCCACTCGCAATATTTTTTCTAGCATACAAAATTTGATAAAGACCAAGTTTCATCTCAGTAATAGATGGGTGAAGGTTGAATTCTTTCGGATCTTAGGATATACGTACTAGGTAAATTGTGATTAGGATTGGTTCCTTTCTATGTTCTATGTAATGGACAGATGTACATAGAAGGATAAGTTAAATTGGAAACTAGCGTCATTTAACCACTTCGTCGACACATCTTATCTATCTATTGTTCCCCATTATTCGGTTGGTCGACCGGTGTGCTTCTGAGACTGAACCAGTTAACAGTAATCCAATCTTGCAGGGTTGGATAACCGCAAAACTAAAGTCGGAAACTAAAACTAATTAAGTGTATGCTTTCTAGTTTAAAGTATCTACACTTAAAAGCAAAGCCTAATTTACAGTTGGAACGGTTTAAGTAAAATGTTTTTGTACAGAGGTTGTCATGGCGTGTTCACAAGAAGGCTTATACTTTAACAGAGGGAATGGTGATTGAGTTTTGAGATTTCTAGATCTAACCTTTATTAACTGTATATCATCTAAGGCAGTATGTGATACCTACCAGAATGAAAGCAGCCATTTTAAATACACACATAATAGTGATGTCTGAAATCGATAATGAATGACATACAAATATTCACGTTTTTTAGGGTTCCGATCCTTAAAAGGAAAAAAAGGAAACCTTATAGGATCACTTCGTTGTCCGTCTGTCCGTCCGTCTATCCATGTGTAAGCTGAAATACATAGCAATTTTTAAAAGGTATGTGATTGCATAACATAATGAAAAAAACAATTTTCTAGGTCAACGCAATCGAACGCTACGACTGTTTATGCTGTAAAATTGTTGGATTTTCGTAGTAATCACAAGGGACCCAAAACCTATAGGGTACTTCCCGAAGGCCTACAATCATGGGCAATATGCAAGGTCTTATGCACAAGCACAATCTGTGTGCACAAGTAACGGAAAACTATCTGAAAACTGTACTGTCTTACTATAAAAATATTCAATTTGGTTAACATGGTACTTATCATACTTTGGTTTTTTATGTGGAAAACTAATTACACGTGTTGCGCTCTCCAAGTGTGATCGGAACCCTTAATGCGCGAGTCCTACTCGCACTTGACCTTTTATTTACTGGTAGGCAGAGACTAAAGTCCTGCGTCTATTTGCTAAGATCCTGACTTAGGAAATATCTCGCTTCCTAAGCAAACTAGCTTATCATAATGACAAATTATAAGGCAGGTTTTACGCAAACAAAATACTAACAAAACCCACCGAATCGTTGTATTTGTTCTGTAAATACCATCTTTTACAGTATAGATATTATTATTACGTCTTGAATAAAGATATATGAATAATAATATCCGCATAAAATAATTAATCTTATCTACGGAACCGCGAATAACAGCAAAACAATTTAACTTGGTCGGCCATTTCTAGTTAATCAGAAGGAAAAATGGAAAAATACTCAGTAACTTCCTCGTCGCCAGAGCTCAGTATCTCAAAAGAAAATTGGATTAAGAAAGGCGAATAACTTTTTTTTTTCTCGGACATTGTCAGGAGAGAGGGAATAACTATACCGATATATTACGGCGAATGTTTTGATTTAAGTATTTTATTATTATTGTATGGAAAAGTGTCCTTCAAATATTGAAAATGTAAAGTTAAATCTTGGCTCAACACTTTTTTCGCTAATGAGCGCAATATAAGAGATAATTATAATATTTTTGATGAAATTAACTAGATATTTTTTCAGTTAGGCAAGTTTATTTTAATTACGCGATTCTAAATAACATTAGAACAGTTTTGCTGCACCATCTTTGATGTTTATCGTCAAATTCCAAGGGTGCAGATACGACAAAAGATTATACTGATTAGTATCTTATTCTAAGCTTTATAGTTATTTATATGGCCACTAGGATACAATTGTGCCTACACCCCCCCAGACGGGAAAAGACATGCCGCTATGTCTATGTAGTTACTCTCGCTTTATGTATGTACCACCCCCAGGGAGCACTTATCCAGTGGAGACAGCATAGATACATTTTTCTTTGAAACACAACTCACCAATTCACGGGCGGGGCGGGGGACGAGGTAAGAGAGCTGTGATTGGTCAGCCGCTGCGAAACTGTCTGGCGGCCCCTCATCGTACATAGGTTGCTTATGTGAACGTTTGTTGAATACAACAAAGGTTTGGCGAGCCGCATTCCCCAGTAGGCGCAGTCAATTGGATATAGGTATAGTCTCTGACCACCCCTAAGAGCATAGGGCCTAGGTGCCTGCACCGTACCATTTTAGATCGAACGCCATGGTTTTATATCGTGACAAAAATGGCCGCCTGGATTCACATCCGATAACTTTTTAGTATGATAGAATTTTTCTACTATGAAATGAAAGTTATTGATATTTGTGTCTTCAGCTTACTTTTAAAGGAAATTAAAATTCAGAAAAGGCCAATGACAAGCCAAGAAGTTAAAACAGGAACATAAGTACTGTGGTATTTCTTATAACCATAAAATAAATAAGTACACAATTACAGAAAATCCGGTGCGAAATTGTAAAAATAATAATTTTTCGACAGATTTAGGTATTCATGACAACATCGGGAGACTTTTCTATCCAGCAAAATTTATCAAATTACGTATATGCCAAATAAAAGCACACTTATGCTAGTAAAAATAGAGTTTTTCTAAAGGCTGTCTCTGCTTAATTCGGCGTCAGTTTACTTGAGAAGCAATCGGACATGCAGCACACAAGTCAACTGTGGAAAACCTTGTTTCCAAGACGCCTATTGGTTTGCTTGAACTACTGATTCCATCCAAGTCGATACCAAATATTTGTACAATAGGAATTCACATCGAGCTGGCGAACTCAAGGTGAGTTTACATAAGGTCAATGAAAACGATGAAAAATCGATACGATCGCGGTTTAAATTCAGAGCTGGTAGTGTTGGAACCGTTGTTTACCCATCAACCCTCTGTGTATAGCAAATAAGACTGGGTAGACTAGTTGCCAAAAAAAGCTAGTTCAAAAAAATGTAAACAAAGATAAGGTCTGACTGTATGAAACTTGGAAAAAATCCTTAGGCTTGAAGCTATCTATATATATAAAAATGAATTGCTGTTCGTTAGTCTCACTAAAACTCGAGAACGGCTGAACGGATTTATCTCATCTTTGTCTTGAAATGTTCGTGGAGGTCTAGGGAAGGTTTAAAAGGCGAGAAAAAATCGAATAATTACCGGAAAAACCCTAAAAACAGCCCTTTTCTATTTCCCATACAAACGTTTTCTAGAGTCAATCGTTTTCTGGAGTCAATTTGAACTTTATTGCTATTCAATTAAAAGTTCATATTAAATTGAGGCAGCACGAAGTCTGCCGGGTCAGCTAGTAATTAATATAAGGTTAACAAACTCTCCGTGACAGATACTTTTGTCATTAAACATACAAAATTGTTGATTCTGCTCAAAGCTTGTCGCGAACCTTTGAGACGGGACCTTAGTCTTATAGCTGCTTATGTTGCACTTTTTGGTTGTTCCTTTAATGTATTTTATATTTTTTGCTACAATAATAAGGATGCTTTGGTATTTATTTTCAGGCACTACTTTGTCTTAGAAACGAATGACACACTTTTGTGTGAGTAAGCGATTTAGTTTGTAAGACGGCTCCACGTTCACTTGTTCGATTCGTTAAAACATTCAATCTGTTACGTCCAATGATTTTAAACTGTGTTCATTATTTAATAAAATATCCATCTACCCACAATATTTTATAGTGGGTGGATATTTTTGCGTTTGTGACTAATCCTAGACAGATCAAAATCAGGGTAAAGAATAATAATAATAAAATAAGTCTGATAAAATTATTTCTAGACCGATTTAATGGAATTATGTAGATTGTTGTTGGGAAGATACGATAGTTATTTTAGTATACCTAAGTGATGTCTATTTCTATAAAATGCTATGTTGTACAGTAGTGGAGCAATTATTGCAGATTTAAGTACGTTAAAATCAGGGCATACTTATAAATGCACAACAAAAAATTGTTTGTAGGACTCGATATACATATACGAAAGCTAAAGATAGGCAACAGTAAAGCCACTATTTGAACCATAAAACGCAACAAAAAAACGACACTTTTATGTTTTTCGTTAAACATTTATGCGTCACAAAAATTATAAAAAACCAAACGTGTGCACCTGTAAAATCACAATTTTTAAATCAACGATCCTAAGAACATAAAATCGAGAGTATATTTTACGCTTAACATTTAAGCCCACCTGCTACCGTGAATGACCTTAACCCCATTTTCCCACCAAGTCGACATTTTTTCAGCCTCGGAAATAACAAGCGCAGGTGCCACAGCAAGGGCCCTCGAGGGATCAAAGGGTTATCTCCAAGAATAGACCAGTTGAGGCAGCACATGAATATAAATATCAACAGCTAACCCACCCCGCTAATTAGTTCTAACCTAATTAGTCCCCACCTCCTTTGCAGGCTTGTAACTCGCACTAACGCGTGTGTAAAAAAGCGAGAAATCAAGTAGAAAACGGTAGTTAGAAGCGAAAATACGAGCCGTAATAATAAAGATAATAAAAGACTTACCTAAGGACCCGGTCGATGCGCGCGGAGTCTTCAAGTCAGAACTTTACAGTTCAAGACGTTTTATCAATCAGATTTTCAAAAACACGTTTCAAAACTGGTTATTTCTGTGACGATTTGGCGATCGAAGGTTTATTAATTCGGTTATTGGGATACTCGGTATTACTGAGCGTTGCGACACGTGCTCCCTCGACCAGACCTCGCGGGGTTGTGACGGGGGTAGTAGAGCTATAAGGATGTGCCGCTAAAAAGCCACTATTCGATTGCTACTCGACTGATATTAACGTGTTGCGTGTTTTTTATTAGGGAGTGGGATTTGATGACTGGGGGCTATGGGTTATATAAATGTGTTATATTTTGATAATTTGATTGATCACATAATATGTATACTAAAATTTTAGTGGTTAAATGTTATTGAAGTAACTGTAAAGTATAATAGATAGATAATAAAGATTGTCTGTACCAAAACCATTGCAATACAAAATGATTGAACTTTATAATAATAAAAGTGTCAGTAGAAGGATTGTTACCTTCAGACAACCATATAACCAAAAGACCTATTTTTATCCAAATGCATTAGATATTTTTCCATCTAAAAACTAACCATGTATTTGTCGTAATAACAAAACCGAAACTTCTTTTCAAAATGTTAAAGTATCAATAAACCTATTTCTCAAAACCGTTTCCGGTGTCCCATCACTATTCGAGCACACAAGAGAGGGCAATTATAAATCAAAGCCAGCGGGCATCGATGGGCCGTGCTGTCGATACCGTCGCGTCACTAGTCAATCAATTTTATAACGAACGAGGAGAATAGGGTCGGGAAAAAGTTCATTATTTGTCGATACACGTATTTATATTGGAGAATTTTATATGATCCGGAGGTCACTATTATATTTCATGGTGTTTGATGCGGTTTTTCCAGTATGGTGAAAAGTTGTCGCGTAAGCATTTGATTGTTTCGATATGAGTAATTTTGTTGTGGATGAGTAACATATTTGTAAAGGAAGGCAAGTAAGCACGCTGTTTTTGTCATTAAATACCAGCTGTGCTACTCCACTTCGGTTAACCTCACAAGCTGATAAGATGCAATTTTTCAATCCCTACATAAACAGACAGATCCTTAGGCCGCATTCCCCCGCAGGATATAGTCTCTGAGCATAGCATAGCGTCACGCCATTTCCTATACGGATTGGCAGAGAGGCACAATAGTGTCTAGTTATTCGATACTCCGTTTACCGCATCAAGGGGCCGGTCCAACGTACCCTAAACTGTGTTTCCCTAGTGTAGGCTTCGACGGGTATTGATAACTCGCCGTTTGTTTGCATTGAAAGCGGCTGACAGACCGAAATACTGTGACCTATTGATATTTACAGCGATGCGGAGGCAGTTTTGCTGATAAACAAACAGTAAAAACACTATTTGTTTTAACAATTTATTTAACTACACGTAGTATATCTCACCTCGTATGAGTTAAAAAAACACTAAAGATTTATGACAGTTTTCTGAAAAATAAACGTATTTTATTGTGTTTGTTTAGAGCTTCGTGGTCTAGTGGGTTTCACTCTTGCTTCTTACGCAGGAGATGCAGGTTCGATTCCCGTTGCTGACCGTCTACCAATGAGGTCATTAATTCATCATCTTTAGGCAAAATAAACAATTTCTATTTCTATTTCTATCTCAAGAACATTATCGAACGTTCCGTGTTTCGGACGAAACGTTACTGAGGGTCCCGGCTACTATCGCTACTTGGAAGTATGCAGTAGTCGTAAAATCCCCCCACAATCCGCACTGAGCCAGCGTGGTGAAGTTTGGCTCAATCTTACCCTTGTCCGGGTAAAGGTTGTTTTTAATGTAGAAACAAAAGTTTTTTCAAAAAAATGGGACCAATCTAAATCAAATACTATCCTGTGACACTACTACACTGCTTCTTGTTATATGCTATTTACAGCAAAAGGAAATTAAAATAAATTACAAATTGCTTTATATTCCCAAAGCTATATTTACTTATTATAAGTAAGCTGGATATAAAATATGCCATTATAGTGCCACTACAGAGTTGTAATATACTGCAATATAATCCCGTAACACCTGCTACGGCCTGCGTAGCTGGATGCTACGGCGTAGCGCGTAGCGTAGTACAGTATTCCCCAACAAAGAAGTCCAATGGCCTTGGAAGAAATTTCATGATTTTGATAAAACCAAGGAACTTTATACAATTTAATGGTAAATTAAAACGTATAAGTTGATAAAAGAGCTATCTTACTTTTGAGTTGATTAAACTCCTTGGTTCTATCAAAATCATCCAATATGTTTCAACGTCATCGGACTTCTTTGTTGAGGAATACTGTATTGTATAATATGCTAGTTCAAGGATTAGTGTTTCGATATGATCTTTTTATGGGCATTTTATTCCTCCGGATTTAAAATGCTTGTTGGGACGCCCTTAACTAAAAATATGTTAAGTTAATTGTAACAAAAAAATATATAATTATAAACATCGTGACAAAACCTTCAATCTCAATAGTAGTAGTGACCGTCTCTTTTTCAAGCAAACCGGTAACTGGCTAAACGTGGCCACCTCGTATGGGAAAAGGTGTGACTCTACGTTATGTTTATGTAAAAATATATCTCATCATAGAAAATTATATGAGAAAAGGTATCTGAGTCAAGTAGTCGCTAATTCATTTAAATATCAAAGAAAGAGTTCTAGAATGAGTTTATTCGTTCGTTTGAAATTCTACTGAGATGCAAAATATTCCAACAAAGTGCTTCCTGGAAATGTAAATCGTATGAGAATGAAACAGTAAAGGAAAAATCTTACGAAATCAGTGCAGTCGATGGACGATAAAGGAAAACACCGAAAAACAGAGATTTTTCTGATTGGCTATACCCCCTATAAATAGGCCTCAGGTACATAATACATATCTTATCTTATCTTATAATTAATGGATATCCCATAAGCAAATCCATGAGTGATTCAAACTAGTCTGTAGGATTTATGTTTCAAGTTTCTAAAAATGTCTGGCATATCCCTAATTTCATTTTATATTCTCTTATCCAAAATAATACCAACTTTAAATTATCAAAGTGTATTTTTGGACCCGCTCCAATCTACGCTGGGCTCCTAACCGAGCGTGGTAAGTGGTCTGCTAGATACAATAGAACAAGATTGTCTGAAGTGTCAACGTTTATCTGTAGCAGAAATAGGTATGAAAATAGTTATTCTTTAGCTCGGTGGTCTAGTGGGTTTCACGCTTGCTTCTCGCGCAGGAGATGCAGGTTCAAAGGTACCCGGTGCAGAGGGACAATTCTGGTGCTAGCGAGATCATGTCCATGGTCGAAATACCGTTTTTGAGATACCGAAATCTCTATCGAAAACAAGAAAAAGCTATTCTTACGACTAGCCTATCGACCAACCGAGATATCTCGACCCGTTCTCGGTCGAAATAACTATAAATTGAGATCTTTTTCGACGAATTTAGGCGATATCAAAACCGATATCTCGACTGGGGAGATGATCTTGATAGTGCGATAATCGGGGGCCTGACCAGGTACAAAAGAGATAATTAAATCTGTCAATCTGCATTTATGACTGAAAATCTGTGCCGTCAATGGCCTTTCCGTGTTTACTACTACTACTCGCTACTATCACTACTTGGTATGTAGTAGTTCAAAGAACCCTTCGTCAACTTGCACATTTGCACCGAGCCAGCATGTTAGAATTTTATTTAGTTTTAATGAACAAAAGTTACACAGGATTTTGGCTCAATCTTACTCGTATGCGGCTAATAGCTTTCCGGGACATCGACAGCAAGGCCACAGAGGTCGCCAACTATTAATATAATCCTTCAGCCAAAAAACCGTACCAAGGAGTATATCTAAAATCATACACCCTTGACCTAAATACCCTTTCTTGTTGTGCACTTAAGTGCAGTGATAAAACGCAGAAGACCCGGCCAAATGTGGGAAAATGCAGTGCGAGCGAATACTAACGTCTGTAGTCTAATCTATTAGAGTCAGTAGCACGCCACAGGATTTTGTATTCCTGGGTTCATCTTTTGTATTTATAAAATGGAACTTTGGCGTTCCGCCTCTTTGGTTTGAAAGCTATAGGGGTTGCGTAGCAACTTTGGTTATACATTTTAATCTATGTTGGTTAATCTCCTCCAGTCTCCCGAAAAGTCGCGTGTGATTTGATACAGTAATAAATTCACCAAGTGAAAACTTAAAAAATACTTATCACAGTCCACCCCGCTCGGTATACAAAAAAACGAACCTACGAAATCTGTCCCCTGTAAAGTACAATACGTACCTATCACATAAATAAACGAATATACGATCCTAGAATTTATCTCGTGACAAGGACTATAAACACCAAAAAGGCTGGATGTATAATGTCATCCAGGTAAAAACAAATTAAACTTCACAGATTTTTTTAATTTAGAAACCTAACTACTAGACCGATTTCTGATTTTCAAAATATGGGACCAATTTATTGGGCTTCCCTTTCGAAAGAAGAAAAATTTTTTGAAATCGGCTCATAAGTAACAAACATTAAAAAAACGCAACCGAATTGATACTGATTGAACTCCTTTTTGAAGCCGGTTAAAAATATATAGTAAATATCAAATGGTGTCTTATTCAGTCACGGTAATGGTTAGGGATTCTCCAAACTGCTAAAAGTATACAATTCGGTTGTGTTCAAGGTAATCAAATAAATTAGGAACAAATCTGAAGCATTATGAAGAAAATGGCTTGACAATCTCAGAATTGTATATTTCCAGAAGTTGTATTTTATAAAGTAAATAAAGTAAAAGTAAAGTAAAAGTAAAGTAAATGTCGAGTAAAAAAACACAGCATTTGATGCCACACGCCACATTATCATATAGATAGAACTCAGGAACAAAACTACTGTTTTGACAGTTCCTAGAAAGTATCTTTTTTGGCTAGCAAGCCTAATAATCACAAACTCTTTTGTTTATAAGGCAACAACTCCTGTGACATGATTTCAACTCCTGTGACATGATTTCAACTCCTGTGACATGATTTTTAAAATTCTTTAGACTGCTCAGACCAGTAGCCATCACTCTGCGATAGGTTTTGTTAACCCTCTCACCAATACTTTGTTGAACAGACAAAGAAATTACCGCTCAAGTTGTCACCACAACGATTGAGGACAATCGATCTTGAAAGGAAGCAGTCAGAGGTCGGTAACATTGACGCCTGCTACTTTGTTAGGGCAGCTTCCCACTGAGTCAGACTCTCAGTTTGTAGACTGTAAGGTAAGGTTGCAATAAGTCCTGATTAGCCCTATTGAACAGATAAGTTTAATTTGGTATGTAAAATGACAAGTGCATAAGTACATCATCCGACGCTCCGTGTTTCGGATGGCACGACAACCCTTTCCGTTCATCTCCTGGCCCAAAAACAAAAATATTTGATATTAAAATTAGGGGAAATTTTGATTTCATTTCCTTGCAATAGACATTAATTGACGTCTTGGTACCCACTGTCAAAGTCACGAACATTATGTGCAGGACGTGATCCCCAATTGTGCGTCATCACGTGACATTGGCGAAATTATTGTGGCAACACACGATAGAAGCCACAGATCAAAAACTTAACTTAACTTAACTCTTCTTTACTTTTTGTCCTTGCAATTAATTGTGTTCAATAAAGAAATTATGAATTATGAACTCGCATGGAGGCTAAGCTAAGCTGTAGTTTCCGGCTACTTTCACTGCTTGGTAGAATGTAGTAGTCGTAAAACCCCTCCACCAACATGCACTGAGCAAGCGTGGAGTATGTCTCAATCTTACTCGTATCCGGGTGAAGGCCTGTGCCCTTCGATGGGGACATTAATGTGCTACATTTACTTTTAGTCATAGACCTAATCGGAACTTTTTCAATATTTTTTTTTTATGAGCCTGTAATATCCCACTGCTGAGCAAAGGCCTCTCTCCCCCTCTTCCACTCCATTCGATCCTGAGCGGTCTCCTTCCACTCTTTATCCCATAGAGCCAACTCATCACTCCATCTCTTCCTAGGTCGGCCACGCTTTCTCTTTGCATTTACTGGGAGCCAGTCTGTGGTTCTCTTAGCCCAACGATTTGGCAGCATTCGAGCAACGTGACCGGCCCAGTCCCACTTTAATTGGGCAGCCTTCTGAGCTACATCTATAATCTTTGTCCGAGAGCGCAGCTCGGAATTCCTGATCCGGTCTAAAAGCCGAACACCGAGAATGCTGCGCTCCATGTTTCTCTGACAAACCCAGAGTCTGAACCTTTGCGCGTCAGTCAAAGACCAAGTCTGGGCTCCGTAGGTAAGGATGGGGAGAATGCACATGTCCATGAGCTTTCGTTTCAGGGACAACGGAAGTTGTCCCTTCATGAGCTCCTTCATAGACCAAAAGCTCTTCCAGGCGTTTTCGACGCGTCTATCGACTACCTTGTCTTGTCGTGCCTGGAAAGAGACTATTTGGCCTAGATAGATGTATTCTTGGACATATGCAATTCTAACCCCATCCACGTCCACCGTATGCTCCTTGCTGTTAGACATGACCTTGGTCTTTGACATGTTCATGCTAAGTCCAACCTCGAGGAACAACTTCTTCAATTAGACTTTATTATTATATTTAGGCTTTATATCTCCATGTTCTGAACACTGAATCGATTAAACAAATAATGCTCAGATGTAAATGAAAAGACAACGCTATATGTTTTATTTTGTTATTTTTTTGTATGGATGGCTATTATTTTGTACTTAATTGCAATAATATAAGAATCAACAATCAAGCCAAAAACTTTTCAATTCAATTCAGAAATACATTTAACTAGCATTGATGCAACCTTACTGGTTCAAAGTTCTGGTCAAAACCTACTATGCAAACTTTAACAGAATATCTTAAACTTAGTCTTATCTTGCTACTACGTAGCTTAGCCTCAAGTGAAGGCCGAAATGTGCTTCGATATTACCAGGGGAGCTGAATTATTCTTATAAGGCTATCGTTTGGCCATACAAAGTAGTGTTGGGGTAAAGTTGTCGGTACCAGCAGTTTCTATTATGAAAAGTCTTATTATTATTATATGAAACATTATTATTACACTCGATGATACCTACTTATTTTGCCTCCGAGGCGAGAAATCCCGGGTTCGAACTCCGACTGAAAACGAAAAAACCTTTTAAACTTGTATATTTATGAGTCTGTGACGTCACTGTTTCTGTTTTCTATAATGGGTATCCTGTGCGGCCAGAAGTAATAAATAATTATGTTCATGTAAAATCCAAAAGAATACTTATACCCTGAGTCCTTAAATTTTTCGTCCCACTTGTATTTTTTTTAATTATTCACAAAAGATAAGAAGTATTTCCAAGATGATTAATTAATCTTAAAATGCTTAACTAAAAGACTTCTTCAGAAATCTGTGATCGTCAGTAATAAACTTTGTGTTAATGACTCTTTCATTATTTATGATTCTTCAAAAACAAATTATTTTTGATCTTTTAACAGTAAACTCAAAACATTATTTCAATTTGATGGAATGGCAAGATTTTCAATAATATCAATTCAATTCAATTCAATTCAATTTTTTTTATTTCCATAAAATCATACATATTACTTAGTCAACGTCAATATAATATTAATATTTTTGTATACTACCGCCCGTTCGGAAGTTGTGGGCTTAGGGATGGATTATCTTACTCGGATCCGGGTAAAAGCCTGTGCCCCTCGGTGGGAACATTAATGAGCACATTTATTTTTACATTTACTTTACTTATTGTATTTTTTATCCACATGGCCTGCAATTCGGGAGGCGACACCAACTAACCCGAGGAAAATAAATATAATTAATTGTTTGTTGGAAAATATTACTGTGTGTGGCCACCGCGCAAGAGCTGTTGGATTTAAGGTTGTCAGTTTAGTGCCTTAGTTTAGTGGTTTTGACACCTCCTAAATCACTTCCATGATCTTCTGGCGCGTGACTGACATTTAGATTTACAAGGGGCGACACTTCAACGCAACTCAACGCAACGAACCTGACATCAACACCGACCTTTCATTCCTCATTGGTTTTCAAGCGTTAAGTAGTTCCACCTGTCACCACACGCCAAAAGATCGTTGGGAATCTGTATATTTTATTATAACAACTTTTTGCTTTTGAATATATGCCTCGACCGTCGGAAAAAGATTTTAGCTCAACTCAAAACCATATTTTTTACCAATATCACTGACTAGTGACTACCTATCAAAGTCAATACCTTTTTATAAAAAAACACTCGACATGTCAGTCACAAACAAGTGATTTATTATTTATTATCCATAAAAAACCTTCCACGGTAAGAATTTTCCTGTAGCCGGTTTTATAAAATAACAAGTAACAACTCTACTATGCCAAACTGGCTACAATTGAATAAATATAATGTACCCAATGTTGCATAAGACTTGTAAAATTGTAAACTTAAGAAATTGTCCACAGCCTTTCATTTTGCTATTTCATCGTAATCTAACTTTATTACTTGACTCGAGCTCACTAAAACTTTGTTGAAATTAGCCCAACCTTTTGGCAATCTGCATGTTTATTTCGTCGTCACCGTCTTTCCAAGTTTGGGTTTAAGTGAAAAAAAGTGTTTCGCCTAAAAAGGTTGACAGCCTCTGCTAGAAGCAGGCAGGTGGATAATTTATGGAAGGACCAAAAAAGGCTCTGAATTCTATACTGGCTTTAGAACGTTGGCTTACTGAGTTAATGGTTCTATTCCCATATAAGGGTCCGTACTGGACTGGGGGATAACCACAAAATCTGCTGCCGATTTATTTTAGATTTCTAATATATCAAAGAATAACATGTACCTATAGTTTCTTTCTATATTTTTTTAAGTTTTGTAAGAATCTTTATTGTATTTGTGTGTATTCTTACAGTGAATAAATGGATTATCTATCTATCTATCTATCTATCAAAGTATTCTGACCATGATCTTTTTTAACTGACTTTCCAAAGGAGGAGGTTTACAATTCGTGAATGCGCCTAGACGGATGGACCGATTTGGATTATTTTTTTTGTTTGAAAGGGTTTACCTTCCCATTGGTACCATGGACCACCAGTCTGATGATTGGATCCTAGAGAAATTGAGGGAACTCTTCAAATATTGTAGGCAGACCTATAGTCATTTTTGTGTTTTTAGCAATAACTCGTGCATTTACTCACGGTAAGCATAATATTGTGATGCGGAACTGATGATGAAGACCACACATGACCACCAGTACTGCTCAATACTCAGTACAAATACAATCTACTACGCGTGGCTGACGGGCAACGCATAGCCTAAACCGGTGGACCTAGAGCCATGAAACTTTGTACAGGGGTTCCTTAGTAGCGTGGGGTAGCACTGACATGGGATTTAACTAAATTAATTCCCCAACGGGGGGAAATAGGGGGTTGCAGTTTGTATTAAACTCAATCTAATCAAATAGGGTTTGTGGAAGTCGGTTTTTTCTAAAGTTTACTTTTTGTTTCAATTATGTGTGTTTTTCTGAAATCGCGAGGAAACCCTCTTACCTCAAAAGTTATAGCGATGGTCTTGCCTGATCGCAAAATGGAAAATATAGTTTACCGCTGTGCCAATTTCCCGCCGTATGGGAAAATCCGTAACACTGTGTTATTTACCGCTACGGAACCCCGAGTCCTGAAGTTCAATGCTCACTTAACAGGCTTCATACATGCACGATTAGATATCGTCGGAGCAGGATTCGTCTAAGCTGAGACCTTCATCCCTTGATTGTTCTTCGCAAACATTTTACTTTAGGCACCTACTGTTTGTGACGGGGTAGGTCTTGGGTAGGTTAGGTAGATGTATGCTTACATTACTTATTTAACCCCCGCCCGAAGAAGGCAAAAGGATGTTCTGAGTTTGACGCGTGAGTCACTCTGATAACTGATGTACCTATACCTATATTCATGCAAATAAATACTTACTCTTACCTAAAAATAAGGCCATCTTAAAACCTCCCGAAAACACAACACACAAAAACGTCCATTGTAAAAAACGTTTTATACTTATACAAAAGCCGAAAGCTACTACGGACCCGCCATATATCATACTTAAGGAACAGCGTACACAAAAGGGCCTAATTACCTCACTACAGACCCCTAAATTAGTGTTTCTGGTGTAAATAGACTATTTATATTCATGCTACATAGCGGACTATGGGGGGGGGGAACTATTGATCTTACCTGCGTAGATACTACTTGTAGTACGGTTGGCAACGACAGCTTATGAAAGTTAAAATAATCTCATGATTATACAACAAAATATAAAATAAAATTTACTTACAGGCATATTGCCTCTGGCCCCACATTAGGACCCTGTGTCGTGGTTACCACATCCAAGACCAATTAAGTGGTCAGGCACAGTTAAAATAATAATAATATGAACAAAGAATAATATATGACTGATAGTCGAAATTCCCAAGGCTTACTAGCCATAAATTCATTTGCAAGCTCATTTTTAACCGACTTCCCAAAGGAGGAGGTTTACAATTCGTCCGGATGTTTGTTTGTTTGTTTGTTTGTTTTTTTTTTTTTATGTATGTGCCTCGATAGCGCCTAAACGGTTGGACCGATTTGGAAAATTATTTTTTTCTTTGAAAGGGTTTACCTTCCCATTGGTCCCATTGACACCAGGTCAGGATTTGATGATGGGATCCTGGAGAAATCGAGGGAACTCTTCAAATATTATAGGCAGACCTATAGTGATTTTTGTGTTTTTCATAATAACTCGTGCAAATGCACATGATAAGCATAATATTGTGATGCGGAACTGCTGATGAAGACCACATATGGCCACCAGATCTGCTCAATACTAGGTACAAATACAATGCGTGGCTGACGGGCAGGCAACGCATAGCCTAAACCGGTGGACCTAGAGCCATGAAACTTTGTACAGGGGTTCCTTTGTAGCGTGGGGTAGCACTGACATGGGATTTAACTAAATTAATTCCCCAACGGGGGGAAATAGGGGGTTGCAGTTTGTATTAAACTCAATCTAATCAAATAGGGTTTGTGGAAGTCGGTTTTTTCTGAAGTTTACTTTTTGTTTCAATTATGTATGTTTTTCTGAAATCGCGAGGAAACCCTCTTACCTCAAAAGTTATAGCGATGGTCTTGCCTGATCGCAAAATGGAAAATATAGTTTACTGCTGTGCCAATTTCCCGCCGTATGGGAAAATCCGTAACGCTGTGTTATTTACCGCTACGGAACCCCGAGTCCTGAAGTTCAATGCCCTCTTAACAGGCTTCATACATGCACGATTAGATATCGTCGGAGCAGGATTCGTCTAAGCTGAGACCTTCATCCCTTGATTGTTCTTCGCAAATATTTTACTTTAGGCACCTACTGTTTGTGACGGGGTAGGTCTTGGGTAGGTAGATGTATGCTTACATTACTTATTTAACCCCCGCCCGACGAAGGCAAAAGGATGTTCTGAGTTTGACGTGTGAGTCACTCTGATAACTGATGTACCTATACCTATATTCATGCAAATAAATACTTACTTACCTAAAAATAAGGCCATCTTAAAACCTCCCGAAAACACAACACACAAAAACGTCCATTGTAAAAAACGTTTTATACTTATACAAAAGCCGAAAGCTACTACGGACCCGCCATATATCATACTTAAGGAACAGCGTACACAAAAGGGCCTAATTACCTCACTACAGACCCCTAAATTAGTGTTTCTGGTGTAAATAGACTATTTATATTCATGCTACATAGCGGACTATGGGGGGGGGAACTATTGATCTTACCTGCGTAGATACTACTTGTAGTACGGTTGGCAACGACAGCTTATGAAAGTTAAAATAATCTCATGATTATGCAACAAAATATAAAATAAAATTTACTTACGGGCATATTGCCTCTGGCCCCACATTAGGACCCTGTGTCGTGGTAACCACATCCAAGACCAATTAAGTGGTCAGGCACAGTTAAAATAATAATAATATGAACAAAGAATAATGTATGACTGATAGTCGAAATTCCCAAGGCTTACTATAAATTCATTTGCAAGCTCATTTTTATTGTGTATTTTTTGTCTGCGGAATCGGCAGACTGACTTAGAAAAATTGGTACCTGATCATGATCAGTGATTAGATTAATCACCGATTAAATTTCATCGTGTATAGTTGACATTCTGTAAAGTATTAGAAAATCTCCTATTATTTTACCGAGAATCGAGTTGCTGTCGTTGCTGACGGTACAAAGACATATTTTCTTGGATGTTTCCGGCGTCCTTCGAGGTCATCCAATTATACTCACGACGTTACGAGCATAAAACTTACCTAAACCTTGCTGGCGATTGGCTAGTCCCCAGATCCCCAATGACGGAGTGACGAAGTTATATATGATCTTCGTATAGTAAAAACAACTTTGTATTTTGAATAATGCAAACAAAGTTTCTGATTGCAAAAAAAAATCAAGGTAGTTTTTAAACTTTTAGAAAGAAAGAAACATTTATTACAAAGACAGTGAACACACTACAATTAGATTATTTGTGGGACAGTTTCCCTAAAATTCCAACAGAGGACTCTAAAAGTGAACAGATTTTTAGAATATCCTATACTCTGTGGTAGTTATCAATGTCAGCTCTCTAATTGTTTCACTGCTCTGTGGTTCTTGTAGCAAGAACCACGGAGCAGTGAAACAGAGAACAGAGACACAGAACGCTACTCTTATTGTTTCTCTGCTCTGTGGTTCTTATTACAAGAACCACAGAGCAGTGAAACAATTAGAGAGCTGACTTTGACAATTACCACAGAGTACAGGATGTTCTAAAAATCTGTTCACTTTCAGAGTCCTCTGTTGGATTTTTAGGGAAACTGTCCCAGAAACAATCTAAAAGACAGAAGAGAAACAAAAAACAAAAAGAAAATCACTCACAATAAGCTATTGAGACTTTGAGACCCATTCTAGTGGAAGAACAAGAACATGAACAGGTGATCTATTTGGCATAAGTTCACGTAGTTATCCAGGATTATCATTCACTTGCACGAATACTAAACATAAACAGACAATTATGACTTTCAAATAAAAATATACTAGCAAACAAACGAAAATAATTATACAATTATGTTCCTAAAACTCTTGAAAAATAAACTGCTTTAAAAAACGTTGTCGTTTCTGCCATCTATTGAAAGTTATAGAAACTAAAGTTACCAGAGAGCCTCTTTTGTAAATGGAATGCGACTGAAACAGTGTTCAGCTTTCAGAGTACCTAGTAGAGCTTTTATTTCAGTAAGATAGATGGCGTTAAGTGTATACTATCGTTTAATTTGCGTTTGGTTTTTAAATTTTGCATCGCATTTATTGACGACCTCTGTAGTAGTCTTGCGGTTTAGGCTGTGCTTCCTAAGTGAGAGGTTCCGTACCTATGTAACAAAAAAAGTCGATGATTGAAAAAAAAAAAACTGAAACACACCGTCTTACGGATCATTTTCAAATGCATACCTGTTGCAGCATTAGCATGATTTCCTTCTGCGTTTTGTTTCTCTCCCTTCTTCTCCTCCCCTTTAGCTTCAGAACTCGTGTTACAGCCCATCTTTACACTAAATCACACTTTATGTCACTACACACGAGGTCCACTATCGAGTACTCACTTAGCACTACTGGAGTTTGAGCTATAACATATTTATGCCGTTGGTTCTGTCGGTTTTTAGCTTTACCTGTAACAAAGAAATAGCAATAATAATGCAACGGCAACGGAGACAAGAAAATTCAAATGCCTCCGATCACAGATACTATAATATTATACTAATACAGATAGACCACCTATAGATCAAAATATGACACCGGCGTAAACCTGAGATGCTACGGAAGCTTCTTTAGTTCGAGGCCATTATCGCTTGGTGCAGCACCATCGAAAAATTACAAATATCACGAGATGGCGCTAAGATATATAGGATTTATTCTAAGATTAGCGCCACCTAGAAGTATGTTAACTGAAACCATGGCGTTTATAGTACAAATCTTACTCTTTACGCCATCTCTTATTTACGAAGGGTTACTAATTCTAATTTGTATGGGATGAGCACCCTATGCTTCGATACAATAAAAAGTTTACAGAGCCACCACGATAACAAGAGAACGGACAAAGCGGAACTACTGAAGCCTATGAAAATGTCACTTCGGCTGTCAGTTGCTGTAGTGTAGTTTAGGTCAATGAAACTCTTTGCTGTTCAGTTGGCGTAGATGGTGGTTGACTTTGACAACGGGTACCAAGACGTCAATTAATGTCTATTGCAAGGGGATGAGAACTTAATATCCCCTAATTGTAATGTTTTTTTTTTCCTTGAGAATTAAAATCTCTCGACTGAAAGGGAAAATATATAAAAAAAATACACCAAGTGTCAAAAATTTATTTCTGTTAACAGAGAGCAACAGCGGCCTTTCTTACTGAAGAGAGGCAAGTAATTTGAGTAACTGGTTCCCACGGCACAGGGTATCCTAGTGTGGGGCCAGGAGCAATTTATGTGCCAGTGTGTAGACATTGCATATAGATAGAAATGTATAAAAGTAATTTCAGCCATGATATAAATGCCCTTGCAGACCAGACACTCGTATTAAATAATATTACGGGCCTGAGTCCATGAAACGTCCCGGGTCACGTCCCTAGGGATAGGTTCATTCTCATTTCATCCTGTAATCTTGTTTGGGCAGGGCCAGTTTACATTGGTCAAGGACAGTGGACAGCGGACAGTGGCGATATTATATGAAGGCCAAGTTGACTCGCCACTGTCCGATTGGTTTACACCATTCAGATTTCAGATTTTCAGATTCAGATTTCATTTATTTGCGTAAATGTGGTTACAGTCGTTGGTGTAAATTAAAAAAATATAAAAGTACCTACAGCACATTTAGCCAAATACTGGCATGCAAAATATACACAATAATTTACAATACAATAATTTACTGTCCACCATTGTCCACTGTCCACTGTCCACTGTACACTGTCCTTGACCAATGTAATCTGGCCCTTAGGGACAGGACGACTGCCAAAGGAGGCTGACCAGGGCCACCATGTGCCTTCGGCCGACTCTCATGAAAACTACTGACTTTGACATGGATTTGGACCAACCTGAGCTTGACAGGTCAGACTCGTTCCAGTTGATAATGACTTACCCGAAACATATTTGAATGTTCCGTTAAAGCGAGAAACAAATGACAATACTGCGAAATTTTCGCGATTAAATTAGTTAAAGGACAACTTTCTAAATTGTATCGTTTAAATTGTGATTTTTTGTAAATAAAGCTTGTGATAATAACAGGCGTACGAATCACTTCCAATTCGCATTGGGCTGGAGGAAAGCTCTACATTTTTAGGGTTCCGTACCCGAAAAGGGTGCCAAACGGGACCTTATTACTGAGACTACGCTGTCCGTCCGTCCGTCTGTCACCAGGCTTTATCTCATGAACCGCGGTAGCTAGACAGTTGAAATTTTCACAAATGATGTATTTCTGTTGCCGCTATAACAACAAATACTAAAAAATAAAAGAAATTCAATATTAAGGGGTGCTCCCATACAACAAACGTGTCTTTTTTGCAAATTTTTGCTCGATATTAATAATGGTAGCAGGTAGACGCTTAAAAAGTTTACAATATATTGAATTTACTATTTACTTCAAAAATAAATAATTTAATTAAAATCAAATTAATATTTAAGGGGGGCTCCAATACAACAAAAGTTTTTTATAGATGATGGTACGGAACCCTTCGTGCGCGAGTCCGACTCGCACTTGGCCGGTTATTTCTTTTGATCCCATTTGCTTTCTATTTATAATTGCTTTTCGCTGTTTGTATTGTTCGTTTTTGGTGATTTTCAAGTACCTCGTTGAATAGGTGTAATATATTGATCATTTTTAGCAAAAACACATGGAAAAGTATAAAAATATGCACTTATTAATTAAATCTCTTCATGGCGCCGTTCTGCCCGATCTATTTTTACTGTTCTTTTTATCTTGTGTATATTTTATTTCCTACTTGTTTCTGTTTATAATTTGTTATTGCTGTGTCTTGTGTATGTGACAGTTGAATAAATGTGCTTTCTATTCTATTCTATTCTATTCTATTCTATTCTATTCTATTCTATTCTATTCTATTCTATTCTATTCTATTCTATTCTATTCTATTCTATTCTATTCTATTCTATTCTATTCTATTCTATTCTATTCTATTCTATTCTATTCTATTCTATTCTATTCTATTCTATTCTATTCTATTCTATTCTATTCTATTCTATTCTATTCTATTCTATTCTATTCTATTCTATTCTATTCTATTCTATTCTATTCTATTCTATTCTATTCTATTCTATTCTATTCTATTCTATTCTATTCTATTCTATTCTATTCTATTCTATTCTATTCTATTCTATTCTATTCTATTCTATTCTATTCTATTCTATTCTATTCTATTCTATTCTATTCTATTCTATTCTATTCTATTCTATTCTATTCTATTCTATTCTATTCTATTCTATTCTATTCTATTCTATTCTATTCTATTCTATTCTATTCTATTCTATTCTATTCTATTCTATTCTATTCTATTCTATTCTATTCTATTCTATTCTATTCTATTCTATTCTATTCTATTCTATTCTATTCTATTCTATTCTATTCTATTCTATTCTATTCTATTCTATTCTATTCTATTCTATTCTATTCTATTCTATTCTATTCTATTCTATTCTATTCTATTCTATTCTATTCTATTCTATTCTATTCTATTCTATTCTATTCTATTATATTCTATTCTATTCTATTCTATTCTATTCTATTCTATTCTATTCTATTCTATTCTATTCTATTCTATTCTATTCTATTCTATTCTATTCTATTCTATTCTATTCTATTCTATTCTATTCTATTCTATTCTATTCTATTCTATTCTATTCTATTCTATTCTATTCTATTCTATTCTATTCTATTCTATTCTATTCTATTCTATTCTATTCTATTCTATTCTATTCTATTCTATTCTATTCTATTCTATTCTATTCTATTCTATTCTATTCTATTCTATTCTATTCTATTCTATTCTATTCTATTCTATTCTATTCTATTCTATTCTATTCTATTCTATTCTATTCTATTCTATTCTATTCTATTCTATTCCATTCCATTCCATTCCATTCTATTCTATTCTATTCTAGTTCTACGTTTACAGTTTCATAGTACATCCACACATATGCTCACGCCTTTTATTCGGAAGACGGGCAGGCAGAGAGCATCCGCTTGCTTAGACCGCTGTTTAATAGTAACCACCGGTTTCCGAGACGCTGATCAAAGTACGAATCATAATTCATAATTGTGGCATGTGTTGGCTGGAATTAGTTAATTGATATGTTAGGTAATCGTAACAAACGTCTCGGATACTGAAGGTAAAAGATGTTATTTATGTACCAATGGTGCATTCATTACTAAAACATAATATTACACCCTTAAATTTATGATCAATTTGTTTTATGACCAAGTTCAAAACAACGCATCACATAGTAACAGCCCGATATGTCCATCCCGACCATTCTGGGAAGCTCTCAGATTTATTAAAATCACATCCTCACAAATTGGATCCATCCGACTCGGAATCGGAATTCAATAACACAAAGTAATCCTTACTATAAACTAGTGGCTCTGTGAGCTGTAGACCTCGCGAGTATGTCGGTGGGAAAGCTGAACTGCTAAAACACATAAAAAAAATAACCCAAATAATTTTCTTTCAATAACACATACAAACTTATGAATGTACCTGGTTACGTACATGCAGTATGAAAGTAGCCGCACCAATAACTTTGTAAACTACATTTCGCGATCTTTTATACAACCTATTGACTTTTTACTAAAATTATATAATCTGTTTCACTCTCATAGTCTTTACAAATCCAACGACACCTCATTTGTTAATATCCATCGAGCTGTTTGGGTTGTAGCGATTTTTTTACATTTTAAAACCCCATATCTCCGCCATTTTGAAAAAAATCAAAAAACTGGCTCGAGTAAAAAATTCTATTTATTTTTTCAACCTGCTTACAAAATTTCACGAGAATCGGTTCATAAATGCGACCTGTAGAGGAGAACAACCGGACATACAAAAGCATTTTTGCCCAAACCTGAAACGGAGACGCTTCGCTCGCTTCGCTCGCTCATCTGTTTCACTCTCATGGTCTTTACGAATCCAACGACACCTCATTTGTTAATATCCATCGAGCCGTTTGGGTTGTAGCGATTTTATCTCCGCCATTTTGAAAAAAATCAAAAAACTGGCTCGAGTAAAAAATTCTATTTATTTTTCCAACCTGCTCACAAAATTTCACGAGAATCGGTTCATAAATGCGACCTGTAGAGGAGAACAACCGGACATACGAAAGCATTTTTGCCCAAACCTGAAACGGAGACGCTTCGCTCGCTTCGCTCGCTCGGTCAATAAAACGCAATAGCGAATGGCGAATCTGGCGTAGAATCTTGTTTTCTTTTTAAATGTGTTGTACAGTCGCGGGTCGCAACGCTCACAATGGGTAAATTTAACTGTTTGTTCAATACTGTTTTAACCTCGGAGGATAGTCTGAGGTTTTAACTAAAGCAGTTAAGCCTTAGTTACAGTTAGACAGCCATAAGTTGACACAGTTGCCCTGCACAATTGAAATCTGACAAACTGTACCATCTCCATATCATACGACTCATGTATCCCAGTGTGGGGCCAGATCTTAACTGAAGTATCCGAATTGATTTTAATATGTATTAGTTTATTTATGTTAGATTTATATATTTTTATTTTATGTAATATTCATGTACTTCTTTATGTAGTATATTCAGTTGATTAGTAATATTATTATTTATTTATGTTTTATTTTTCTCTTACCTGAGCACATAGGCCTACCTGTTCTGTATTTTATTTTTCTCTGTCCATCCTGGGTTTGCTGGAAGAGATCTCTCTTTAGAGATAAGCTTGCCTTTGTAAATTACTTCTCTGTATTTTCTGTTTTTTGTCTTTTATGTGCAAATATATACGAAAAAAATATATACGAATTGAAGCGAGGTGTCTCCTCAGTTCAACTCAATGCTCCTCAGTATGATTTGAAGGCAAATAGAAGAAAATAAAAGTAAGTAACTTCGTTTGTTATTGATTTCATCGCAGCACCCTTTGTGAGACCCGTATCAACAAAACGCTCTCAGCTCTGAGAGCGATAGCTTGTGATAACAAAAATTACTGATTTTAATGTCATTTACACATTGTTATCGACGTACTAAAACGTAGGTAAAAAAACTTGAATGGAGCTTGCATGTCTTGCATGTTTGCTTTTATTTATTATTTTGTAAATAAATAATGTGTAATACTTAATTTTTGCTTATTAATTTCAAAATTGTAAAAAAATAATAGTAATATAGCGGTATATTTAATGTGTTGAGAATAAAAGAGGACTGATGCCTATATTACAGGTTTTCTATAAAACCTAGTTTAGGTATCAGGGGGCTAAACTTTCCAAATGTACACAACCGCTTTGTAATATGTTCCTAATTATTTAAGTTGCAATACTTTTATTGAAGAATAAACTATTATCTTATCTTATCATATCTTATTCTAACGCTGATGAAAAACATCAGTGGGAAACCTTATATAATTACTCCATAGCTCCGGCAATACGCTCGCTCCCTCTGTCACACAAAATGGAGTATTGAAAAACTGGCTGAACCAGACACACTGTGTTTCTGCCACCCCATATGCTCTCTAAATTACCTAGCTGGCCCCTAATTCTCGCGCTATCAAGATCATCTCCATAGTCGAGATATCGGTTTAGATACAGAAATGTCTCCATCAAAAAATCTCGTTCTCAATTAAATTTTATTTCGATCGAAAACGGATAGAGATACCTCGGTTTGTCGTAAGGCGGATCGTGAGAATGAGAATAGCTGTTTTTTTTATTCCATGGAGATATTCAGTCTTTTGATATCGACATTTTGACCATGGAGATGATTTCGATAGTGCGGGAGTTGCCCCCTTGATTAGAAAACTGAATGTGTAAATGACAGATTTTATGTGGCCAAACCGTCGTCGTTTTTACTAAGGGCATTTTATTTATACGGGCCTAAGAAAGGTGGAGTTAAGCTCGCGTGTATCACTGTCCTCGTACAAAAATAAACTTCCTGCAAAGATACATCCGGCCTGCAACTGGCATTTTAAAACGGGTAGATATTTTGACGCTGTCACCAAATTCATTTCTGTCACCCAAATTAATACTGTAATGAATTAGATAAACTAAACTTACTAGGTTAAGATTGTGTAAACTTTTTAAGTATAAAATAAAAATAAATTCAAATTCAAATTAAATTCAAATTCAACTGTCCCTTTCCGGGATTTCAGTTAAAACCAAGATACCAATTTTTTTTTTAAATAATTTATTGAGAGAAAACCTATGAATAAAATCAATCGAGATTATGGCGTTTTGTAGTTGATGTGTTTTTATATATAAGGATGACATAATAGTTCGACGTAGACTTCGCGATTCGTGTCTTGGGGGCGTGTATTAGGATTCTAGTATGTCATTATTCTATGCTAAGGCCTACACATAATTATAACTGAGAAATCATTAATATTGAATGTGAAATGACAGTACAATTTGTCACAAACATCTTATCAGGGCTTCCTTTGAGACCAGCAAAAATTTTCTCATTATAGTTTTAATATTATTAAATGTCAAATCGCGATGCCTCAAGTTCTAGACTGACAACCTTGAATCGAATCGTTCCTATGGGGTAGTTATAGATTCTATATTTAAACACATGTTCTTTATTATTTATTAGGCATCACGAAAGATTTTGAAAACCTCTGTCATAATGTGGGTACACATTTACTATTTACGAAAAAAACTTTATTCCGGTAATAAACTAAAGTTTTTTCTAATATTTTGTAATAGTGCGCGAAAAGCTCTCAGGGGTCATGGCGTCGGCTTTGATGTCACGCATAAGTAAACATGTCAATGTCCAATGAGTAATCAGCATAAATCAGATGATGTTTACATTGTTATGACGTCATGCAGCGTCATGCGCTATGATTCCTGTTTCGATCAAAATGGCCAAATGCAGTATTTTAATTTTTCGTTTTATTGAGAATCATATTAATCTCAATGTTTTTTATCAAATTAAATTATTGTTTTAAATCCTTTTAATATTTTCCCTTAGAATCATTAAATCTTTTATTATTTATTTGATACAGTCGTCAGGCCTATTATAATAATTTAGCCAAGTTTCATTCTATCTTGATATAATAGCAAAGAACTACCTACCTACATACAATTGTATGTGTAGGTATATTTATTTGTCGGTAACAAGAGTTGTTACAAAACAACCACAGCAGTCAAAACACCAAGAAAGTTATAATGTTTCTCCATTTTGCCCCAAATTATAGTAAAAATCAATTATCATTGAAACGAAGTGTAGCGTGCGATACCCCAGTTAGCTAATTCTATTTATATTTAGATTTATTATTTCGTTATCATTAATGCGACATGGAACGTCCGTCTGTCTGAAGTTTCTAGGTGTGCCCATGACTGTTATTTGGTTAATTTTCGTTAATTACAATAATAACTAATAACATGGCAACACCTGTAAGTAATTAGATCACATCCGGTGCTGACCTCGAACATGAGATAAGAAATTTATCTTTTGTAGATTATAACTTTTTCCTTACGGTGAACGAACTAAATAACATTTATAAACTAACGAGTAATTAATATATTCCTGGCGTGACAGCGGGGCTCTTTTTTCAGGGTTCCGTACCCGAAGGGTGCCATACGGGATCCTATTACTATAAGCCTCCGCTGTCCGTCCGTCTTCCGCTCCATCGCACGAACCATAATAGCCAGAGAGCTAAAATTTTCACAGAGTGTACACACAGAGAAACAAATACTGATTTACACAAATGATTAAAAAAATAAGCGTGCCTCTATACAACAATCGTGTTTTTTATACCTTTTCTTGTATTATGGTCCGGAATCCTTCGTGTGAGATTTATTTTGAGATATTACTACGACACAAACAATAACAGGTCTTGCGCGTATAACAGCACATATAGAGCGTAAGCAGGAAAACTTTCACGTTATAATGAAACGTGCTTTTCGCGCCGCAGGGCAGCTTTTAAGTTTCCAATCAGGTAAATTTATGTATCATATACGTTTAGTTAAGTACGCTAACCCCAGGTTTCCGAGACGCTGATCAAAGGTTAGGATTAGCTAACAGAGCGATTAACTACAGGCATATTTAGATGTTGTATTTTCAGACAATCACGTGCCGTTATCAGTCTATTACGTATCGCCATTTGAAATAGTCATTAAGATTTTGGCACAGTGATGATCACGAATGTTATTGAAATCAGACGTAGGACTAGTTAGACGGCAAGATAAGAGTCCTGTATCGATAAAACTAGCAAATCGATTCGCAGTGGTTGACTGTCCCAGGGCTTAGATGTTTATTTATATCGGTGTTTCTGGTTCCCACGACACGATGGATGGGGGCAGAAGCAATGTATTATGTGTCTGTACTATATGTAAATGCTATGCTAAGATGTTTTACTGCATACAAAAATAAATGACACGCTGGCTAAAACAATGTTACCGGACAACGTTTTGTTATAAGCTCATTTTCACCTAAATAAGTATGGAAGCCGATTACATCGTAAAATTTCCTGTTAAGAACTTTATTTTTACTATTTGGTAAGTTTAGGAATTGTTCAAGTTTCTAAAAGTAGTTTGAACCTATGATACATCCCTTTTGTATTTTTAAGAGAATTTTGGGCAAACCTTAAGTTTATGAATTGTTCAAGTTTCTAAAAGTAGTTTGAACCTATGATACATCCATTTTGTATTTTTAAGAGAATTTTGAGCAAACCTTAAGTTTGCACTTTTGGCCCTTTTTTCGGTAACTTGTAATGAAGAATGTTGTGTTATCCATAAGAAAGTATGAAAAAGTGATTCAAGAACATCATGTAAAAGCAAAAATAATACAAAATATTATTTTTGCTTTTACTTACTACTAAAACTTATGATCATTTTAAGTTTATCCGGTGGAAAATTCACAAATCACATTAAAAAAATTATAAGGGGTATATTTTCGTTTACATCCAGGCAAGAGTAATCAAAAAAAAATTTTGGACGTCACTTCTTGGAACACCCGTATACTGTATAGTTGAGACTTGTGAACAACAACGGACGGACATACGGAGTGGCAGAGGCACAATATGTTCTTATTTTTGTGTAAATATTATTTCCCGAAGAAATATTTTAGTGATTTAGTAAACTAGTAAATGAGGTACTTATAGTGTTATGGAGCCTTTTTATATAAGTCCCACTTAAAAGCCAGAATTTCCAAATACAGCAGTACAATGTAATGTATGTTACTTCAGTCAATTGAACGATAAACTCCTATATGGCATCATCAGACGTAATTTTATGCTTTCCGTGACAAATATCCATAAGGTTTGAAAAATTTTGCTTCTTACTTTGAAGAATATCCGCTTTGGTCTCCGTATCCGTACTACTTACTGTCAACTACTTTATACCTATTAGGCCAAAATCAGACATGGTGTTATGTTGACATGTATGAATAAAAAAGTTATAAAATGCAGCATTTCTGAGAAACTTCTTATTTTTTTATTCAGTATAAAAGAAAAATAAAACTATAATATAAAATATACTATACAGTAATGATTATATTGGTGTCGTAAAACACAAGATAAGTAAAACATGTCAAACTTGTAAACTTTAGAAAATAAAAGGTTTTATTATTATTAAAAATTGAATGAAGATTTTCTTAAAATCGTTCAATATCTTCTGTGGACACAATTTTTTTTCTGAAAAATATTGCATACTTTTCCGAATACCAACCGCGTATGACAGGCGAGGTGACACGTCCTCCATTCTCGTCTGTATCTCAACCTACCAAGGTCGATTTTACGCTCGTTCAGCTATACAATACGTAGGTACCACTATTCTATACCTACGTAGAACAATGATATTACCAGCGGGGATTTTGGTCCCTTTCCTTAAAAGATTGGTGTACCTATATCGGTGATTTGGGTTACGGATCCCTTGTCAAAGAGGGTCATTCCATTTTCAGAGAACCGACGACGCTTTAGGTGGACGTTCCGCCTTGGTATTTATTTCAGCGGCCCAATTCTCACCCACGCGAATTAAAAGCGTGTAGTCACGCTTGTCTACGACAACTCATACGAAAATCATAATATTTGACGTCTTCGTTTTCAATTCGCATGGGTGAGATTTGGACCCAATTATTTGTCTTGTTCTTCGGAAGGTTATTAAGAGACCGGCGACCGCGTGAATTTCCCATACAAACGTAATACCAAAATGATTTGAATTTGAGAACTAGTTCAAAGTAGTTTAGACTGTTAATCAGATTAATACAGTGTTTACGCAGGTTCCTGGTCGTATACCAAGGTTCTTATTCAAATTACTTAAAAATATTTTTAAATTGGTTGAAGAGTGGTATACAGACCAGGAACCTGCGTAAACAGTGTATAAATCCGATTAACAATCTAAATACGTTAAACTATTTCTCAAATCATTTTTGTATTACGTTTGTATGGGAAATTCACGCGGTCGCCGGCGCCTTAAAAAAAAGGTTATGGACAAAAATTATTTGTTTGCTACTGTCAATGTCAGTGGTCTAGTGGTTATACTCCAAAAGAAATCCAAAGCCTAACCGAATGTTTCATATTAAGTTTTATCTATGATAAACTGATAAATGACACTGCAACACTCTTTGACAATTTTGATAAAAAATTATGTTTTGAAAGTTGGCACACTGATATCAGTGAAGACAAAATTGTAATATTATCTTCCAGACTTCAAAAATGTACAAAAAGCTGTGGAAATTAAACTCATTAACATATTACAACACACAAAATAACTATGTCCCATTTTCACTAATTTGGTGTTAACTAAAGTAAAAGTTGATTAATTAAACTTTTTGCACGCAACTCTGACTATACTAGATAATGTTAGAGTAAAGAATAGCAAAGTACAGCAAAATTATAAACAATGGCCTATATATGCAATGCAACTCTACAACAGCTCTAGGTACATCATCTTTATTTTTTTGTACCGGCCATTCACCTGTTTTTTGTGAGATTAGTTTTTTTAAATTTAAAACAAACAGTACATAATGTTTAAAATTACCTATAATATACTTGGCACCTTACAGCAATTTGCTTTGAGCTCGCTTATTTAGACGATTACTTAAACATGCTTATTGCTGGTATGCGTGAACACCTGCTAAAAATGCTACTTTAAAGCATGCTTGTATGCATGCCTATTTTTGAGCATGTGTGTCAGTACCTTAATGGAAAACGGACAGGCGGTGACGTCAACAAGTGAATACGGACATAATGACGTCATTGTTTACACATCACTGTACGGGACGGCTACTTCCTGTTTAGTGTACAGCTTGGGAAGAAATGCTAGACATTAAATGATGGCAACTTTTTTACAGACTACTGCGTGTTCTATTAATGAAATATTGGGTTTGTCTATCAAAACACCCAGTGGTGTACTAATAAATATGTCACCATGTTGCCATTATTATATTTATCTAGGATTCATAATTCATAATTTCTTTATTGCACACAAACAGTTACATAGGACAGTAAAAAACATAGAAAACGTGTACAAAGGATTCCTTGCCAAGCTGTACGTGTCTATAAAGATTTGTGTCCGGGGGGCAGCGCTGGAAGGAACAAACACATGAGATTTTAACCTGAAAGGTGTAGTAGTCCTAATAAATAACTTAACATAACATAGCGACTCGCTTTTTCCCCAAGGTGGCTGGCACATTTGTGCCTACTTTTAGCCAGTTGATCAACACTCCCTTTTGCGTGACAGGGGGCTAGCCCATCGCCGAAGGTTTCATCACGATGTTTTTCATCAGCTTTATAACATCCGCAGAATGTTCCCACCGAGGGGCACATTTACCGTGAATGTACAGATAATTTAATTATTATTTATATCATTGGTTGGTAGGTACATGGATAGCACCAGGATTAGAACCTGCATCTCCTGCGTGAAAAGCGAAACCGAGCATAAAAGTACATGAAGTACTAATAAAAAGTCGTAGAATACAACCAAGGCAATAAAGGGCGGGAGAGAGTAATAAATAATACTCAGGGAGAAATATGGTGTGTTTTGCCCTTTTTTAGGGTTCCGTATGCGAAGGGTGCCAAACGGGACCCTATTACTGAGACTTCGCTGTCTGTCCGTCCGTCCGTCCGTCCGTCTGTCTGTCACCAGGCTGTATCTCATGAACCGTGGTAGCTGGACAGTTGAAATTTTCACAGATGATGTATTTCTGTTGCCGCTATAACAACAAATACTAAAAATCAAAAGAAATTTAATATTAAGGGGGGCTCCCATACAACAACCGTGATTTTTTTTGCTCATTTTTGCTCGATATTGATAATGGTAGCAGGTAGACGCTTAAAATGTTCACAATATATTGAGTATATTATTTACTTAAAAATAAATAATTAAATTAAAATTGAATTAATATTTAGGGGGGCTCCCATACATATTATTTTTTGCGGTTTTTTTATAGATAATGGTACGGAACCCTTCGTGCGCGAGTCCGACTCGCACTTGGCCGGTTATTATCTTATAAATATACAGGTTGTAACAAAAAGAAGAAAGTACATAATCATATTTCATGGGGTTGGTTGTTAGGAACGTTCTGAACAACTTTTAGCATGAAACCATTTATTTATTTATTTATTTATTTTGATTTGTTGATGTTTCACAGCATGAATTAAAACAATAAAAATAACAATAATATAAACAGGTAGTGCCAGTTACGAAACACATCCATAAGAAATTTTGAATGGGTACCTATTTAAAGACATTAAAAACATTAATTGGGATAAGGCACTAGAGTAGTTACTTCCGTCACCAATTAATACTGACGACCTCTTGGCTCAGCGGTTATGGTTCTGCCACCATGCGAGAGGTCCTGGGTTCGTTTCCCGACTGGGTATAAAGAAAAAAAACCCACGCCTTGGATGTTTACATGTTTGTGATGTCGCTGTTTCTTGTTCCCACGACACAGGGTATTCTAGTGTGGGGCCAGAAGCAATGTAGGTATGTGCCTGTATGTAAATGTTTTATGTTTAATGGCGGTCTAAAAACTTGGGTTAATTTGTCAATGTGACGTGTTTTGTAGATTTACTGTATTTAGGCTGGGTTTCACCAACAAAAAGTTATACGAGAATAACTATCCCGGGGATAACTTGTATGACAAATGACAGTTCAAAAAGAGGTGATCTGATCTAGGTGTCACTTGTGTCTATGAAAAAGTAGATGATACTCTCGAGTAAAACTCTTTCGTTCGTAAAATCCAGCCTTAGGTAGGTTCTTCTTCAGGAACCTGGAAATTGTTGATTTGTTGAAGAAAGTAGGCTACCAAGTAGGCTGAATGGTATTTCCTTCGGATGTGAGAAACTGCCTCACCCACAATTTGTAACTTCCGTATAACAAGCAATCTGTGATAGACACATTTTATGACAACTTCAGGAGACTTTTCTATCACGTTCCGAAAGTCAAGCCACGATGACTAGGTGATAAAGTTTGGATTTTGCTAAAGACTATTTTTGCCTAATTCTGCGCCATGTAAAGTAAGACAAGAACCGATTCAAAACGAAAAACAACAACAAAAAGACAGAATGCTATCAGTACAGAATGCAATCAATAAAAAAATATCAGCACAGCCTGTGATCTCCCATGGTTTACTAGACAGTATGGGAAACCCCGATGTCTACTCACCCTAAAGGAATGCAATCCAAAATATAAATAGCAAAACGCCGAATCACAGACCACTTTTGTTTTTTCACTAGCCGATTGAACCACCACTGGTGCAAGAAGAAAAGAGGATTCTTTATTCAAATTTCAAAACTCGAGTTGTTTCCGATCGATTCTTCAAACGCGTCCCTTTTCCTCGGTGGTTGAAAAGTGACTGACACGATGCGATAGCGGGGGTGGAAAATAAAGTTGTGGAAAGCTGTACTGGCAATACAACGTCTTAAGCGCCCTGTACTGTAAGCGTTCAAGCTGCTTGTCAAACATTACGTGTTTGTCAAGCAGTTTGGTAGTGTGTGGCTGGGCTTGACGCGCCTTGTCAAACAGTCTACATGCTTGATGCGCTTGATGAAAATCTTGATTGATGACGTGCTTGACAAGCAAGTATGATGAACGAGTTCGGCGGTGTTTGTTAAACAAGTTTTCAGTCTTTATATTGGTACCATGGATAATTTAGTTTGACCGAATGTGGTTTGAACAAACTTGCTTGATCATTATCGTTAGGGTTGATTGTTATCGCTGTTGCTTGATGTAAACGTTTGACAAACATGTTTGTCAAGCAAGTTTGATCGTTTAGCTTTCGTTTACGACCAAACTGCTTGCCAAACTTTATGTGTTTTTTTTGTGCAATAAAGAAATAAGATTTCAGAGTCGTCTTTGTGCTGGTACACACTGTACGACAACTGGAGAAAACCGAATATTGTTTGAACACACATGTTTGATCTTTAGTTTGATCATTATCGCTGTTGTTTGATGTTGTTAATTAAGTTTCATAACAATAGATGTCAAGCAAGTTTGATCGTTTACAGGGCACTGCTGATACCGTCTCATAAACACAGACTAAAACAGTAGTAAAAATTAGATAAAATACTTAGTTTTCGCAGTGTCATCTCATAATCGTGGTTTTCATATTTCATGATAAACTAAATCTCTAGGTGCGCCAACAACAGTTTTAGGTTCTTATTCCAGCATTCTTCTTTAGTATGTAATAAATTGACCAGAAAAGTGAAGAAAAAAACTGAGAAGATTTCGACTCATGATCAGTGGCATGATTCTCGCGCATTCGATATACAATATCTACACCTATATCGAGTGATTTTGTATGGGAATCTGTCAATATAGATATCGATATCCGTATATCGAAGGCGCGAGAATCATGCCACAATCCCTATCTTCACAATAGTATCTGTCTCGCGATTTGTTGCTGCAACTTGTATTTCTCTCTCTGTCTATCTTCCTGTTTTGTCCTTCTCTAGCGGTTGTAAGGCAACCTGCCGTCACACCTCGGACACTTCATAGAATGCTCGTAAAATAATCACCTATATATTACTACTACATAACCAAATGATGTTTGTATACGTGCAAATGTGTGCGTAAACTTTGCTAGGGCTGGTGGCGCGGCAAATGCAGCGATATTAAGTATAACGCGTCGTCACTCGTCAGGCGTTCAGCCATGTCTATTGATCCTTTAACCAATCCTTTGACGCCAGGGGTGGGGTGCGGTATCTGAATCAGCGCGGGGAAGGTAGTGGCCTTTCTGTACGGAGTACTATTATCTCTTCTGTGCTGCCGTCTAAGAGTTGCAGCGACAGATTACAAGCCAGGTTGCATCGTGAGTAGAGCCCTTAAAACGTCTTCCTTTTCATTAATGTGCTGGGTGGCGAGTCGCGTACGGGTATATGGCTTGGCAGTGTCTATAGCGAGAGCGCGGAATTATTTTGTTTGTAACAATGCGTTAATAGTACCACCTCTGCATAGTATAAATAAGAAATAGTAAGTTCACTCGGCCCCTGTTCGCATGATAACTACATGCTTTTGCTCAAACGGCTAGGGTTGTCGCTTAACACGTGTCGCCCGGCGCCGCGCCGCCGGACGAATGACGTTGACTCGTCGCATGCATTGCTTGCATAGCCCTGTCTCGTCGCAAGCGAAGGGAGGCGAGATTCGGCAATGTATGCGTGTGGCGGCGCATGCTTATACGGAATGCAATGTAGCTGTGTGTGTGCGGCCGATCTCGTTGATTTGTTTGAAGTGAACCTGGCGTGACCTCTGTCACCACTAGAGATGTTAGAAAAAAACAAAAAGTTTTTTTTCACAAGCTTGAAAAAAAAACATGAAAAAAAAACATGGCACCATAGTTTTTTTCTAAATTTGGTTTTATTTCAGGAAATAAGAAATTCTTTATCTGAAACTACACCCATTTGCACCAATACGTAACTTAGTCTAGAACAGCCTAACCATAGAGTAAAATGTATGGCTTAAGGTTAGTGCGATTTTTTTGCTAGGAACATCTTAAGTTAGGGTAGAACTTAGGCGATTCTTATTTTTAGTGCAAACTCAACTCAACCAAAATATAAACAAACCAAATGAGAACATGGGGAAAGAAGTAGTACACTCGTGCGTTCGTTCCGCGCCGAATAGTGCCGGGAGCCGACCGATGTAAATAAAACGTCCGATTTGCTTTTTTGCTAACAGTTACGTTATTTTAGTCGCGTAAATGCTTTCGAAAGTAAAAAACATTATTTTGAGTCATTTATGGATAGTTGAAGACAATTTTTCGATTTAGGGATCCGTTTGAAAAATATTAAGTGCTTTTAAGTGCAAATTTTACTTGAGTCAATATAATTTCATGCTCTTGAAAAAAAAACCAACTCCAGAAAAAAAAACCGTTTTAAAAAAAAAAAATTTTTCACCGTTTTTTTTTTTCGTCTCAGAAAAAAACGTTTTTTTACATCTCTAGTCACCACATGCCAAAAGATCGTAGGAAAACTAGTCGTGGTCCAGCATTAATCACCCCATGACATGACACTTCGCTAATTAGTTAAAGCCCAAACCAATGAATCGTAATGCAGTCGCTAAATTACAAATGATCGGATCCCGTCCCGGCTTTCGTGTTGCGATTATAAAACCATCAATACTTAATTAAATTATTAACGCCGATTACGCACGGTTCATGTGGTAGGATTTTGAAGTGAGAAGAAATTGGAGAGTCATTTGTTGAAGCTATAATGCGTTTGATAGTAATATTGTGTCTTGCAGCATTTGCTTTGGCTGCGGTGAGTTAGTAGTAGATGGTAGTAGTAATAATTTTCATATCCTTAACTACCTTTCCCGTGTGGGATGGCCAAAGCACAGCAGTTGTATCATGGTGTAGATAGCATTTTTTTACAATATTTACATTGATATATTATTGTGTTATTATATTACCGTGGTTTTAAAGGGTATCCGAAGGTTGCAAAACGAGACCCTATTCTAAGCCTCCGTCCGTTCGTCCGTTCGTCCGTCCATCCGTTCGTCCGTCCGTCCGTCCGTCCGTTTGTCAGCGATCTCATGAACGGTAACAGATAGTTAAGATTTTCAAAGTAAGTTGTGTATTTCTATTGCCGGTACAGTAACAAATTATTAAAAAAATCCTTAAGAAAAAATATCTATCTGGATCTTGATAATGAATTGACATTAAGGCCATGTTTCAATTGTTCTCGATAAACCCTATTGAACAGATAAATCTGACATTTTACATACAAAACGTATACAATAGGGTTTATCAAGAACAATTGAAACAGGGCCTTAAGGTAGCAGAGGAGGTCCCTCGATTAAATAAATAAATCAAGCTATTTGTTTAATGTTGTTTGCATGTTTCCGCTATCATTTGTAAAATTAATTTTGGATGGTTATTTACTTTTACTAATATTATAGTATCTGTGCTTTTACGAATGTTTACACGTTTGTAATGTCGCTGTTTCTGGTTCCCACGACACAGGGTATCCTAGTGTGGGACCAAAAGCTATGTATGTGCCTGCATGTAAATGTTTATATTTATTTTTTATTTTTAGGCCCCACGTGGTCCTGAAAAGGTATGGCCCTAAAAATAATTTGTTAATAAAATAATAATATGTTCCGTACCTAAAGGGTAAAACGTCCCGTGCAGAAAACATCCGGGCAAAGCTCCCACTAGTATAAAATCAACACAAATCCAATATGAAACATTTCCCTGGTTTCCAAGACGCTGATCAAAGGTTTATTAACTTTTAATGTTAATTTAATTAACTACTCGCTGGTTAATTTAAAATAGTGGCAAGTGATTTCCTGAATTAGTGAATCCCTCTATTAACTAATCGTTAGCTTTGGTTAGCGACTCAGAAACCGGACGACTAAGAAACTTGTTTTTTTTTTCAGGATGGATCACCTGCAATATTGATCGAGTTAGGTGTACGTTTCAGTTTAATTTATTCATTAGTATTTTTTTCTGTATTGAGTATTTTTTAATTTGCTTACTTTGCTTTTGTTTTGTTACAGTCCCTCAAATTAAAATTCGTAAGTCCAAAAATAATACTTTAATAACTTATTATGTTTGACGACCTCTGTGGCGCAGCGATTGCGCACCTGCCTACCATGCGAGAGGTCCCGTTTCGAATCCCGGCTGGGGACAAAAAAAAACTCAGGGAAAAACCGATAGATTACGTGTGTATGGAATGTTTCATCTCATGAGATTTATCCTTGGTATCTGAGTTTTTATGCATATTAAATTAAAAGTATGTAGGCCATTATGTCCCCACCTAGGGACACGGGTTTATACTCGGATAGGAGTAAGATTGAGCCAAATTCTACCACGCTGGCTCAGTGCGGGTCGACGGAGGGGTGTTGGGCTTGTGGCCAACCTGGCTGTCAAAACCTAACCTATTTAGGCTTTACGTCGTCTACCAGTACCGAGTAGCGATAGTATACGTACAGTCTTCACAAAATAAAAGGCCTGTTTTGACAGTTCACACCCATGAAGTTTTAACCCCTAGCGCGTAGGTAATAGAAGCGGATTTTAGGTGCAACTTGTACGCTTTGCTTGTACGCAACAGTTGGCTTTTATTACCTACGCATTAGGGGTTAAAACTTAATGGGCGTGAACTGTCAAAACGGGCCTTTTATTTTGTGAAGACTTTAGTACTAGTTATTAGTACTACTATTAGTATAATATTATTATCTGTGGTAACTACGTACAATAATTAATTTTAATATTAGTTAAAGTTAATATAAGATAGTAATAGTTATTCTGTGGCGACAGTATCTGTGACCTACATCTTAACGTGTCATTGGAAACATGAAAGCGCCCGAGCCAAATGCCACTTATAAACGGACACCCATCCAGCACCCGTCTCCGCCAGTTGTTGCCCTACCGCTAGTAGGGCCTACCCACACCATCAAATCAAATAGTTTATTTGTAAAACATAGGTATAATAAGTTATTATAGTGTGATTGAATCGCTATGTTTCGCCATAGGGCATACAAATATTTTATATACATCAAGGAAAAGTACATGCAGCAATATCTTAATTTATTTTCTCAATCCATGCATATGTATTTATGTAATTTGGAGCAGGCTTATGTCAGTATGCTATGCATATTATTATTATTTTTATTACAATGCTGGGTCATTTAAACATTCATTTATAGCGTAGTATGTCTTATTAATATGTAACTTTCTCAATTCCCTCCCAAATTGTATAATATTTTCTATATTACGGATACTATCCGGCAGCTTGTTGTATATTATTGGTGCCATGCCACACCTCGGACACTCCATAGAACGCTCGTAAAATAATCACCTATTACTACTACATAACCAAATGATGTTTGTATACGTGGAAATATGTGCGTAAACTTTGCTAGGGCTGGTGGGGCGGCAAATGCAGCGATATTAAGTATACGCGTCGTCACGTCACTCGTCAAGCGTTCAGCCCTGTCTATTGATCCTTTAACCAATCCTTTGACGCCAGGGGTGGGGTGCGGTATCTGAAGCAGCGCGGGGAAGGAAGTGGCCGTTCTGTATGGAGTACTATTATCTCTTCTGTGGCCATGCTACAAATATTATTTTTAAACAAAGCTATTTTATGTTGGGGCATACATATTCTAGATGTGTGACGTTTACTTGTGTAGTTGGTAGAAAGATTCGAATTAATTTTGACAACAGTAGCTAGCTCGTAAATGTATAGTGAATTAAACGTAAGTATATTAAGAATCTTAAAATGAGACTTACAGCTGTCTCCCAGAGATCGTTTCCGATGTTACGGCCAAGGACGCTTAATAAGTGCCGTTCTCTCATTATCTTTTCGTTTATCTGTCTATCTGGGGAGTCGTGTGAAGAAGCATTACCTGTCTTTATAGAATTGATAACCTTTCATTTTGATAAGGTACTAAAATTAGAAAACCATTTCGAGATTTAAGTGTTCTGAGCTCTTAGATATTTTTTTCAGAATTTTTAGATCAGTAATTTAAGAGTTAAATAATAAAAACTGAAATTTTGTCCAAATTATCAATTTCAGGATTTATGGCATGTGTTCCACAGGCTAGATATAAATAAAAAAGCAACTGTCAGTCATCATCTGTCATCTAAATTTTGTCATTGCTGGTTGTCAACTTGTCACGAAGTTGCACAACAACAAAAGAGTATTTACACATATTGACAGTGCGTTCCGCGACATCGCCGTCAGCGCCATAATCGAATACAGCGTCTAAGATGCCATCGTTTTGTATCGCCAACAGCTCAAAACTGACTCGGACTGTAATCGATTTTGGCGTGACTCGGAACAGGGGGTGATATTATGACAGAATAATGACTTTTTAATTTTTATTGATGCAATGACGGGCAAAAGTTCAACGTTTTATAATCCCGACATTGTACTTACGCCCTTTTAGAATGAGTAACTCTAAAAATCTTGAATTATAACTTAAAAATAAGAATAAACACTAAAATAAAAAATACGGGTCCCATCGTTTCCCATCTATTTTCGTATGAGATAATAAAACCAGCTGCTATTTTTTTTGAATTGTTATCAATTATAGGTAGTATGGTAGTATTTATTATGGTAGTATTTATTAGTTTATATATATTATATAAACATATTTCATATTTATTTATATAAGTATGCACAGTTTATATAGTCTATTGATTTGTAAGTAATAATTATATGTATTGTACACATGGGTCTACTCCTGCTCAGCAATCCACCTGTCTCATCCCTATTTGGTTTGCTGGAAGAGATCTCTTATTAGAGATAAGCTCGCCTTTGTACACGTTTTCTATGTTTTTACTGTCCTATGTTGTAACTGTTTGTGTGCAATAAAGAAATTATGAATTATGAATCTGGGGCTTTTGACATATCAGACGTACAAAATCTGTCCAAAAAAGTTATCTGACTGTTTATCCCCCTCTTGAGAGACCCGGGCTAAATAAAAAATCATGCAAATTGTTTGATGTTGTCCGTGTCTTTCCGCTATCATTTGTAAAATTACTTTTCAGGTCGTATCTGAACCTGCAAAAAAGGTATGGCCTTAAAATAAACTTTATTAATTCTATTGTAGATGTATTGTAGATGAGCAAACTCAAACTCAAATGTTTATTGCGTTCTAAGTGTTGTACAGATGTTACATTATATCTGACATTTAACACCTTAAATTGAATGAATTGTTATACCCACTATACCGATACCATGTATTATTGACCGAGCGAGCGAAGGGCTCCATTTCGACAAGATAGGGGGCCGATTTTGCTTTCGTCTGTCTGTAAGTATCTTTACATCTGTCAGTTCCGGTCTAGGGGCCACAGTCTTCAAGCGATCCTCACAAAATTTGGCACACGTGTCCCTTGAATTAAAGTATTTTTTTTTGTCGAGAGCTTTTCTCGATTTTCCCCTTGGGGGGTGAGTAAGGACGTCATCAATTTTTTGTATGGGATTCGTTTTTTTTTTCTGAAACCTATCGTGTGGGTTATGATATAAAAGGACTTCATGAGCCGGTTCTAAAAATATACTACAATATTACCTTTCGGCCACCTGTTTTCTAAAATCTTAGACTTTGTTGAAATTAAAATACCTATAAATTGGTTTACAGTAGTGGTGGTTAATATAACGTAAAGCCGTTAAAAGCAGCACGTTATTTACTTGTAACTAAAAGCGCGTGCTATTAGTCGAATCAGATAGAGCTATGTTATAATCACGAAACGGACCGACGCCATGCGCGCTGCTAGCGTCTTCAGCGGACTTTTTGTACTGTTACGTTAAAAATAGCACAGCGCGGCGTGATCAGTCGACCGATTGCTGGCGACCGCGCTGGATGTTGCGTGATTTCGCGCGCTTTCTCGACGAATCAACAATGCGTTCGACGCGTTTCGCATATTCCATTTAGCATGTTAACTAAATATAGCCGTTATGACCACCACTAGTTCACGGTCCCCCCTGTTCGCGAGGTCTACTGCCTACAGGGCCACTAGTAATATACTTATGTATTAAGTATAATATACTTATGTCAACCATAATGCTTTTCAGCCGAACACAAGAGAGGGGAGGTCCCTGGAGGTCTCCGTACCAGTGGCCGTAGTAAAACTGGACGATGTCAATGGCGAGCTTGTATCGTCGAGGGAACCAGTAGATTTTGTAAATTGATTTAGTATTATACAGGGTGTAACAGAAAGGGGTGTGCAAACCGAAATAAGTTTGTAAGGGACATCATTCTAAACAACTTTCACTATGGGACCGACTTGACCAGAGCAACCTTCTGTCGGCTTGTACACCCCTACCCTCACCGCGGGATGCCTCGGCATTATGTTAAACCATAGCAATGTATGTATTATTTCTATATCGATACGTTTGAATATCCATTGGTAAAAACTTGCCATGCCGTCCCGATCTGCGTAGGCCTTTATATTGTATAAATTTTGCTACAGTTCACAATTTATCGACGGATTTATCGACAGATTACTAACATCTAATTTAAAATAATAATAACACGGATTTAAAACCGTTACATTGTAATCTCGCGGGTTACACAATTTTACGGTGACATATACATATATGTGCCTGTTTGTGAAAGTTTTATCTTTATGTTTGTCTACAGGTTTTGAGATCTGATGCTGAATATGACGAGTCCTCAGAATAGTTTGAAGACCAGAAGACACAATAGAAGACAATCGTAGTTTCGCCGGAAGAAATCCTAAACATGTTTACTTAGAAAATAATTTCTTATAAAACAAATTATTCTGAAGAGCAGAGTTTTATTTATTTATCTTCTAATCGTTAATTACGAGTACCAAACAACAAAAATGGGTGAGGCCCAATTGGTACATTACCACAAACCTAATTATGAACCTATTTCAAAAAATATTTCTTTGTTAGAATTTAGACCCATAGCTAAAAAAACATTATTGAAATCTGGAATCGACTATAATATAAATAAATCTGTGAATGGACGACAACAACACGATGAACGAAACGGATCGCACCAATTTAGGGCCTCACCTAATACTGAATCCTAAGCTTTTCGAAATAATTATAGTTCTTAAAATGTATTCATTGACACGAGCCTTTACTCGAGTAAGATTGAGTCATACTCCACCACGCTGGCTCGGTGCGGTGTGAAATTTTAGGAATGTTGAAATATGCGAATTGGAAATACGCTACTGTGAATCCTGATCCTCTAGTTTACTGTTTTCTTGCAAATAAAATTCATTTCATTTCATTTCATTTCAAAAGGTTTTGTGAATATACTAACAAATCGCGGATTGATGGAGGGGTGTCAGGCTGTCGGACTAGTGGGCAACCCAGAGACTATATATCCAATTGACTGCGCCTGCGGGGGAATGCGGCTCGCCAAACGTTTGTTGTAGTCAACAAATGTTCGGATACGCAACCTATGTACGATAACGGGCCGCCAGACAGTTTCGCAGCGGTTGACCAATCACAGCTCTCTTACCTCGTCCCCCGCCGCCCGTAAATTGGTGAGTTGTGTTTAAAAGGATAATTGAAACAAAAAGTAAACGTTAGAAAAAACCGACTTCCACAAATGGATGGTGATTCCACGGATGGACCGATTTGGAAAATTATTTTTTTGTTTGAAAGGGTTTACCTTCCCATTGGTCCCATTGACACCAGGTCAGGATCTGATGATGGGATCCTGGAGAAATCGAGGGAACTCTTCAAATATTATAGGCAGACCTATAGTGATTTTTGTGTTTTTCATAATAACTCGTGCAAATGCACATGGTAAGCATAATATTGTGATGCGGAACTGCTGATGAAGACCACATATGGCCACCAGATCTGCTCAATACTAGGTACAAATACAATGCGTGGCTGACGGGCAGGGGTTCCTTAGTAGCGTGGGGTAGCACTGATATGGGATTTGACAAAATTAATTCCCCAAGGGGGGGATAAGGGGTTACAGTTTGTATTAAACTCAATCTAATCAAATAGGGTTTATGGAAGTCGGTTTTATCTAAAGTTTACTTTTTGTTTCAATTATCTTAGCCTAGTTCAGGTATGGATATTGGATAGTAGGTAATTTGTTTGGCTACATGTTGAAGAATGGATTCTGGATTCGTTACTGAGCGCCAGTATTTTAATAAAAAGTTTGTTTGGGAAGTCACCTACCAGCGACCTCTGCCACGGCCGGCGCTGCGGCGGCATCTGCAGAGGTTCTCAAACGCCGCAAGTATGCCGCACTTGGCAATGAACATATTTTTATGCCGTTCGGTTATGAGGCCCTCGGGCCGTGGGGTCCTGACACCCGACGAGCACTTAAAGATATATCTAAGCGGCTCGTCGAAGCGTCAGGGGACCAGGGGCCCTATACTGCACTGGGAAACGCATTGCAATTGAACGCTTCTTAAACGCCCGAAATTTCATCATTTGGTATTCCGGTAAGTAACGAAATGGTTTTCCAGTATTCGCAAGGCGTTTTCAGGCATTCTCGCGGCGTTGCACATTGCTAATGGAACGCTTATAGCATTGCCCCCCAGAGAGCTGGCACCTACCGCGGTCAACGCATCAGCATTGCGATACAGCTAGGTAGGTGCCAACATTTAGGGGCACCCCCCGCCTGGCAGCGATCTGGGCGAAATTTTTAATCTAGTTTAGTTGTAGTTTAGTTTTTTTACCTTTAGTTTAGTTAAGTTATAATTTATTATTTTGTTCTGTAACTGTTCACATTCCATAAAAAGTAGAAATCCTTTTTTTTTATAACACCGGTTCTTCAACACCTCGTGTGTCTGACTTTGAAGGAGATTATCACAAGAATATTATTTTCAACATTATAGACACTAAATTGGTTTTATTATGTACAATCGGATTGAATATTAAAAAGACTTAATTTGAAACTGAATCGTATTCAGTAGGTACATTCGATGTCCCCCTAATCCGTGTCCCCACTTTTTTTGGACATCGAAATTGTTAATTTAAAGTTTATTTAATAACTTTTTAATTAAATAATAGTGTTATATGAATATATTTTTATTAATTTATAGATAATTAGTAAAAAGTAAATTATTTTATTACAATTTCGATGTCCAAAAAAAGTGAAGGACACTGGTTAGGGGGACAACGGGACCCAGTACATTGACCTGATCAGATAATAATAAGTTTAAAAATAAGGTCAATGTACCATATATGGGGTATTCTCGGGGAAATTTGTTCATATTGGTGGTGTGGTGATACTATCATTCCCCGAAAGGAACAAAGTTGGCACAAATCTGCTTAGTTTTAGCACAGAGTAAGTTTTAGCTAGTTATTCATTTACAAACAAAATTGTGCTGTGATTACATTCCTCTCAGAAAATTATTTGACTTGCCTTGTGTTAACTACCAATACCTACAATTAACTATATCAAAAGCCAATTAAATCGAACAGGAATCAAATTGTGTCTGAAATTTCATACTCGAATGCGTGAGTGAATTGATACTAATGAAGTTATTAGTAACAATTAGTCACGGAATGATTCATAGTATATAAATAGTAGAATGCATAGATATTTCGTGTTTCAGTAAAGACAGAATGCAGATTGTTGTAATATTGTGCCTTGCAGGGATTGCTGTGGTGGCGGTAACAAATGCTACGATATAATAATTTATACATGCATATTATAATTTCACTTTAATCATTAAATCAGATTAGCCATCACAAAAAAGGACAAAATTAGCTCAAATGATAATTTATATGAATAAATATAAAAAATATTTAAGTAAAGTCATAAGTACTTATATTTTATAAGTTACCTGGTATTATTTATGAACCAATTTAAAAAAATTGTTTTTTGTTTGAAAGGGTGGCTTTCAAGTTAGCCTCATTAAAAAAAAAACAGTTAACGTTAAAAAAAAGTGAGCCTTTCTATGACTTTGTGGTATTTACGCTCATTGTAATTGAGATTAATTCTGGCTGTAAGGCTAAAGACCAATATCATTACATAGTATAAATCAAAGTCGCTTCCCGCTGTTCTGTCTCTATGTATGCTTAGATCTTTAAAACTACGCAACGGATTTTGATGCGATTTCTTTAATTAATAGAGTGAATTAAGAGGAATTTTTATATGTATAATACATGCATAATATAGTGCACCGTGCATTGCACCCGTGCGTAGCCGGGGCGGGTCGCTAGTTAGTTTATATTGTGTAAAATGTGTGGAGTTAAGTGTAAGAAAAATATTTGTAGGCTTGTTTTCGTGTTCATAGATGACATTTCCTTCCGAGCGGGGAGGACTAAGTAATAGATAGGTCATGAAGTCGGTTTATGTTTTTAATTTTAACTCGGTGAATTGATTTATTTCAGGCCAAACCATTAGAAGATCAGGATGAAGTAAGTAATTAAATTGATAAGATTTCAAATATTTATTTAACGGCGCAGCTACGCCGCACATGGCGACGACCATCTGTGCGGTTCGGATTTGAGGCCCTCGGGCACGTGGGCAGTGCCCACTGGGCACAGAAAAGATAAAAAGGTAATCCGACGAGCCTTCAAAGACATCTCCAAGCGGCTCGTCGAAGTGTCAGGGGACCGCAGAGCTGACAACTACATTTACTTTTGGGAAAAAACAAAGTCCAATAGCACAATCTTAAAGTTTATGTTTTTTGCTGATGATACGGGTATTGAAATGGCTAACATGATAGGTGGGTGATTTATTTAAATATACTTTTGTTAATATTTGATAATTTATAACCCTGATTAAGTAATATGTGCACTGTATGAAGACTAACACTGAAAAATTATAGTATAAGAAAATAATATGAAAAAGAAGAATACATTCCGTATTATCATAATATTTTATTGTTTTATTTCAGTCCCAGTCATTGGATGATCAGGTAATGACTTTGTATCATTATATATATATATTATATATCTGGTTTTTGGGAACTGTGAAATACAAACTTCAACTTTGCCAACGCAAACGAAAAATACAGTTCATGTTGCATATCTATCATCATCAACAACCAGCTTCATTCACCCACTGCTGGGTAATCCATTTTGTATATAAATAACAAATCTTTAGAATTTAAAACCAAAAGGGTTCCATTGCCCTAGTTCCCGTCGATCTAGTTTCCCATGAATCATGAATTTGGCAAGGAGTATGGTCCTATAGAGAAGGAAAGGAAAATATCCGCAAAAAGACAATATATTTTTTTTGCCCAGAACTCTCGTAAGAATCCGACTCGCATTTAATCAATTTTAAATTAGGGTGCCTGATCGTCTCATGTTTCAAAAACAACCTTTTTTGGCGGCAGGATGCACGACGAAGATTGCAAAGTCTCAGTTTGCAGGTAATAACACTAATCACTACCATACATTTAATAAAACATTTTATTTTTTACTTTAAATATCTACCAGCAGCTTTTTTCATTTACAAAAATACATAAGCCAACTCAATATCATCTAAGCACTTGCAGTGTGACTTTTGACAGCCGTTAAATAAATTTTAAACGCTCTTTAAGTACAACACGGCCAGGTCAAGGTAGTTGCCTGTCAGCCAGGTTCCTACACAAAATGGCATATATTGCATTGTATTTATATAAATTGCATTTAAACTCAATTTGTCAGATGTCAACAATCTGGTGCAAGACGCACTGTAATCACGGTATCACTTTCGGGAATTGACTGTCCGGTCCGGACGGTATGATCAATTAAAAAATGGCTAATGACTCGCTCATGCTTTGTCCCGTACACTGAAAAGAAAAAACAAAAACTAGTTTTTAGGGTACCGTACCGGAAGGGTGCCAAACGGGACCCTATTACTAAGGCTCCGCTGTCCGTCCGTCCGTCCGTCTGTCCGTCCGTCCGTCCGTCCGTCCGTCCGTCAGCGGGTCCTAGAGCGAGCCCGAACCGTTTACTAGATAGTTGAAATTTTAACAGAATGTGTATATCTGTTGCCACATCAACAACAAATACTGAAACACGAGAGATATTACAAAATAAAGGGGTTCCCCATACAAGAGACGTGTTTTTAATTTTCTTTTTGTTTTTGTTTTATTGTAGCAATTTTAAATGTATTATAGTAATATTTTTTATAATACGCGATGAAATTTAATCGGTGATCAGGTACCAATTTTTCTAACTCAGTACTTAATTGATGGCAAACACGTTGCAGTCGTAAATACCTTTTTTTAATGATAACTTTTATTTTTAAATCAGATACAGATACAGATCAGTGGGGTGACAAGGAATTTAGGATAAACTCTAAATTCCTTGTCACCCAACTGATCTGTATCTGTGAAGCTTACAACCTCTTTTATCTACTCACTTCATGTCATAAAGTTCGAATTACAAACTTGAAATCAAATTTCATAATGACGTACTTTATTAACGCAATACAGTAATCAAATAAAAATAATAATAATAACACTACTTCTCGAACAAAACTAATGTTATTATTAAACTTTTTTCCATAAAGATACAGTTCTGCTTATTTTTGGGAAAGGCAGGGTCAAGGTGTTTGATAGTCTGTATCGTTGGAAAGTATTTTTTTTTAACCATAGTTGACAAACATACAGCCACTCAGTGTTTGATAAGTACTTGGAGGCAGGAAGATTTTAACAAAGAGGTTTATTGATCTGAGGTTTGATACTGTGGCGCTATTATTCTGAGCCGTGGCCCATGCTCCGCGCTGGGTTTTGGCGGCAACAAAACGTCAACCGCGTCAAAGTGAGACGTGACAACGTTTTGTTGTGTCCAAGCACTGACTGATTTATGTGGAAATATTGTTGTGTTTTAACTTTGATTTTTGTAGGAGAGACACATAAGTATGAGAGTAGATAAAGTAGTGTATGAAACTGCACATAACTACTTAGGTATTATGCAACAGTTTCCTAAACTACTACTTTAATTTAAGATGACAATTTATGAGTGACGTAGAAGTCGTTTATAGAGTAACCATGTATTTAAGTGGTTATTAGATTTAATTATGTTTTAACTGTTTATTAATTAAAAAGTGAAGTACATTGCGTGAGGCCTTGTATTAAGTTTAATTTTAGCTATAGATACTCATTTTTTCCACTCCTGATCACCGATTAAATTTCATCGGGTATATTACAGTTCACTGACAACGACCAATCACCTGCCCTGGAACAGGTATTTTTTAATTATTTATTTATATCTTGTGATTTGTGTTGTAGCCAATTTTTTTTTCTCCATGCAAAATAAAAATAGCAGTTTTCAAGCCAATTGGTATTTTTATAGCAAAAACAACTTCAACAGCAGCTGAGACAGGTGAGAAAAATATAGTCAATTCAGAATTATTATGATTATGATGACCTATGGGCAGAAGTAAGTGATGGGTGATAAAGACAATTAATATAATGAATCAATCATACAATAAGGTACTTAAAATAAATTATAAAAAAATTAACTTTGATACTACCAATACTTTTTGATGCCATCCTTATGAAATTGAAACAAATTAGTAAAAATAGTGTAAACAAAAACGGCAAAGTTAGAATTTGCCAGCCCGTTACAGAAAAGGCGTGACTGATAACGATGAACGTATTGCCAGAAAATGTTTTCTTTAAAATAACTTTTAATAATAATAATAATAAATCTTTATTTCAGGATATAAAATCACATACCTTTTAAGTTAATCGTCATTAATTTCTTACTAAAATTATTACCATTGTCTTACCAGAGCTTACAACAACAGAAACAGCAATTAAAACAGCTTCAGCAATTACAAAATGAAGAGGTACGCATAACTTTATGAAAATTATAATCAATATGACAGTGTTCATCAAAACCAACAGCATAATATAATCAACACTGTAAACATAAAAAAACTAATGAAATGAGGAAACGTTTTGAAACACGGCAGAACTTTATGATATTGAAGACTGTTATACGGCTATTTTATTATTATTATTCTTTATTTTTGACGTGACAACGTCTTATAAATTGGTTTGCCGGGTGACACTTCAAGAAACTGCGTTACGCTCCGCTCACGTTATGCACTCACAATGAGAGCGAGTGAGAGGCACGCGTCCCTTCCACTCGGGCATGGTTAGCCCGCCTAAGAGCGAGAGAGACAGACATAAAAAGTGAAAGGCACGCGTCCCTTCCAATGATTCTTTGTATAAATTAATGTTTTAAATATAATTCTTTGTATAAATAAATGTTTTAAATTGTTACTATTATTTCATCCTTCTTCCTAATAAACGAATGAATATTCACATTAAAATTATTTTACCACTCAAAGTCGTTGTCACGTAAAACTTTCGCCCGTATACCGACTTTACAGGCAACCAATTTTTTTTTAACTATGTTTTATTTTCTAGTCCCTGAGATCGTCGTACGAGAGAGTGAGTAATTTTATATATTTATTTATTTATTTCACTATATTTTTATTTATATACAATATACAATACTTATATACAATACTTACTACTAAAAACAATATATACTAGTGGCTCTGTGAGCTGTAGACCTCGCGAGTATGTCGGTGGGAAAGCTGAACTGCTAACACACATAAAAAAAATAACCCAAATAATTTTCTTTCAATAACACATACAAACTTATGAATGTACCTGGTTACGTACATGCAGTATGAAAGTAGCCGCACCAATAACTTTGTAAACTACATTTCGCGATCTTTTATACAACCTATTGACTTTTTACTAAAATTATATAATCTGTTTCACTCTCATAGTCTTTACAAATCCAACGACACCTCATTTGTTAATATCCATCGAGCCGTTTGGGTTGTAGCGATTTTTTTACATTTTAAAACCCCATATCGCCGCCATTTTGAAAAAAATCAAAAAACTGGCTCAAGTAAAAAAATTCTATTTATTTTTTCAACCTGCTCACAAAATTTCACGAGAATCGGTTCATAAATGCGACCTGTAGAGGAGAACAACCGGACATACAAAAGCATTTTTGCCCAAACCTGAAACGGAGACGCTTCGCTCGCTTCGCTCGCTCATCTGTTTCACTCTCATGGTCTTTACGAATCCAACGACACCTCATTTGTTAATATCCATCGAGCCGTTTGGGTTGTAGCGATTTTTTTACATTTTAAAACCCCATATCTCCGCCATTTTGAAAAAAATCTAAAAACTGGCTCGAGTAAAAAATTCTATTTATTTTTCCAACCTGCTCACAAAATTTCACGAGAATCGGTTCATAAATAAATGCGACCTGTAGAGGAGAACAACCGGACATACGAAAGCATTTTTGCCCAAACCTGAAACGGAGACGCTTCGCTCGCTTCGCTCGCTCGGTCAAGTAAATAAAAAATATCCTTAAGGTCACCGCCACCGTCGAGTGGCAGGGTGCCCAACATTCTGGCACCATTACTTCGCTGTATCGCTAGGCTAATGTGGATGCAATAAACGTAATTCTAATTCTAATTCTAATTCGCTGAGCGAGGTAGGTGCCAGCTCTAGAATCACCCGAGACGCTTCGAGGAGTCTCTTTGCAACCACCTTAAAGTCTCGCCGAGCGTCGGTCCCCCACGGCCCGAGGGTCTCTATGCCAAACGGCACAAATATGTAGCCCATATTATTACATACCTACCACTCCCATAAATCATTTGTCTGGGTCGCAACTCAGTTATGGCAAAGGCATAGCGATAACGTATCGATTGCTCTCAAGGAAGCAAAATGCCGTATTGGACTTATCGTCGGTGCCTATTTCCTTTAGAATTTTACCAACGAAGAGTAACTTTTTACTCGAGAGTATCTTCTACTTTTTCATAGAATGTACTTCTACTTCTGTTTGAGCTGTCATTGTCATACAAATTGTCCCCGGAATATTTATTTTCGCATATCTTTTTGTTGGTAAAATCCAGCCTTAGAAAGTTTTATTTTATTCGGGTGTTGGTACTAATATATTTAATGAAAGGTTGGTAATTGTAATTGTAACAGTACCTCCCTACCTGACGTGCTCCGTGGTCTAGTAGGTCTCACGCTTGCTTCTCACGCAGGAGATGCCGGTTCGAATCCCGATTAGGACCATGTACCTATGAGATAAGTCATTTAACTTAGTACATTAAACTAAACAGACATTCTAACAGTGACCGAAAACATCGCAAGGAAACCTTCTTTACTCCTTAGCCAAGGGGCTAGCCTTGTCACGCAAAATGGAGTATAGTGGGCTCAGTTGTCCTCTGCCACCTTGTATGGGAAAACGCGTGACGCTATGTTATGTTAAGTTTCACTTTTTAGCTAAAATCCTCATATTGTGTAAACTTTTGCTGTTTTTTTATAAAAAAACATAAAAAAAAACCTACCTGTTTCAAAACACCTACCTTTTTTTGTTCGCAGGGCGATTTACATAACCATCAGGTAATAATGATAATAATAATAATAATAATTTTATTGCATCATCAGGTTAGGTTTTATTACCCCAACTAGTATACTTCTGAGTCCTCCTGTTCCTCGGATTCTGATCAACAAAATAATAATAATAATAATAATTTTATTGCATCATCAGGTTAGGTTTTATTACCCCAACTAGTATACTTCTGAGTCCTCCTGTTCCTCGGATTCTGATCAACAAAATAATAATAATAATAATAATTTTATTGCATCATCAGGTTAGGTTTTATTACCCCAAATAGTATAGGTACTTCCGAGTACTCCTGTTCCTCGGATTCTGATCAACAAAATGGACACTTTCGCCATTCAGGAAAAATATCTAAAGTATCTAAACCTCAAAAATTACAGAATAAAATAATAATGACTAATCGTCTGTGATTCCTTGAGTAAAGTTTTCCCCAACAAAGAAGTCCGATGACATTGAAACATATTGGATGATTTTGATAAAACCAAAGAACTTAATCGAACGAAAATTAAGTCAAAAGTATAATGCCTTTTTATAATAAACTTAAACTACTTATTTGAAAAAAGTCCTTGGTTTTATCAAAATCATCAATTTCAAGGTCAATTCACTTCTTTTTTGGGGATCACTGTACTTACTAGTTGAATAATGAAACTTTTCATAATAATTCATATTTTTTTTTATTTCATACATTCTTTACTTATTATTTTTATTTATTATTATTTTTGTTCTTTTTATTTATTATTTTTGTTTATTTCTTTGACTTTATTTTTTTCTTTGCAGCACGCCGATCAATTCCTGTTTCATCCAGTAAGTTACATTAATTATTCAACTTTAGTCTTTTTGTTTAATATTCTGATCTTACCACAATTTGCAATTCAGAATTGAAGAAAAAAAGCGTGTGCCTAAATAATATAGAGTTCATAGTACTTCAAGATTTTTTTCTATTAAAATTTATTCTGTTAAGATATTCTATTTTTTTTTATTCTTCATTGATTTTTTTAATAGGTGTAGTATTTGTGGAACTGTAAATAAACAAAACTTTTCTTTTCTTTGCAGAAGTCCGTTCTAGCAGTTGTTGATAAAGTAAGTTTTTTAAGATAACATTCCCATTCCATTTCCCATACGGGGTGACAGAGGCACAGTCAGGCAAATCAAAGCTAAGTAGGTTCTCAATGTAAATATTTCATAAAGTTACCATCTGTCCTCGAACCGTCAGGAGCCCGCGACGATGACGGTAAAAGGCCCGATGGAATGATACTCAACACACTAGCACCATCCCATTTCGAACTCCAGCGACTTCTTCTAGGGCCGGTACTGCGGCGGACTCTGCGGAGGGTCTCAAGCGGCGCAAATATGCCAGCCCTCGGGGAGGGCTACAAAGTGCCGTTTGGCGTCGATATAATTTTAGCCGCGGGGGCCCGACGCTCGGCGAGACTTTATGGAGGTTGCAAAGAGACTCGCTAAAGAGTCGGGTGATCCAAGAGCTGGCACCTACCTCGCCCAGCGCATTAGCCTGGCGATACAGCGAGGTAATGATGCCAGCATTTTGGGCACCCTGCCACTAGACAGCGACGGGCGATGACCCTAGAGACATTTTTTATTTAGTTTAGTTTAAGAGTTTTGTATTTATAGGTTATGTTTTAGAATATTTTTTTTATAAAATTAATTTATAATTCATAAACATTCAATGTAATAAAAATAATAAAGTTATAATAAAAACCTAATTCGCCAACCTGGTAATATAACGAGAAACTGAAATTATATAAATTCCAAATGTTATGTACACTGTTTGTATTTCTCTTCGTGCATCATCTCATCACGCAATTATTTCATCTTACAAATCTAAAAAATAAAAATAATGTGGCAATGAATTTCACCGGGCTGGTTTATCAACAGGTAAATCCTGGTGAGCTTTCTGTAAGTTTTTTTTTTGTTTTATCTCCTAACCTTTCCTTTCCTTTTTTAACGACTTAAAAAAAGAAGGTGGTTGTCAATTCGATTGTGTGTTATATTTTTTATAGGTATGTGTTACCTTGAAACTAGTATTATCTATGAACCAATCTCCAAAATTCTTTCTTTAAATCAGTAAGTAATCGATCCAATAGTTAGGTTTCTACATGAAAAAAACTGTAAACAATATCCAAACTTTCCGTGACTTTCCGGCATTTACAGTCATTGTCACGAAATAATATCTGGCCCTGGAATCGCGTACGGAATTGCGTGCCAGTGGCTAATAGCGAGGACGTAAAAAACTTGTTTTGACTTGTCGACGGTGCCGAGACGCGCCCGCGTGCGCTACAAACAAAACAATTTCGCGCTCTCGCTATAGACACTGCCGTACGCGAATCGCCACCCTGGCTGTTAGTAACCGATTTTGGAAAAAAACTGTCACTGGAACATAAACTCTGCCTTGTGAGGACCAAAAGCAGCGAACATACATACATATAAACATGCAAGACCTGGGGTTTAGTGGTGGTTAATATAACGTAAAGCCGTTAAAAGCAGCACGTTATTTACTTGTAACGAAACATTCGCATCGAGCATGGTTGAGCATCGAGCAGGATCAGTTTACGCTCGTTGCTCGCTGGTTTCCCCGTACTACGTACTGACTGCATGACTGCTCGCTGTGTAACGTGTAATGTCCGCTGTTCAACGCGTTACGTAACGTGAGTCAGTACGCGCAACGTAACGTTGGTCAGTTTGCACCTATGAACCATTGAACCCATTCCAAATTTGAATTTACATACAAACCCTTTACTAAGTTATCATTAAACATTTTAATGGCCGTACATTAGTCACTTGTTTCTGAAATTAAACCTCATTTTACCCAAAGGATTCTGCAGAATCCAACGAAAGCGATCCTGCTGCGGTAAGTTTTCATTACTCATCTTAACAACATAAAATTGCAGCTCGCACGCCCATACAAGATGGCAAACAAACAGTAGCAAACTTTTCTGTGATGGTTATCAATAGATGGCGTTGGTGGCGGACCTTATGTATGTATCTTTTGACAGGGTAACGTCTGTCCGGTCCATGGAGTAGTTCATGACCATGCAGTAAGTTGATGGAGGCAGGCTATTTACCAATAGGCTTGTGGCCTGTCAAGTCAAAATAGATACTTTTTATGTACTGACAAAACGGAACTTTTGTTTCTGAGTTCTATGAAATAACAACAGAATGACGTCATGTAAAAGTGCCATCAAATGCTGTCTTTTTTTGCACAAAATTGACTTTATAAAATATATCTGCTGGAAATATAGAATTCTGAGAATGTCAAGCCATTTTGTACATAAACTTAAGACTTGTTCCTAGATTTATTGGATTACCTTGGCCACAAGCCTATTGTAGTTAGTTGTCACCCAAACACCCTGCCTGATCCACGCCAGGTTCACTTTAAACAAATCAGCGAGAACAGCCGCACACACACAGCTACATTGCATTCCGTATAAGCACGCGCCGCCAAACGCACACATTGCCGAATCTCGCGTCCATCGCGTGGTACGAGACAGGGCTAGCAAGCAATGGATGCGACGAGTCAACGTCATTCGTCTGGCCGACGACGCAACAAATCCGCACCGCAACCCGCGGCGCTAAGCGGCAACCCTAGCCGTTTGAGCAAGAGTAGGTAGTTATCATGCGAACAGGGGCCTAGTGAACTTACTATTTCTTATTTATACTATGCCTGAACAGACGGTAGACACCGAACAATATTTTAGACACCCAACCTATGGTTCAGTTCAAGTCCTGGAGGCCAATTTTCGCACATGAGAATGTAAAGCGTAGGTGCTAATTGTTTACTGTAGGTAGGTACTTATTTCATACAAAAATGACAATATTTTACGTCTTAAACGCTTTCGGGCGAGAATTGCCCCCCTCTAGTTAGAAACGGTCAAACATATCAAAATATTTCATCACTTTATATAACTGGCTCGCTACGGAAGCATTCTACTCCTTAGATGAATATTTTATGAAATGCAAATCCTATTGAATTTAATTATAAATGACTATATTAATAAATGACATGGTAATTTTTGACTAGGTTATTAATTGTCATTGTAATTTTTATTAGACAAATTGATTAATTTTATTTTAATGGTAATGGACTGAATTATTGTATTGTAAATAATTGTGTATATTGCCAATATTTGGCTAAATGTGCTGTACTTTTTTATATACTACACCAATGACTGTAACACATTTACGCAAATAAAAGAAATCTGAAAACAAACGAAGTTTTCACAAATCCAAAATTTTCACTATATAATTTCACAATATAATAATATCTTCATTAAATTATATTTCACTTTAATTAAATAAATAGTTTCATTCATCCGACGTCGGGTCTGCTAAAAATTAGTTTGTAGTCTATACAGGGTAACATGTAATTATATTATCATATTTTGGGAAATCATAATTTTACATTACATGGAAAGTTGTCAGTATTGGGTTTCAACTTTTCCCAAAATTATCCAATAAAATTGTAGGTTGTGTTGTTTAGTCGTAGTCATCGTCATCCAACTCTATACGATTTATTTTTATTTTCCATAGGGTTCCGTACCCAAAGGTTAAAAAACGGGATGGGCAGTCCGTCCGTCTGTTTGTATGTCTGTCAGTCTGTCACCAGGATGTATCTCATGAACCGTGATAGTTAGTAGGTGTTTTTTTTTTTGAAGACATATTTGGTTTGTCAATTAAAACAGTGTGCACGACTATTTCACATATTATGCTGCCAGTTCTTTTCTAGCATTTCTTGCCAAGGTTTATTTTACTATGAAATAATCATCGCAGATATTAATTCATTTTTTTTGTATTTTTCTAGGCACTTGTAAGTACCTTCACGTACTTTGCTGATAAAAAAACTGAATTAAGCGAACAATATTGTACACATACATATTTATTATTACATTATTTTATAATTTATATGGGGGACTGCTCTTTACTATGATGGGAGACCGCATTTTTTTTTTTGTTTGACCATAAACGTGTAAATGAAATTAACGCAAAATGAGAAACAACTTTGTTAGGGACATCATTCTGAGCAACTTTCATTATGAAACCGATTTGATCAGAGCAACTTTATATTTCACTTCCCAGTACATTTTGGCCTGAGTGGGACAGCTGATTTGTATGTAGAAGTATAGTAGGATAATAATTGTCACCTTGTATAGAGTCTTAGTCATCGTCATCTAACTCTTTACCTACACTTGTATTTCTAATTCCTTGCCAAAATCGTAAATACATGGGTTGCCATATAAGATGACATTTTGTCTAATAGTAGATTACTATTGTGATAAAAGCAGCACTTTATAAATGAATTTATTGGTAGTTCATCAGATAAAAATCGGATTATTTGCCTGATATAACAAACATTCCTCAGATGCAATCGTATGGATAAATATTTCATCAAGATTGTTTAGTAGAATTTATGATCTTATTGCACTCCAGATGTGACTTGATTTTGAAGGTGGGTTTACAAGGCGGCGCCAGTTCTTCGCAACATAATGTTAAAAAGCGGTAGTTTCAAGCAAGCCAAAATATTGTTGTAAAGCGCATCTCCAATAGACAATGACACGTGTTACTTTGGCATAGACGTATATTTGGTAAACTTTTTAGCACTGAATTAAAAATACAACTATAGTCTCGAGTTTCCATCCCAGCCATTCTAGTTTTATCGATTTTAAATATTGGGATAGCAATGTTCATTTCACAAGTGGGAAATTCTATTTAAATAATCATCAATCAGATTATCAGATATTAATACTAACAGGTTCTTTAATATTTTTTCTAGGCACTTGTAAGTACCTTCATGTACTGCTATTATAAGTACAGAATGAAACGAACAATATTATATACATATATTTTATATTAGGTACAATATATACACATTTTATTATAACGAATAACAATGTATTTGTTGCTTAATGAAGTGAAGTGAATGAAGTTCCATATGAAGTGTTTATATGCCACATAAAATTAAAAAATGAACATAAAATGAGATCCAACTTAATTTATTTGTGGACGTGAATTCACTAGACCACAGAGCTCGTTCAATGTATATATTTTGTTGTTGAAATTGGTTAGTTTAGTATTTTTACAACAGGGTGACTCAACTCATATTTGTCTAAGAATATTTTTAAGTTTTAAGTTCTAACTAAGATTTGAAATGTATATAAACCTGTAATTATGTAAAAATAAATAGAAAGCAATATAATTGAAAATAAATTGCCTCCACTAAGATTTTATTTAAAACTCATTTTGTCATATATTTTGCAGCCTCCTTCCCTAGACAAATTGTCTAGGAGTTTAGACCAACTGCAAAAGGTACGAAAATTTTAAAAATAACGATAAAACAAATAAAAATATTATTAAAGATAAAAGCACAAGATGTATGACTACTTAGTTGAGTAGTTTAGTTAACTGACATTAGTTTCTTTATAAAATATATAAAATCAACCAGATTTTGTTAAAGTTAAGTCGGAAATTAAGTTACGTCGAAACAGATTCCTTATTAACGTTTTCCGCCAATAAAAATGCCTAATGTCCTTTAAACGATAAATATAACCGAATGCTAATTGATAATTCCATACAATTTTTATTCCTATAGAAATACGGCAACCGAGGCGTAAGTTATTTTTTATGCAGATTGATATTATTTTCGTTCATTGCATGCATATTTCATTAAGTTTTGAACAAAATTATTTATTATGATTAGAAATAAGTATTAAAGATTGATTTATAATTTAGCCAATTGGCGTTAATATTTGCACAATTACATAAAAAATAAACTTTTCTCAGGCCCTGAAAGTATCTTATGTGAGTTGTTAATGGCTACAATTTAAATGTTCATCAAAACTATTTTTTGTCCCTAAGACAAAGTAGCAATTAAATTTTATGAAGTCCATAAACTCAATGCACTTTATACCGATGTGCCTAGAAATAATGCTTTAAGTTCCAAAATAAACATACACTCATCAGAATAATTACACATTTTATATTAAAAATGCTTTTGCTTAAGTGGCTCTTAATTAATTGGCTCTATGTCATAATTGTTTTTGCATGCTATAATTTAATTAGCTGGATGTGTGTATCGTATAACCATATCTATCGCAAATAAAAGTCTTTATCTTTGTCTTTACCAAAAGTGATAAATATTCACCAAAATTTGTTTTACTACAAGAGTCATTGGTTGCTTTAGGTCACTTTCTGTGCCAAAAATAAAGATAGGTTGTGTTAGGTTAGGTCACAACTTTATGAGCAACCCGGAGCCGAGCGAAACGTAGCGGAGCGAGGCGACCCCATGTAGTTTCGCAAAACCAAATTGGTTGCTTTAGGTCACTTTTATATATTTTTAAGGTATATAATAAAAATAGCTTCATTTCTACAGTATTACATGAAACACAATTTGGTGAACATTTATTAATTCTGGCAGTCATTTTGTTTTTTTTTGGTAGTTAAATAGGTGCGTTTTTGGTAATCGTTTAAACACAAGATGTTTTTAATTATCACTTATTATTTAACATATAATTCCATTGAAATAGTAAAGATCACATAATGACGGCGGCTAATACTTTTATTTGATATGTTGCCTGTCTACATTTTTTGTGTAGCAACCCGCACGTAACGGACAATCCAGCAATTATGTAAGTACATACATATATTTTTTCATTCCTAATTAAGTAATACAAAGTAGTTATTAACAATCATATCGTAACATGATAAAAATATTAGATAATCTATTTACGTATTTGATGAAACAGTTTTTTTTTAATAAGTAATTTGTTTTTTATTCTCAAAAGGAAGTCAACTTGGGGGTAAGTGCCAGATAAATTACAATAATAATGTGTGATAAAAATAACATTTTGCATAGCAATTTCAGTAATTAATTAAGTAATTTTGAAACGGTAGCACTGGCTATAATAAGCTATAAAATATGAAATATTAAAGGTAACCGAATTATAATAGATATACTACACTATCACGTTAGGTTAAGCCTGTAAAGATAATGTAATTGTGGATAAATAAATAAATAAATAAATAAATTAAATTTTTATTTTGTTATAGTCACTGCAATTCAAATTCGTGAGTAATTAATGCTATTATATAATACTGAAAAGTTGGTGAATCTATACAAAATACAGTATTTTCATTATTTGAATAGCCCACCGCATTACAGAATCAATTTTATTAATTTCTAATATTTTGAATGTTTATATATATTTTTTCAGTTAAAACCAAAACCCCGCTTAAGTACCAGTAGTTCGGTATGTATAAATTATTATAAGTCATTAAAATCATATAAATAGTCACAAAGTTACAATAGTCCTTAGAAATCAAGTCCGAAGACCTTGTAAGAACAAACGTATTTGACGATATTAAAAATATTCGATAAAATGTGGTTATCCTATCAAATAGTAGCGTAGTAATCTATATTTCATTATATTTTAGACTAAAATATGTCTACTTAATTTTGCGGATTCCCGGAATTAAAATGTATAAACTATCGAAATATAATCTAGAAAGAAGAAACAAGAAGAAAGAAGTATATATTTTTGTGTTGTTACAGAAAGTTTGGTTTTAACAAATTCATCTAATGCGTTCCAAGGCCATCGGTTTTTATTTCTGAAGACATTGTATTCGCCTTTTATCATACTGGTTAGCAGAGTACCTACATTAATTACCATGATTTACCATTTATACGAACTCAAATTGAGTACACAAAAAAATAAATTATTGAGTTACTCAATAACTTAATTTTTTGTGTACCAGTACTTTTGAATTACTTAGGAACGCTAATTATCTAAGAATACACGAATACCTACTTATTTATTCAATTATCACGAGGAGTAATCAAAATATGATGGATTATGTGGAAGAATCGGGTATTCTTTCCATGAATCTTTAATAATGTCATACCTCAACCATACGCAACTTAGAACATGAACTTACAACAACAACACAACTTAGAAAATATATTCAGTACATGACCCTCAACTCCCCAAAAATTTTCTTCGCACCATACTCCAAACACCCTGTATAAAAATCAAAACAAAACTTACCTATACTTACTTATTTATTTTTTAATTTAGAATGCTGAAGTTAACGACCACTTTAAGTTTGATTTAAATGTTGTTTGTTTTATTTGAATGATAAACATCATCATCAAACACGATTTTCATAATTTTACCATGTACTTAGTTTAGTTTCCTCATCACGTATCGTTTGTGATTTGATATTTAAACTTATTTTATTATATTCTGTTACAAATATCATTATAAAATTTACAGTCACTGTCGTCCAATCGCCAACGTTTCCCAGTAAGAATTATTGTTTACTAAGCATATTTGTAAATAAATAAATAAATAAATAAACTTGGATTTGATTTAGGTAAAATGTTGATAAAATACAATTTCTCGGGGAGACAGTTTCTCAAGTCCGAAGGTATCTACAGCCTTTCACGTCCTTCCCGGGTGGTGCCAACGAGAGGCATTCCTTGCCTACTACACTAGCAGCGTAACCGCAATGCACAGATTGCACTCTTGCACAGCGTCCAGAGGACTTCCTCCAGAAAAGCCTCGGAGCGGTTGCCAAAGCAAAACCAAGGTCCACAAGCGACGCCCAATGTCCTTGACAAAGGCCCTGATTATATTGCTCTATGAGTCGTTACTACAAACATCAGTGCCTGTAGACAATGCTAAACGCTAAGGATAGCGAAACGAAACGATAACTTTTTATGTATGCGATTTGACATTTGGAATCGCTACGTGACGTCAACCGTAGCGAAGCCAATTTCAAATCGCATAAATAAAAAGTTATCGTTTCGTTTCGCTAGCGTTAGCGTTTAACTTCGTCTAGGGGTGCAGTTTGCCTTTAAATTTTTATTAGATTTTCTATTCATTCTAAAACATAAAACCTGATGTTGCCTTTGATCCTTCAAATGTCCCAGCTCACACGATAGGTCAAGCAAACCAAAATAATCATAATCTTAGTTGTATTTTTTTACAGTCGCAGTTATATCCAGCGTACAGCTCGTTTAGCGTAAGAATTTAATTTAATTTTTGTTTTTAATTAGCTGACGAAAAACCGCACTTTATCATTTGACTGATAACATTCAATAAAAAAGAGTTTTGCATTGTTATTTTTATAAATCTTTTTCTTGTATATGATATATTTTATTTGAATAGACATATAGACGGACATACGGAAAGATGGATAGACGGACAGACGTACAGACGGACAGTCGGACAGGCGGACAGGCGGACAGACGGACAGACGGACAGACGGACAGACGGACAGACGGACAGACGGACAGACGGACAGACGGACAGACGGACAGACGGACAGACGGACAGACGGACAGGCGGACAGGCGGACAGGCGGACAGGCGGACAGGCAGACAGACGGAAAGACGGACATTATATAATTTCGAAAGAACCAAAGAAAACAGTCTTGTCTCTTCTGAAGTAAATAAATTTTCAATCGTCGAGTGCCATGACTACTTTCAACGTCTGTGCTGCTAATGATTCCAGTTATTCCACCTTGTCTTTCCCACTGCCGCAGAACTCAGTACGAGGCAGTGATGTGTCAAACCCTGGAACCCCACCGCCCTTCGTGAGTTCCGTAAGTACCGGGGACCATAAGTTAGATCACGTGATGATCGAGCCTTTGTGCTAGGTACTCAAGTGTTCAACGTCTACAACACACACACCTCTGCACACTTCTTTTGTTCTGTTTAGGTTTAGAATTATATTGCCAGAAAATCAGGTTGGAATTACGAGCCGTCGTTTTTAGGGTTCCGTACTCAAAAGGTAAAAAACGGGACCCGGACGGGAAATTACTAAGACTCCGCTGTCTGTCCGTCTGTCACCAGACTGTATCCCATGCGCCGTGATAGTTAGACAGTTGAAATTTTCACCGATGATTTATTTATTATTTTTTTATTTATTTATTATTATCACAGGTATTATTTGTGCCATAACAGCGAACCAAATCGACACAAACATTATTTTAAATCACATTACAATAAATTAATAGTACAAATACAGATCAGCAAATTAATTATAAATAGATACCATGGTAATTAAATTTCGATTTCAAATTACGAATAATTCTAATAAAGAGAGGACAGTTACATACACAGCACAGTTAAGCATCATTCTCGCAGTACCTGCCACACTCTCGCACAATATCCCTCCATGCATCACCAAACAGATCATTCAGTGGTGCGGCCACCAAAAGAGCGTTAAGGCTGTCCCGCGCCCGGACCAGCGGGGACTGCCGGCGCGCCACCGTGCGGTGCGTGCCGCCCGCTAGCAGCTGGTGCCTGCGCGCGCGTAGGTAGTTGTCAGGCACGTAGAGCGCGCATACTGCACTGACAAGCGCTGCGCAGTCACTGTCGCCTCGCAACAATCGACACACAGTCAGAAGTTGTTCAGTGTTACGTCTCACCTCTAGTGAGTTATATCCGAGCATACCTAGTATAAAAGCGGAAGGATAAAGGTAAGGGTATTATCCAAATTTCCTCTTATATAGGTATCGTAGAAAAGCTTTGTGTACCTTCTCGAGCATAAGGACATATGAGCCTTCGTGCGGATTCCAAACAACCGAGCTAGACTATGATGTATTGCTGTTGCCGCTTTAACAACAAATACTATAAAACAGAATAAAATAAATATTTAAGGGGGCACCCATACAACATGTTACGTTACTAGCTGGGGTAATGAGCAGGGGAAACACAGTGCGTCTGTCTCAACATATTTTTATTCCAAGAATACCATTAGAAGAGGGTTACCAACCTAGTTTACTTAGAGAGATGGGTACGCAGCATGGGCACTACACAACACTAGAGTCCCAGCACAGCGCTAGAGGCGTAGAGTCTTCTGCCCTCTTATTTGCTAACTCAGTGATGATCACTCAATGATGATCCGTAAAAATTAAGAAGCTATTGGCGTCGTTCAATTATCGTGTAACCAAAGGATATCAAAATAAGTTGGATACTTGGTTTACACGATAATTGAACGACACCAATAACTTCTTAATTTTTACGGATCATCATTGAGTGATTATCACTGAGTTAGCGAATAAGGGGCTGGTCTGGACTGTTCATCGATACGCCAGTCGTTGGCGGGCTGTATATGTAAGTGTATTAAGCAGAGGGTGTATGTATATGTATATTAAGCCAAGGGTGTATAAGTATATTTGTTGCCAATAGAGTACCTACTAAATAATTCACAAAGTTAAAAACTTAAAAAAAAACCGACTTCGCCTATTACTCAATCCTCCCTGCTCGCGTTGCGAATGTCGTCTAAAAACACGAAAATAAGCCTACAACATCTGTATTCTGGCTGTTAAGTCCAGACATATTACACAATATCACAGTGTTTTAGAAATGCTTGGGTGCGGACATTTTTAGTTGATAGTGTACGACGATAGAGTAATAACAAACCAAATTGCCCAAGAAACCCTATGTCAATTATTCTTAGTTACCGAGTTATTATTTTTTAAAGATGCCTATTCGGAGTGTACCTAAAATGAGAAAAATATTATTTTTTATTTAATAGTCAAAAATAAAATAAAAATAAAAATTATTAGTTAAATTCATACAGGCGTCAAATATTTTTTCAGTTAAGTGCGAATAATTACACCATGCAGCGAATTAGGTAGAGGAGACACGTGTTCTTTTGGATTATTTCTTGTATGATGGCGCAGAAGACCGACATGTACTTGATCGATTTTTAATCAAAAATTATAGCATTCATTTAGAAGGCGGGGAATGTTTGTTTTTTTTCTCTAAGTACTCAATATTTTAATTTCATCAACAGAGATCTGTCCAAGAGCAGCAGCAGCAGTTAGAGGAAGAAGAAGAAGAATTCTCTACAGGAAAGAAGTAACAAATAGTGGAACCAAGAAGAAATAAATATGAAATGAAAAAATGGCGACGATTACGGCTTACTGATAAATAACAGCGACGTAGTGTGTAGTGAAATCAATATGCAAATAAATGCAAAATTCTGCAGAATAAGAGAAGTCTACTTCATTGTCTTAGGAGTGATCTTTCAATCTATATAAAAATTAAATGTTCGAACTACAAGAAAAGATAACAGTCACAAACCAAAAACATAAAATAAAAAACCACTATCTACAACAAAACTAATCCACACACACAAATAGTCAAAATAAATAAATGAACCCAACTTTTACATGTTTCAAACATCAGCAGCATCACATAATCCCATCGGAAGGACCCACATAACAAGTTTTTTGTTACATTTAAAGGGCTCCACTCACGATGCAACCTGGCTTGCAATCTTTCGCTGCAACTTATAGAAGGCAGGTCGCCTTGCAACCGCTAGAGAAGGACGGAACAGGAAGGTCAGGAAGATAAACAGAGAGATAAATACAAGTTGTAGCAACAAATCGCGAGACAGATTGCATCGTGAGTAGAGCCAACATTTAATGGGCTCTACTCTTTGCACAGATCACCCCCCATAGATACCGTGTATGATGTGTTGCACTGGACCGAACTCACCGAATTTGGAGGAAGGAGGGGTGTGCGGGGAACAAACAAGCGGGCGTGTGATTGGCTAATTCAAGGTCGTGCTAGAAAGCACCGAAGATCTAGTGATGCGATATCGAAATTACTGAGATAGCTATTTATCGATACATTTTGAGAAGTTGTTTGAAGGAGCACTATCTTTCTATATCCTAGTTTAGAGCGATAATTTATGTATTAGTTTATTCATAACATATGTATTATTTAATATGCTATATTATGTACTTGCATGTAGTGTATCTGGCAGTTAGATTAGATTAGTGAAAGTGATATTTAAGTAAGTATATTTATTTTCCCTTGCACTATTAGGTCTATCCTTATATAAAATTAAAATTATCCTCTCCACCCAGGGTTTTGCTATTATGTTTTGTGTGTCCTATCTTTATACGTGCAATAAATATAAACAAATACAAATATATAAGCTCGCCTTTGTACATATTTTTTCTATGTTAAGCTATTTTTACTGTCATGTGAGTACAGTAAAGAAATTACGAAATTTACGAAATATACAAACATACAAACAGTGTTATTTGGGACCCTTGGCCAAAATTTACTATTATTTTAGGGAAATCATTCTGAGCGACTTTCACTAAGAAACCGATTAGATCAAAGCAACTTTATTTTCCACTTCCCAGTAAATTTTGGCCTGCAGTTAATCTGTGCCCGCGGCTTTATTCACATGAAGGAGTGGCCAGAGATGATAATAACTGGCCAAGTGCGAGTCAGACGAAGGGTTCCGTACCATTATCTATAAAAAACCGCAAAAAAAAATGTATTGGAGCCCCCCCTAAATATTAATTTAATTTTAATTTAATTATTTATTTTTTAAGTAAATAATATACTCAATATATTATGAACATTTTAAGCCCCCCTTAATGTTAAATTTCTTTTGATTTTTTGTATTTGTTGTTATAGCGGCAACAGAAATACATCATCTGTGAAAATTTCAACTGTCTAGCTACCACGGTTCATGAGATACAGCCTGGTGACAGACAGACGGACGGACGGACGGACGGAAGGACGGACAGCGAAGTCTCAGTAATAGGGTCCCGTTTGGCACCCTTCGCGTACGGAACCCTAAAAAAGCGAAATACTTACCACCTGCTACCTGATTGTGCATTATATACCTATTTCTTCCAGTAAACCATTGGGAAAGGGAAAGGTAGATAGTTGACTTTCACAGGCCATAGTTAAAGTCCCAAAAGTGGTATTGACGTGTGGGCACCGTATGCGCGCCTTTTAAATGGACGATTTGATATGATTTTTGTTTTTTATTGGACTTGAATTTTTGGTAAAATAAAGAACGTGATCTTTTAGTTCAATATTTTAACTAAATGTTAGTATTTATTGCATTCCAAGAAATACACTCCAGTTCATGAAATAGAGCAACACGGGAGCTGATCGTGTCGTTTGCGGGACCACTTGTCAAACGCTACTGCTTCACAATGGCAAAAGATACAAAAAAATACTCATAGTAGGGCATTCTTTACGATCTCTACTAAAACTTATTGAAAACTCATTATTATTTACTTCATACATTAAAAGTAAACGTTAGAAGAAGTTTAGGATAAACGTCGTTTGAGGGACCACCTATAACTCGTTATTATATTACATACTGTTTCTGACTGCAACATAGGTTCAGACTGGAACTTATCACTTTTACAAATTCTTTACTAAATGTTGGCACACCAGTTCTATTTTTATTTTAAGTAGGGTAAGCAGTACAATGATTGGCACCTTAAGGAAAATCTCATGTTTGAGGTTCAATATCTATGTAGTTAGCTATTGAAACTATCATGATGTTGTGTTTTCTACTACTATAGGGATCTAAGAACCTAATAAAACCTGATTTATCTTTCTAAAATCTAATTTTAATTCATCAATTCACAAAATAGTGAAAAATTACCCAAAAGTACATTCATTGGCCCCTTCAGCACAATGATTAGCCCTATAATAAGTATAAAGATTGGCATGCCAATCATTATACACGTGAGGTGCCAATGAATGTACTCCATTGAGTAATAGTGATGGGAAATAAAATAAAATACCTAGAACTTTATGAATTATATTCTTGAATGTTTGCACCCATATCTGAGGTAGGTAGAACCTGCTACCTACCTCAGATTTCGACTCATTCGAATGTGGGTACCTTATCTATCTATACCTATAATACCCTATATACCTACAAAATATTTTTGGTGAAAATACCCACCTCTAACCTTTCCAAACTTTTAATAAAATAAAATATAAAATGTGCACATCACTACTAGAAAAAAGCATAATCGTAAAAACTCAGTACATTGATTGGCCCCACTTAGAATACAATCATCAGCAGTGCCAATGGTCAAAAAGTACAATAATTAGCAGTGCCATCATTTGTTTACAGAGGGCTGATGACAGTTTTGAGTGCATACTTTTAAACAACTCATTCGTCGCAATTAATTTAGGTACTAAGTGCAATTAAAAATTCTGAAATAGTTTTAACAATTATTAGCCCCGGTGCCAATGAACTGCACCTTCATAGAAACTTAAAGTTACAATGATTGGCCCCAATTAAAACTGATTTTAGGCGTTGAAATACAATAACAAACTGCTTAATATAATAACTTGACTCATATAATAACAACAAAACCATTAACTCGCATCTAGACTTCCAAAATAACAAGTAAAAAGGCTTCAACACTCACCTGTTTCTTAACAAAATCGTAACGATTTCAACAATCCGCACCACACAGAGACATGTTGGGAAAGAACATTTTTTTACAGAGTTGCCAGTAGTTTCATCTAAAAACTACCAATTTGATGTTGTCACTTACGAAATGGTGGATTTAATAGAAATTTTTGTTTTACTTTTCTTATCTGGTAATTCTTAATAATTGTGTTCAAAGTCCAGAGTGCCAATCAATGGGGGGGTGCTGGAATTAGTACCCTTTACCCTACATTCGGAGATAGGAAATTTTAAATGTGCGGATTGAGTGGCCACATATAACCAGTAATTTAATTACTTTTGATGGGTGACTTTTACAAATTATAGCTTCTTTTTACAAATAGTTTGGGACCTCTTACTAAATCTTCATAGGCTTGGAATCAACAAATTCCAATGTGGTCCCTCAGAGGGCATGCACGCACAATTCGCACATCCCCCTGGGACCGCGCCTGTCGTGATCTGTCCTTCACTCTGTGCGTCGTGATCGCCTGCGGGGATACCTGCTACGGGCGCAAGGTAGTGATAAATAAATCAAACAAGGAACAACCACACTTTGCACAATTTTAGTTTTTTAGACTATTTAATAATATTTCAAATTTCATCTAGAGGCCCAAAATACATCGAGGTTTCTTCTGTATCTTATTACGGAATTCAGTTTTATCCACTGGAGCCCCATTTTCTGATGCGTCTTCCTGTAAGACAAAGTAAAATCGTTCAGATGCGACTCGAATTCGCACATAAAATTTCAATACCATCGTACTAAATTTCGTGTAAGTAATCCTCTAAATAGCCTAATAGCGGTAGCCAATACCTAATACGAGGAATATTTTGTATGTAACGATTGTATTAACATAAGTAATGACTTGACTGTCGCTAAACCGATTTCGTACTTGTATTTCCATTATATTTGAATCATTTCAAACGTGAAAGTAAATTAAAGTGTTCGACTTCTTGGGCGGAGCTCCTGTGAGACAATCGTCGTTGGCCGCTGGGCTGGATGACGAGGTAGCGGGCACACCTTCTTCGGTGTGGAAATATGTTAACTACCTTTGTGCGTAACAAAAGTGCGGAAGGGCTTCTCTGAGCTGATACGAGACACGTGATCAATCGCGCGCGTTTTGCTCGAATCTAGTCTTGGACGCAATGGCCAGTTAAAATGGCGGCGTCGTCGTCGCCTCGCCTTCACAGTGACGTCACGCACTGCGTTTCGTTTTTGCGTGAACATATCCTCTAATACCAAAGCTAAATTTACAATGACGTGACAATTTCTTGAGCTCGGCCATGTATTCAGCTATTGTTTGATTCGGTAGCTGTCTTCTTTGACGAAAACGGTATCTTTCGGCTAAGATCGTCTATCTTAGACGAAAGAATACCGTTTTCGATTTGATTGCAGATGATTTTCCAGTAACGCCACCGCTTCCGCTAAGGTAAAACTTGAAGGTTTTCTCGGACTTGCCAATGTGGAAAGCAACTCGTACGCCTCTTCGCCGATTACCGCAATGAGTGCAGGTAGCTTCACTTTTTCGTCAATGGCATTGGCCAAGAAATACTTTTCTAAGCGTTCGATGTAGGCTGCCCAGTTGCCTGTTTTCACGTCAAATGCTTCGATTTTCCCAATCATTTTGTCCTGCCTGTGTACACGCGTAACTGCCGCTTTTTTTTTCACGTTCGCCAGTGATAAATAAGTAAATAATACACAGCGTGTGCTCCGGAGTACGTTTGTAATTGTAATTTGTATTTTTTTTATTTGTACTCCACAACACAGATAGGTATGAAAATACATGAAAGATTAATAAACGTTTATTACAAGACTAAAAGCATACGGCCGGGCCGCCCGCGTTTACTCATTTGTGGTTACCCTCATAATAATGTAATACTTCTATCTAAGGAGTAATCATGTGATTTTTAGCTCCTACTCCTTACGGAATAAGACGTGGTATGGCTCAATCTTCGTCGGTAACCGGGTAAAGGCCTATGTCGGTTGGCAAACTAGTCTTCACAAAATAAAAGGCCCGTTTTGACAGTTTTAACCCCTAACGCGTAGGTAATAGAAGCGTTTTTCCTGTGCAAATTGTACGCTTTGCTTGTACGCAACAGTTGGCTTTTATTACCTACGCATTAGGGGTTAGAACTTCATGGCCGTGAACTGTCAAAACGGGCCTTTTTTTGTGAAGACTTTAATGGGTACCCCATTAAAGTCTTCACAAATTTACATCATCATTGCCATTTTCAGCCAATTTTCACTCAAAACTTATAATAACCATAAACATGATTGCGGGTTTCTTTATTTTATGGATCACTCCTAAGTCCTAACTCTTTGACAAAAATATCTTCTCCCCCTCTAGTCTCTAAACTCTTACTTCAACATCCATCCCGATTTCTTTAAAATCACGTTTGAAGGATATTCTTTAAGATTCAGGAGATATTTATTTATATATTGATACGAAACCCACAGCACATACAATTTAAATATAAGTTAACAATTACACTCTGCTCAGGCCAATTACGGTCTTTCGTTATTTAAAACTAGACTTATGATATAAGTTGCATGCAGAAAATATTTTAGAGAATAAACTTATTGTAAAAATAAAATAAAATATATGATGATGATTTGGTATTGGTAGGATTGTTTATAGGTGTGGTGTGGGTGTTGTGTATGTGTATTTGTGTTAGGTTCGTGTGTTATTTGAGGTGTGTAGTGTTTGAAATTGCATATGTATGTTAGAGAGAGATTTTGTGATTTATTTACTTTTGTCCTTCATTATTGACAGCATCTGCTTTTTGAAAATAGGCTTTGAGAGATGGAAAATGTCAACGACGGCAAAGCTATTATTGTATGTTCGTGGCAGTCTTCAGCTAATGGAGTTGGAGGCGTACTGTGTGCGCGCGAATGGTATGTGGAAGAGAGAGGAGACAGTTTGGCGAGTGCGAAAAGATGGTGTATTTCTGAGTAACGAGTTCACCAGGTTGGAGCAGTCAACGATGCCGCAACAAGTGTTATACAGCATCATCATATCGAGCAGAGTACGACGGTTCTTGAGGCTTACGAAGCCATGATGTTCGCAAGAACTCACATACTCCTCGCTCATGCATGAATCTGTCACGAAAATTCAAATGTCGTGAGGACCTTTCTTGAACACGCTCAACTTTGCTTATGTATATGTCATACTGCGGTTTACATTATTGCTGCAATATTCTAGTACACTTCTGACGTAAACGTAATAGAGATTTCGAACACAATTCAAGTCAGTAAATGGTTTGCTAACCCTTAAAATAAACCCTAAATTTCTAAATGCTTTGTTTGTGATTGCCTCTATATTATGCTCTTCAAAGGATAAATTAGAGTGTAGGATTACTCCTAAGTCTCTGATAGAATAAACTCTGAGGAAAGGCGTATTATTCAGGTGATAGGTGTGCAGAACGGGTTTGATTTTTCTGGTGAAACTGATAATGTTGTACTTGGTAACATTGACATTGATTCTGTTTTTCTTATACTAATGTGAAAGACGGTACAAATCCTACTGAAAACAAGCGCAGTCTTGTACAGACTTAATTTTATAGTAAATATTCTTGTCGTCAGCATACAGGAGGAATTTTGCGTATTGAAAACAGGTCCCTATGTCGTAGAGACAAGCGAAGTACAGCAATAATCAATACTGAGCCCTGCAGGACACCAGATTTTTTAACCATTAGATCCCACCTGTGCTCATCAATCACAACAGCCTGACTGCGTTTAAAGATATAAGATTTTACCCACCGCAGTAGATCGCCCTGAATTCCAAGCCTTATACCAACTTTCTTAATAGTATATGATGGTCGACGCGATCAAAGGCCTTTTGGAAATCTGTATAGATAGTGTCTACTTGTCCACCATTGTCCATATCTCTAAGTATCGTATCGACGAAGACAGACAGATTTGAGTTGTAGACCTGGATCTCATAAAGCCATGTTGTTCGCCCGGGATATTTTGTGATACCGTAGCGTAGATATGATTGTGAATACGTTGTTAAATCTGAATACCTGTCAACCGGCAATCTCGAACCCTTCTTGTGTACAGGAACGATATTAACAAATTTCCATTGGTTGGAAAAGTTGCCCTCTGTAAAATATCGATTAAAAATTACTGTTAGGGGCAAGCTCTTTACTTTTGTCTAGAGAGCTTAGTCATTTATAGACAGTGTCTGTAGAGACACGAATGCTACTAATTCCTTTGGATGTGGTGGTTCAAGAAGGTCTTTTTCGGTGTACAGAGCTGCTGGTTCCCTAAACATTTTGCCGAAGTATTCGTTGAAGGCATTGCAGGTCTCCTTTTCTGTTTGTAGAGTGATATTTTCATGAGTCATATTTCTAGGGTAACCTGAGCCTTCTTTGCGCATGGACTTGACATACGATCAGAGCAATTTTGGGTTCTTTTTAATGCCATCCTGAGCGAGAAATATATGTTTTTTTCAGTTTTTTTATAGCATTCATGTTGGACGATCTAGCACCTACTACGGAGCTACGGAGTAGAGCAAAGGCGCAATAGTCCAAGGGATTTTTATATTTTTTCCATAGCTTGTGAAATTTGTCCTTCTCCTTGATAATAGCATAGACAAATAATAGCAACCCGTGAGCGACTATACCAGATAGGATACTGGTGCGATCTGCATGCTGTTCTTTTAGGGATGTATTTTTCTATAGCATTATGTATATATAAGTTCAGCAGGTAGACTGCATCATCGGTCGAGTCTGTTTTAAGGCCAGTCCAATCAATGAAGGAAAAGTAATTGTTCATAGCCTCATAGTCACCTTTTCTGTATTGGTACTTAAGTTGTTTGGTAATGGGGATTTCCAGTATATTAATATCGCTAGTCTCTATTTGCAGGGTCGTGTGAAAACGGACTTCGACCACTACTTGTGAGGGAGCCTGTTTTACGTCTATTGCGAAATTGGTGAAGATTAAATCCAGGACATTACCACAACAATTTTATGCCTATTATATTGCCTAAATCCAAGAAAACTCATCAAGTTTGTTAGGTTTGAGCCGGAATTCTGAAGCGCTACTGAGCTTGTCTTCGTACACAGTGGCACGCCAGAGTCCCAATTTAAACAAGGTAAATTAAGTCCTCGGGGTGTCGCTGCGTGATTTCACTTAGCGTTTCTAGAAAACACTGTATGCGTTCGGGTAGATTTGGATCCGGGGGTAAGTATCTTTTTTGACAGATCTTTTTTGGCAGCCATTGTGCTACCCGGTACAGTTAACAAAATACTCTCGTAGTCGACTCGGTGCCATTCAGGCCGTGCGCGGGCATTGAGCGCGGGGCGGGCGCACTTAGTGCCATTATGCCGCCACCGGCGGTCGCAGATACACGGTAACGGCGGAATCTTCTATCTTCTATCTTCTTCTTCTTCTTCTATCTTCTATCTTCTATATATATAAAAATGAATTGCTGTTCGTTAGTCTCACTAAAACTCGAGAACGGCTGAACGGATTTATCATATCTTTGTCTTGAAATGTTCGTGGAGGTCTAGGGAAGGTTTAAAAGGCGAGAAAAAATCGAATAATTTCCGGGAAAACCATAAAAACAGCCCTTTTCTAATTCCCATACAAACGTTTTCTAGAGTCAATCGTTTTCTAGAGTCAATTTGAACTTTATTGCTATTTAATAAAGTTCATATTAAATTGAGGCAGCACGAAGTCTGCCGGGTCAGCTAGTCTATATATATAAAAATGAATTGCTGTTCGTTAGTCTCACTAAAACTCGAGAACGGCTGAACGGATTTATCTTATCTTAGTCTTGAAATGTTCGTGGAGGTCTAGGGAAGGTTTAAAAGGCGAGAAAAAATCGAATAGTTTCCGGGAAAACCCTAAAAACAGCCCTTTTCTATTTCCCATACAAACGTTTTCTAGAGTCAATTTGAACTTTATTGCTATTCAATAAAGTTCATTTTAAATTGAGGCAGTACGAAGTCTGCCGGGTCAGCTAGTATATAATATAAGGATCAGTGATTTCCGCATTAAGGAACCCTTCGCATAATTTTGTTTCCGTGATAAGTATAAGGTCGTAGCTAAATGCGGCGATACCTACTGTTATATACATAGTACATCATCTTGGTTCTCAGACCGTTTACATTTTGTTAAATAATTCTTAGGCTATGCATGCAGTGTGAATTGTAGGCTGACTCGAAATAATGATGATGTGACATGTAATTGGAGTTAACATAAGTCTGTTAAAAATACTGCCATAGTAAGGTAGTACTCTCTCAGGTGTGTGCGTGTTGTGATAAGTATGTTTATTTGTGTTTTGTGTTTTCATTGTGTTATCGGGCCAATGTATCGGGCGGATAAAGTAGGTAGGTTTCGGGGGTGGGGTATACAAGTTTATATAATAAGTAGGTATAGTAGTTTAAAATTATTTTTAAACAATTTTCATTAGCTCTGCTTCTGTTGATATCAGTATATGCGGTGCATTTATGGCCCGCCTCACAAAGATGCGGCAGTTTTTTGTCCAGACGAATTTATAGTCAGAGACTAGCTTTAGTTTTACATGAGCTGAACAGTTTTTTGTTTTTAACTGTTAGGTGTTCGTTGACGTGTATGCCCTTTGCAGGTCCACTGATGCCAATTTGCGCAGTATCCAGGTTGTGATGTTTATGAGCTGCCGCGTAGAGCTCCTTGATGTTCCGCTGTCTAAAGTGGACGACGACGGCGGCGGCGCGCGGCTGGCCAGCCACTGCGCGTAGGGGCTGCACTCGATGCGCAAACTCGACGTCGTTGGCTCCCTGTTCCACTCACACGCATGTCGCGATGCTTTTGACCAACCCATGGGTTGATTCGCCTTCAACTTCTGGTACGCCTACTATTTCGAGGTTCTTCAAGCGGGCCCATTGTTGGTTTTGTTGAGATTCGCGCTCAAGGGCTGTTACGCGTGATGTCAGTTCCTTTTGTCAGAGCAGATAGCTTCACGTTGCCTGTCCAGAGACTTTTGTTCTCTGCGTCCTTTTTGCCAAGAGATGTATGTATGCTGTCTATATCTATTTCCGCCTTTTCCAGTTTTGCTTGGCAATTCTCGACGTCTAACCGTAGCGTATTGAAATTATCGTGAATCTTGGATATTTTCTGCCTCATAGTTGTGATCTCAGTACGGATCAGAAGCAATTCCGTCATGCATGATAATGATAATACTGTGGTCGTGATTAGAATTATACAAATTCGGTAGGATTTCAGACGATCCAGCGATGCCTAATTGTTCGGGAGAGTCGGTGATGGATGCATTTAGTGACGGCATGGATGTTCTTACACGGTGCCCGCTTCCCACTGGGGTATTGCTGTTGGCCATAACTCATACTCATGCTCATACTCATATATTTATTGCTATATATAACTCTTCCCTTCTTGCTTATTCAGCATGGGCAGACCCAGTTATCAGGTACGTCTTCTACGAGGGAAATGCATTATTTGTGGAAGATTCCTTTGCACTGACTAAAAATGGAGCCACCTTTTGCTGCAAGAAATTTTCCGCATCCTCCGCACTTTGGCTTGCTCATCTGTGGTAATGGTAAATGATCTACAGCGATCGATCTTTCGTGGAACAGCTGCTGCTAGGCACAGTGGTAATGCTATTCGACGTAAGATGGCGCTGCTTTGTATAGTGTCTCGTATCTCCAATAGAGGGCGTTGCACGTTGTGAGATATATTAATCAAGATTTTTATGATTATCGTTTGGCAATTAAGTAATTAGTGTCCAACTCACTGTTCTCCAACGATGTCGCTCACACACGCTAGCGATTCTCTTCACTTCATCAGCCGCCAACAACAACAGACGCTACACATTTTCTTTAAGAGATGTTCGATCCAGGTTCCCGCTTCGGGATAACACTCACACTGCTGCCACAGTGCTTCTTGTATATGATGCAAACTTCACAAATCTTTTTACTGAGAATAACTAATGCTTTTTTTTGAAAATATGGGAAGTTACAAAACCGCGCAACTGCACAAATCTACCCTCCAAAGTCGAAAAAAAAGATAATCTAACTTTTCTGTTACATTCCATAAAATATAAAATGTTTAATACGTCACCTCCTTTTCAGTTCCATTTGTAGCACCATTATCATCAGATGTATCTTCTGAAATATTTTCACCAGCAGTAGCATTTTCATCAGAAGAAGTTGCAGCAGAAGTAGTAGTAGCAGAAGCAGTAGTTGCGGAATCAATATAAATATTAACGTCCATATTATTTGCAGCAGAAGTAGTAGTACCAGAATCAATATTAATATTAATGTCCACATTAACGTCTACATTAGCAGGACTCTTTGTCTCCTTCTCTTCTGATTTGGTCACTTTTGTGGGTTCGGTCTCTGATTTGGTCTCTTTTGTGGGTTCGGTCTCTGATTTGGTCACTTCTGTGGTGTTTGGCTTAGATACTGTTTTAGAACTAGCTACTGTTTTAGTTGTGGACTGTTTGTTTGGTTTGGTCACTTTTGTGGTTTTTGGCTTAGATACTGTTTTAGAACTAGCTACTGTTTTAGGTGTGGACTGTTTGTTTGGTTTGGTCACTTTTGTGGTTTTGGCCACTGACTTTGGTTTAGTTTTTGTTTTGTGTTTAGTTACAGTTTTGGGTTTGGTCACTGTTTTGGGTTTGGTTACTGTTTTTGGTTTAGATACTGTTTTAGAACTAGCTACTGTTTTAGGTGTGGACTGTTTGTTTGGTTTGGTCACTTTTGTGGTTTTGGCCACTGACTTTGGTTTAGTTTTTGTTTTGTGTTTAGTTACAGTTTTGGGTTTGGTCACTTTTGTGGTTTTGGCCACTGACTTTGGTTTAGTTTTTGTTTTGTGTTTAGTTACAGTTTTGGGTTTGGTCACTGTTTTGGGTTTGGTTACTTTTTGGGGTTTAAACTTCTTTAATATTGTTATCCCATTAGCTGCGTTTTCGTCCGAATCTTGTTTACTGGATTGGACTGCTTTGGTGAATGATAGCTGTAAACGAAGTGATTCTGTTATCTTAATAAATAATATAAACAGTCAATAACACCAATATCAATCAATCAATTAATCAATCAATATATTTATTGCCATAAATGTCATGTTATAAAGGTCTTAATAATTAGGTATAGTAATTGTTCTGTCATTTTACCCTGAGGTGTAGCAATATACTTATACAAATTTATGCACAATAATTCATATTAACTACGATTTTACTCAATGTCTTAGGTAAGTAGACTTATTAATCATTATTATCATTAATATTTTTTTTATATAATTTTGGAGAATGACAATGGCTCGAGTTAACCGGTTAATACAATAATACAATTTACTTAATGCCCTAGGTACACAATAATATCAATAGAATTCAGTCAATAAGATAATTAAAATTTAAAATTGAAGAATTCATTCAAGTCATATGGACAAGCATTAGTCAGAATACGTCTAATGTTATTTGTGAAACTAAAGTTAGGGAGTGTCTTCTTTATGTCGTCGGGAAGTTTATTGAACACTCTAATGGCAACCATCCTCGTGCACCTCAAATATGCTGTCGTCTGACAGGCTGGCACCTCTAGATCATATTTATACCGCTCATTGAGACGACTGCTTGTACCCTGTGGCCTTATAGGGAACCTCGATGGATGTCGTTTTATCAATTTACAGAGTTCAATGATATACAAGGCAGTAATTGTAGGTATTTTCAATTTAACAAAGGAGTCTCTACATGAGTCTCTGCTTGATTTGTGCCCGTCCATTATTCTTACACATATTTTTTGTAGAAGAAATATGTTTTTAATATCTACGGAGTTCCCCCATATTGCCAGCCCATAGAGCACCCTGGATCTGAAAAGGCACCCGGAATTCGGCGCCCTTGCTATAGCCATGCAATTTGTAGAATCCTGACACCTAGAAATGGTCAAGTGTGAACCCAGTCTTACGTCGTCAACTGGATCGGCCGCAGCTAATTGACAGTAGCATGGACGCATCCCTCTCCCACGTCCACCGTAGAGCCCGGCGGAACTATCATCGTTGTGTTGACCGCAGCATTGTGACTCCTTTGAAAAGAGAAGAGGCTTGACCAACCAACCAACACATGATGGTGAGGGACGCAAATTCACTTAACAAGCATAATGACTGGCCTGGCACAAGCTTCAACATGAGGTATTTGGCATTCTACTAATACCGGAATCCCATTCAAAGAGGTTCAGACTGTACGGCTTTGATTGCCTTTAACTTTCCTAAAGAATAAAGGAAAAAAAATCTGGCATCAAAAATTCAGTGGCGTATTTACCATACTCCCGCAGGGGACTATAGTCCCGGGCGGCTGGCTGCGAGGGGCGGCGCTTACTATACGCGCATACTTTCAGCCCTGATTCAAAATTATTTTTTTCTTACAAAAGGCGGTGCGCGCCCGCCCGGGCGTCCGTCCGCCCTGATTTACTAATAGATTTGTCTTTCTTTTATAAAGGAGAATTACAAAGCCAGCCTCCTACAGAAGATAAGAATAAATAAATAAAATATGGCCTATGAGATATGGCTCTTTGGTTACTTGTAGCGATGTAAAATTTCTGAGGCGGCTACCGCCGCCCTAAATTTACTTGCAGTGTGAGGTACTCGTCACTATATTTACTGGCCGTATGAAATTTCTGAGGCGGGTTGCGCCACCCCATAATTTCTTGTAAGGTATACTCGTCACTGGACTTGCTAGCCATGTGACATTTCTGAGGCCGCTGACACCGCCTTATGAGTATTTGTAAGATATTCGTCTCTCGACTTGCTGGCCATGTGAAATTATTCTGAGGCGGCTAACGCCGCCCTGTGAGAACTTATAAGGGTGCAAAGTTGAAAACTGACCAAAACGTTACAAGGTGTGTAATGTAACATTCGCATCAAGCATGTTGAGCATCAAGCAGGAAGCTAGGAACAGTTGACGCTCGTTGCTCGCTGGTTTCCCCGTAACACTAATACGTACTGACTGCATGAATGCTCGCTGTGTAACATGTAATGCTCGCTGTGTAACGCGCAACGCAACGTGGGTCAGTTTGCACCTTAACCATGTGAACCTCTCGAGGCGTCTAGGAAATAATAAATAATTGAGGATACAAGAAACGTGATTTCTTTGTACTTTTTCGTGTACGACGATGGTGCGGAACCCTTCGTTTGAAATTCCGACACGCACTTGACCTACTATAAATACACATATGTATGAAGGGCGGCCACACTCATATACGGTTACAAAATACGCCACTGATCAAAATGATGAAATCGCCCCGGACTAGCGCCAGCGTACATTTTGGATAACGAAGTACCTGCGCTGGCTCATCGAACTGAGGCTTGTGAAAGTCGTGCGCACGGCTTGTGTCAACCAACCCAGCGTGTTTGTATTTTTGTAGAATTGGCCCCCGGGGCAAGGATTCCGGCACAGATTATTGAATAGTTACTACGTAACAGATACTTCATTCAGTAGGAAATTTCCAATACCTACTACTATAATAGCCTACTCCGTCGCGTCAGCAACCGCTGCATGCTAAAATGTGCCTAAATGCTCAAGCGTACAGTTGTGATCGCCTCGCACCGCGCGATCTCACACTATTCGCAGGGCTGCCTCTTCGGTACGATACGAACACAGTTCAAAACGTGCGTGCGCTTGGCTTGCGACAACCATACTGACTTGGGCAGCCAGCCCATAGCCGGCCTGCCCGAGAGCTCGGGCGGGCGGTAGGTAATTATAGCGCGCGAGTACATTCAGTGACGGAGGCCTGATTCCGGTAGCATGAATCATCCGGTAGGCTTGTGTAGTACATGTACTAAGAACTAAAAAGACCTAATTCCCGACACTGTACTAGACCGAACTATTCAGCAACGATTCTGCTCTTTAGTACGTTTAGTTCACCCGGAGCGAGACCCGAGCGGAGAGCGAGCAGTGACATCGACAGCAAAACGATGCGATCCGAAAGAATGATCGAGCACTGCCGAAAGTATCCGAATGGCTCTCGTCTCGGCGTGTGCGCGAGCGACAAGGAACGAAAACTGTGTGAATAGGTCAATAGGAATTACGCGGGAGTAAGCGAGACGACAAATTTTTAGCAGTACTATTTTAAAATCAGTCATTCCATTCTGGTTCAATTCATTCGGTCAAAGGATCATGAACAGACGTCGTTTCTTACTGTACTATTGAACTAAAAGACCTAAAAGACCGAACTAGTACATTTGAGCGATTGTACTAGTTTGGAGCGATCCGCTCAGTGACCGAGCGCGCACAAGCCTATCATCCGGTAGCATCATACACACACAAACACACCCCTACACAGATTCCCAACCCATCCCCATATTATCTTTGAACCCGGTACTTATAAATTACCCCCTTTTTATTAGGGTTCCGTACCCGAAGGGTGCCAAACGGGACCCTATTACTGAGACTTCGCTGTCCGTCTGTCCGTCCGTCCGTCCGTCCGTCCGTCCGTCCGTCCGTCCGTCCGTCCGTCCGTCCGTCTGTCACCGGGTCCGCCTGCACGAACCGTAATAGCTAGAAAGCTGAAATTTTCACAGAATGTGTATATCTGTTGCCGCACCAACCACAAATACTGAAATACGAGAGATATTACAAATTGAAAGTGGTCTCGGTACAAGATACGTCTTCACAACACGCTTGAAAAGTTTATACCAAGGCCATTTTGTTTTGGTAGGTAAGCCTTCTTTTAATGAAACTAAATTTAAATGATATGGCAATGTCGTCCCCGGACTTCTACAAAGACTTTAAATATTAATTGATGAATTACGACGTCTCTATTTATACTGTAGAACTTTTAGAAAATAATTATAAAATTAATAGTTTTTAATTACTTTTGTTTTCATACAAATCTCAGAGCTCAGAAATTATTTTCTTCCTTTTGGCCACTTCAAGTTTGGCTGCCAGTGATGTTTTAATTAAATACTCTTTGGTGCGTTGAAATGATGTTTTGCAGTCTGCATGACATTGACATAATGAGTGAGTGAACCTCATTGTACGGAAATTGTAGATGGGTGTCTCACGTTTTCCAGTAGGAGTAGGTTGTAGACAGTGCTGCTTACGGCGGCGTTTAGTAGGTACTAAAGGCCCTAAAAGCGCGGCAAGCTTTGAATCAATTCAAATGTTATTTTTCAACTAGCTACAAAGTTATTCTGACATAAGATGATAATTTGAACAAAACTTTTTGGGTATTTCATGAAAAATACAGTTACAGATCACACATATACAGGGTGGAACAAACGAATGGGCCCTGGAGGGAAAGTACCTTAAAATCTCAAGATATCCGTCCGTCCGTCTGTCTGTCACCAGGCCGTATCTCATGAACCGTGGTAGCTAGACAGTTGATATTTTCACAGATGACGTATTTCTGTTCCCGCTATAACAACAAATACTAAAAACAAAATAAATTTAATATAAAGGGGGCTCCCATACAATTAACGTGTTTTTTGCGGTTTTTTTAACCGACTTCCCAAAGGAGGAGGTTTACAATTCGTCCGGATGTTTGTTTTTTTTTTATTTATTTTTTTATGTATGTGCCTCGATAGCGCCTAAACGGATGGACCGATTTGGAAAATTAGACCGATTAGACCTATAGTGATTTTTGTGTTTTTCATAATAACTCGTGCAAATGCACATGGTAAGCATAATATTGTGATGCGGAACTGCTGATGAAGACCACATATGGCCACCAGATCTGCTCAATACTAGGTACAAATACAATGCGTGGCTGACGGGCAGGCAACGCATAGCCTAAACCGATGGACCTAGAGCCATGAAACTTTGTACAGGGGTTCCTTAGTAGCGTGGGGTAGCACTGATATGGGATTTAACAAAATTAATTCCCCTGGGGGGGGGGGGATAAGGGGTTACAGTTTGTATTAAACTCAATCTAATCAAATAGTGTTTGTGGAAGTCGGTTTTTTCTAAAGTTTACTTTTTGTTTCAATTATATAGATAATGGTACGGAACCCTTCGTGCGCGAGTCTGACTCGCACTTGGCCGGTTTTATTTTATTTAGATTGTATAAGTTCACTACCATATGTTTGACCTACAAAATAGAAGCCTTTAATTGGCCTATGTCTAGTCTAAGTTCTCTGCTTATATTATTTTGATTTGTGCTGTTGGCTTTGATAAATAGATAAATAAATAAATAAATGAAAGCTGTATTATTGACATACCTAGTACAATTTGATACAAAAAAGTTTTAAATTTTTGTTTGGGACGGAGTAAATGATTGATCGAGATCGAATGTAGATACTGCTTATATCAGGGAGCACGTCAAAGTACCATTTTTATTCCCCAATGGTTCATACAGTTGTTTTACCTAAAAATCACAATAGAAATAAAAAACTCACCGTTGATGAAATTCCTAGACATATTACTTCAACAAAAGTAACTAGCAGAAAAACCCTCATACTAAATTATTTTAGATAATTTACGAAAGGATAAATTTCAGTTAGATTCATGATGACTGCATTAGTTTTAAAAAACTGCAGATACAAATATCAAACTTTAATTCCATACAGGCTCATTGCCAAATGGACATGCTCATCATATTTCCCAAGTGAGAGTCAGTTTGAATGTTTGTCAAACTTTATGAGCAGGTTGTGCATTCCGGCTGCAGAGTATTGAAGTTAATTTTAGATAAAGTAATGATTGTGTTGATTGAAAATCATTGAAATAAAACGTAAGCTGATTCGGATACATTGATCTAAGAGCCAACAAAAGAGACCTATGGTCTCAACCAGGCTTGCGCGGGGGGGGGGGGGGCGGCGGCGGCGGCGGGCGCGAATTAACCAACATTGATAATTGAAACAAATAGTAAACTTTAGAAAAAAAATATACGCGTGTAGCACCGTACACGTGTTAGAAGTAAAACTTCTGTAGCTAGATCATTAAGTGTTACCTATACTATACACCTATACCTACCTATACTAAAAGAGATTTAAATTTCCAATTTTGAGATCCAATCTCTGCTTCAAGTTACTTTTAAGTTTCAGACGTCCGATTATTTGAAATTATTTTATACTTGTACTTACTTTTAATACGTCATGTCATTTATTTCCCACCATTCCTTATCTACAATTTGTCGCGCTCGTGGTGATATACTCAACTCATTCAATAGTGTCACTACGTCACTACTATTTGCATCTCGCTCAGATTATATACCATCTGACGTCACGTCTTTAAGCCGTCTCGCTCAAATGTATGCATTGCTTTGCTTGTTTTAGAAATCCATATCGACCCGTGTGACATTGATGAAACTCTTTTCTTACAAACTGTATGGATCGCATCGCACAGCTGTCAAACATAAGTTCCGGTTCCAACAAAGAGGTTGAACGAAGTAGTTTGAGTCATGCTAGATATTAGGCTACTAACGCCATCTAGCGAAAGAGAGTGAGCGCCATCTTGGCCATACCGGAAATCAAGAACTCGTGGAAGAATGCTTAAAATAATTTTTATTTGTTAACGTTTCATCAGGTTTTTCTCTCACTAATTAACATTCTTTATTGTACGAATGTATTATTATCTTATCTGATTAGTTAAAAACCTTATTGAAAATAGTTGCGGTTTTAAAAGTCTTCAGCCGACCCTGACGTCACCGATTCCAATTTCCGTTACATTTCTTAGCCACTCGTGATAGAACCCGGCTAGTAGCAATTGAAAAGCAAATATATGAATAACCCACAGTTGAGAGGTTAAATAAATTTTACCCCCGTGCCCCAAGAAGTTTTACTTCAAAAACGACTTCCACAAACCCTATTCCATTAGATTGAGTTTAATACAAACTATAACCTCTTATTCCCCCCCCCCCCCTTGAGGACTTAATTTTGTTAAATCCCATCTCAGTGCTACCCCACGCTACTAAGGAACCTCTGCACAAAGTTTCATGGCTCTAGGTCCACCGGTTTAGGCTATGCGTTGCCTGCCCGTCAGCCACGCATTGTGTTTGTACCTAGTATTGAGCAGTTCTGGTGGCCATATTGTGGTCTTCATCAGCAGTTCCGCGTCACAATATTATGCTTACCGTAAGTAAATGCACGAGATATTAATAAAAACACAAAAATCACTATAGGTCTGCCTATAATATTTGAAGAGTTCCCTCGATTTCTCCAGGATCTCATCATCAGATCCTGAGCTGGTGGTCCATGGTACCAATGGGACGCCGCTTGCGTCCACACTGAAGTACTATTATCTCTTCTGTGACTGAAGTGACAAGGCGGGTAATGCTAAGGGAAGGTACCCATACTATGTGACCATTTTTGAAGTAAAACTTCTTGGGGCACGGGGGTAAAATTAATTTAACCTCTCAACTGTGGGTTATTCATATATTTGCTATTCAATTACTACTAGCCGGGTGCTATCACGAGTGGCTAAGAAATGTAACGGAAATTGGAATCGGTGACGTCAGGGTAGGCTGAAGACTTTTAAAACCGCAACTATATTCAATACGGTTTTTAACTAATCAGATAAGATAATAATACATTCGTACAATAAAGAATGTTAATTAGTGAGAGAAAAACCTGATGAAACGTTAACAAATAAAAATTATTTTAAGCATTCTTCCACGAGTTCTTGATTTCCGGTATGGCCAAAACCAGTGACGTGACCAAAAACTACTTCGTTCAACCTCTTTGTTGGAACCGGAACTTATGTTTGACAGTTGTGCGATGCGATCCATACAGTTTGTAAGAAAAGAGTTTCATCAATGTCACACGGGTCGATCGATATGGATTTCTAAAATGATGAACGAATCGTTTTGTGGCCGGTAACTATGGAATAGGTACCTAAAACGCGCTGCGTAGTCGCGCAACGGGCAGCTAGTAATCGCATAAAGTCACTTAGAATCATCCAAATGTGATATTTAGTTTTCAAGCAAATTCCGATGTGATGGATGGCTGCATTAAGACTTCTTGAAAACAATAAGTAGGTACCTAGAACTGTTCTAAAGCCACTTTTCATTATATAGTGCAGTTCAAGTCACAAATTAGCAGTTTAGCTACTAAGTACGTGTTATACCTACCTATTTAATGTTTATCTGTAGTATAGTAAACGGCCAAAGCGAGGTCTACAGCTTACAGAGCCATAAGTTTAATGGCTTATTGTTTCGCTTATTTGTTTGTATGTAATTTTTGTAATACATATTTTAAAGTTGAATTGTTGTTATAACTGTTGAAATTATACGATTTTGATTTTAATAAGCTTTTGTAATTTTAAAGTTAATGCTTCATGCCAGTCAATAATGTTGAAGTAAAATATCAAAATCGAGGTATGTCGTATGGCGGACTAAGGAAATGTCAAGAATAAAATTAAATAAGAGTTACGTCATCGCTTCGCGATGAAGTAACCCTAAAAAATCCTAGCAAAGTAGGTATGTATAGGTTAGCGGGGGTAGCATAAGGCACGCCAGTCACCCCAGCCACGCATTTTGTCACAATTTAATGTCATATCATAATGAATGCGCGCTATTTTATGGAGAAACATCATTGAGACGCGAAAGGAGTTGGCAATTTGGCAAAATGACTGCCCCAGACATGTACAAAGACTTCTCAACAGCCAATTAATAGCATTTAAATATTCTCTCATAAATTACTGCGTCTTTAGTTAGTTTGTAGAACTTGAAGGAAATGATTAAATAATTATGAGTTGTCACTTCATACTCTATGATTCCGCCATTGATTAGTGACTTTTGCCATCGTTAAAAATAACATGCAACATAATTGCCAACTAGCAAAACTGTTGAAAACAGGAGGTTTCCAGAGGAGTGGCTAGATGGCGTTATGTTGCATGTTATTGCAAAATGGTGCTTATTTCTAGCGACGGCAAAGGTCACGGAATCATATTGGAATCACGGAGTATTGAGTAACAACTCTTATTTACCTATATTTAATTTTTTTTTCTTCAAGTTCTACAAACTAAATACAGACGCAGTAAATTAAATTTATGAATGAATATTTAAATGCTATTGGCTGTTGAGAAGTCTTTGTACATGTCTGGGGCAGTCGTCCATATATTGATTTAGCCATCTTCTTTGTCATTTATCTGCGCGACTGAGGTGAGTGGCAAGCCTTATGGTAGCCCCGCAGGTACACATTAACTTGGAATAGTTGAAAATACGTACTCGATCAATTAAATAAAGGGACTGGGCACAGAGACAAGCAAAGCAATGCATACATTTGAGCGAGACGGCTTAAAGACATGACGTCAGATGGTATATAATCTGAGCGAGATGCAAATAGTAGTGACACTATTGAATGAGTTAAGTATATCACCACGAGCGCGACAAATTGTAGATAAGGAATGGTGGGAAATAAATGACATGACGTATTAAAAGTAAGTACAAGTATAAAATAATTTCAAATAATCGGACGTCTGAAACATAAAAGTAACTTGAAGCAGAGATTGGATCTCAAAATTGGAAATTTAAATCTCTTTTAGTATAGGTAGGTATAGGTGTATAGTATAGGTACCACTTAATGATCTAGCTACAGAAGTTTTACTTCTAACACGTGTACGGTGCTACACGCGTATTTTTTTTTTTTTGGTGAATTTGTCCTCCCCCCCTGCGTGACCACTTTATTATGAGCACAGAGTGCTCTTCCACTACAAATTAAAATTAGTAAACCTTCGTAAAAAAGAGATGGCGTGAGGAGTAGGATTTGTACTTTTTTCGATGGTGCTGCACCAAGCGATAATGGCCTCGAACTAAAGAAGCTTCCGTAGCATCTCAGTTTACGCCGGTGTCATAATATATTTTGTTCTAGATGGTCTATCTGTATTAGTATAATATTATAGTATCTGTGGTATGAGCAAAGACTGGTATTTTGTACTAGCGTCACACCTCGGACACTCCATAGAACGCTCGTAAAATAAGCACCTATTACTACTACATGACTAAATGATGTTTGTATACGTGCAAATGTGTGCGTAAATATTGCTAGGGCTGGTAGCGCGGCAAATGCAGCGATTTGCGTCGGGCGAACCGAAAGACGACGGCGCGACCCGAACTGTCCCGAACACAAGCGTTTGCATTATTATGAAGTGACTTTGTAGGGGCGCTGCCGTTTAAACAGGTACGGTCGGTTGACGTTAAAAGTATACAGGAGGCAGCACGCAGGTAATGCCATCTATGAAACATAAATTAACTGCTTACGGAATGCCTACAAGCGGGGCGGAGCGGCGGCGGCGGCTGTAATAACCGATAGATTATTTCGATCACTCTCTCAAAGTTAGTGATAGTCCGTGTGGCAATGCGCGTTGCATTCATGTTTTGATGCGGCGGCGGCGGTCCCGGGTTCAAATCCCACATGTAGAAAAATAAATAGTGGTTATTGTTTTTGCTTTTTAACTTTCTTGACATCAGTAGTAAGCACCGATAAGTAATAGTTAGTAGCCAGAGTAATTTATAAATCGTTGAGTGGAGCCAGTGTAAAACTGACGCAAAGAAACGTTTGTTGTTCAATCATGATCAAATAAATTAACTAGGTCTACCCACAATAATAAATAAAAGAAGTAAGTTTTAGTTTCGTCTGCTACATTGCATCTGACAGCTACTGTTGTTTATTGCTCCTATCGATTGTGTGATTGTTTCATTAACAGCTTTTTAATTCTGTTTTGGTTCGCAATGCATCATTTAACGGCGATTATGAAGGCAAGGATCATTGTTTTGCAAGAGGATAATGTGAGCATTAGTGAAATAGCTCGCCGATTGCAAATAACGGTAGGTATCTATGTCCAATATTATAGTCATCCAAATACGATAGGTTTTGTGGCAGTTGTATCTGAACTAAGTGTGACCTCTTTTCACACATGCGAAAATAATGAAAGGCCTTACAATGTTTTTATTTATTTGCAGAGAAAAACCGTCCAATTATGGATAAGGCGGTATGCTAGCACAGGCGAGATAAACAACTTGAGACGTGGACGGAAATCTTTCACGTATACCCCTGCTTGTGCCCGCCACCGAGAAATTATAGCAGCTCATACAGCGGATCCCTTTGCTACGACTCGTTCCACGGCCCTGCAACATGGAATATCTATGGATCTAGTGCGCCGACATCTGCATGTTGGCGGTATTCATTGCTATCGACCAGCGAGGAAAATAGCGTTATCACCAGCCCATCGCCAAGCAAGACTAGAATTCGCTCGCCAATATTTAAATTTTAACTGGCAGGATAATATTGTAATTTTCACTGACGAAAAATGTTTTAAATCAGACAAAGATGGTAGAAAAATTTTGTGGAGAACAACAGGAACACGTTACGATGTAGTTAACACGCTTCCTTGCAGAACCAGTGGCAGGATTACTCTCGGCTACTGGGGCTGGATTTCTTCGATGGGTCCTGGCGAGTTAGTTGAAGTAGGGGGCCGTATGACTGGTCTAAGATATTTAGAATTGTTACGAGATGTCATGTTACCCTCAGTGCGCAATGTGTATCCTGAACCACATCATATTTACTTCGTGCATGATAACTGTGCAGTTCATCGTGCACAAGTTGTTAGTGATTGGTTAAGGACACAATCGAATATGACTATTATTGATTGGCCCTCTAAAAGCCCTGATCTCAATCCAATTGAAAATTTGTGGGGCCAAATGGTGCTTAACTGGGACCCGTCCGAAGTAAGAAATAAGATAAACTTAGACAAATTAGTCACGTCAACATGGGAGTCGTATCGCGGCCGTGATATGTGCTGGAATATGGTGACAGGCATGTTGAGACGGCTGCAGGAAGTCATCAACCACGAGGGTGCAGCAACTTGCTATTAAGCATTTTAAGATAAAGTGAAGTATTATTTATTTGTATGAATATAGATAAGATAAGATAAGATAGTTTCATATTCCTATTTAGGAATATTCACTCCCTCAGCGTTTTTTACCGGTCATAAATTAACTACCCCATGTTGGCGTGTCAGGTCAGGAAAGTTATAGGTAGAAGGTGAGTGATGTTATTGTTACAATTGTGTAACATGTTGATTCACTTCACTTCGTATTTAATATTTATGAGTTAATATTACTCGTCAACTTTTTATGTTTTGATATTTTACTAATAAACTTTTAAATCAAATTCCAGCTATTTTATTTATCAACCCTTTTATTTTTGTATTCAATTATTGATAATTGAATACAAAAATAAAAAGAAAGTAAAGAAAACTTGTATATAACATTTTCTTTTAAGTCACAAAAAAGACAATAATAGGATTCGAAGTAGGTCCAAAACATTCGTGGTAGTTTCTGCGACTCGCCGCCATTAACCACTACGCCACGGTCACTATGTCACGGTTGTATGAAATTGACTACTTATTCTACACCTACTCAAACACACTCGCTATACAACACTGCCACACACACCACAACACGTCCACGGAACTATAACCCAGTACGTTGTAGTTACAAGCTGGTTACTAGATGGCATCACTGCTTGCACCCCGCCTGTATACTTTTAGAAGCAGGCGACCGTACCTAGTCGGGTTCTCATTGAAATCCAAAAAAATGTTAATGTTCACTTTGATCCTTCATACATTAAGTTACAATAAATAAAACCGGCCAAGTGCGAGTCAGACTCGCGCACGAAGGGTTCCGTACCATTATCTATATAATTGAAACAAAAAGTAAACTTTAGAAAAAACCGACTTCCACAAACACTATTTGATTAGATTGAGTTTAATACAAACTGTAACCCCTTATCCCCCCCCCCCCAGGGGAATTAATTTTGTTAAATCCCATATCAGTGCTACCCCACGCTACTAAGGAACCCCTGTACAAAGTTTCATGGCTCTAGGTCCATCGGTTTAGGCTATGCGTTGCCTGCCCGTCAGCCACGCATTGTATTTGTACCTAGTATTGAGCAGATCTGGTGGCCATATGTGGTCTTCATCAGCAGTTCCGCATCACAATATTATGCTTACCATGTGCATTTGCACGAGTTATTATGAAAAACACAAAAATCACTATAGGTCTAATCGGTCTAATTTTCCAAATCGGTCCATCCGTTTAGGCGCTATCGAGGCACATACATAAAAAAATAAATAAAAAAAAAACAAACATCCGGACGAATTGTAAACCTCCTCCTTTGGGAAGTCGGTTAAAAAAACCGCAAAAAACACGTTAATTGTATGGGAGCCCCCTTTATATTAAATTTATTTTGTTTTTAGTATTTGTTGTTATAGCGGGAACAGAAATACGTCATCTGTGAAAATATCAACTGTCTAGCTACCACGGTTCATGAGATACGGCCTGGTGACAGACAGACGGACGGACGGATATCTTGAGATTTTAAGGTACTTTCCCTCCAGGGCCCATTCGTTTGTTCCACCCTGTATATGTGTGATCTGTAACTGTATTTTTCATGAAATACCCAAAAAGTTTTGTTCAAATTATCATCTTATGTCAGAATAACTTTGTAGCTAGTTGAAAAATAACATTTGAATTGATTCAAAGCTTGCCGCGCTTTTAGGGCCTTTAGTACCTACTAAACGCCGCCGTAAGCAGCACTGTCTACAACCTACTCCTACTGGAAAACGTGAGACACCCATCTACAATTTCCGTACAATGAGGTTCACTCACTCATTATGTCAATGTCATGCAGACTGCAAAACATCATTTCAACGCACCAAAGAGTATTTAATTAAAACATCACTGGCAGCCAAACTTGAAGTGGCCAAAAGGAAGAAAATAATTTCTGAGCTCTGAGATTTGTATGAAAACAAAAGTAATTAAAAACTATTAATTTTATAATTATTTTCTAAAAGTTCTACAGTATAAATAGAGACGTCGTAATTCATCAATTAATATTTAAAGTCTTTGTAGAAGTCCGGGGACGACATTGCCATATCATTTAAATTTAGTTTCATTAAAAGAAGGCTTACCTACCAAAACAAAATGGCCTTGGTATAAACTTTTCAAGCGTGTTGTGAAGACGTATCTTGTACCGAGACCACTTTCAATTTGTAATATCTCTCGTATTTCAGTATTTGTGGTTGGTGCGGCAACAGATATACACATTCTGTGAAAATTTCAGCTTTCTAGCTATTACGGTTCGTGCAGGCGGACCCGGTGACAGACGGACGGACGGACGGACGGACGGACGGACGGACGGACGGACGGACGGACGGACGGACAGACGGACAGCGAAGTCTCAGTAATAGGGTCCCGTTTGGCACCCTTCGGGTACGGAACCCTAAAAATGGAGTAGGTAGGTATCGAATAACTGTCTAAAAGTGGGCACAGTGCCTTTGCCACCTCTTATGGGAAAAGGCGTAAAGCTATTGTAGCATATATACTGTAGCTGTGCTTTAATATCAGTTTACACGCGCGCTGCCCGCGCGCCGCCCCGCAAAGACAAATTAAATCAGTGTGTACGCAACTCTTGCCAAAGCAACTCGCCTTTCATTTCAACCATGTCACACTCATCATATACCATCAAACCTCCTCATCATCATAACAGTCATTTAACCTAAACTGGTGAACCGGACGTGAAACAAAGCAAACTTTAGTGAACTTTTGTGACAAGTTTAGTGCATTTCAACATGAATCCCGAAGAACAGGAGGCACCGGCCGCCGACACATCAATTGGGGCAGCCGAGGCGCAGCATACGCCGCAACCGCAACAATATCTTCTTAGCAGACTGGAAGACCCAGCAACCCTTTCATGATGACTCTGGTGCAAACATATGGTCCTCGCATGCAACAAGATTGCAACTATACGTGCCAGTAACACCAAACTTCACCAATCGCTACGGTGAGAAAACAAAATACAAATTCAAATACAAATACAAATGCAAAAGGCTTATGCCGAGTGTTCAAATGGAGATCTGTACTAGCAAGTGTACAGCGGTCCATACTCGGAGCCAACTGCAAATTCGCACATCTACTACATACTCGTCGACATACACTGCAATCGACGAACATACTTATGGCCTACGCCGAGTGATCAAATAGAGATCTGTACTAGCAAGTGTACAACGGTGCATCCTCGGAGCCGACTTCAAATTCGCACAGCAACTTATCATCGAGCTACATACACGGCTCAAAGCAGCATACAACGGAGGTACGACATCGCATCATCATTCAATCTCGAACAACGAGGAACAACACTTACAGGCAATTTTAACACGCCCATGCAACTACGGGCTCACATCGCAATTCGCAATCAACGTCGACAAGTGCAAGTTCGGCAAATCACAATCAATGACATGCAATTCAACGGTTATCACTCAAACCAACATGGTATGCGACCGAGCATCGGGAAAGTCAAATGCATTACCGACTTTCCACAAGCAAACACCGTGCAATGGAATGGACTACAGCTGCATGTGTAGCGTTCAAGAAATGCAAAGCAAGCATCAAAAACGCCGTTCTATTGACACACCCCGATGCGTCATCATCTTCACATTAATCACCGACGCATCCGCATCATCTTCGCGCAGTACTCAATCAACGCATCAAAGGACAAAACAATTCAGTCGCTGATGTATTCTCAAGAATAGAAGAAATCAGCGTGCCGAACCTGTTCCTTCAAGCAAAACGAAACGCAACAAAATTACAGCACATACGAAAAAGAGCTTCCGGCAATCTACTTCCATGGCACCCATGCCGACAAACAATACAAGAAGACAAGAAAAGAGAAAAAAAATCATACATCAGGATCTGAAAGATCCCACACACGTTTTCAAACACAATGAATGCAAAAAGTCCTTGGTACCACCATACAACGGATCATACCAAGTACTAGAAAGAACACCGAAGCATTACATCATTCAAATCGATAAGTAGAGAACAAACGTTTCGCTGTACTTACCGCCTAAAACCATACATCATTCAACATACGACACCGTCAAGTAATGAGACCATGGGATCGAACAAGAACCCGCCTGGTGCTCGCAGATCTTATAAACATCCCATATCAAACACCCAAACCGACACGCCGCCGCCACCGCCGCCGCCCGCCCGCCGCCGTCGACATCTCAAGTGGTGACTTCGAAGAAGTGCGTGTCGTGCGCGTTATCAATAATGAACAATGAGTGTGTGTTTGACTTAATATCTCAAGTACGATTTTGCTATTGTTTCACTATATTTTTTACTTGTATTCATCAACTTTACACTGACCGATCGTTTATCCACGCTATTACTATTTTATGTACCTAAGTTTCTATGTTTTTACAAATGTTAGCATTACTTTTTACATGTTTTATAAGTTTACATCATTGTATCTATCTAGGTTCTTTATTCAATTTTCACCCCTAGCTTCTTTTAGAAGGGGAGGTATGTAGCATATATACCGTAGCTGTGCTTTAATATCAGTTTACACGCGCGCTGCCCGCGCGCCGCCCCGCAAAGACAAATTAAATCAGTGTGTACGCAACTCTTGCCAAAGCAACTCGCCTTTCATTTCAACCATGTCACACTCATCATATACCATCAAACCTCCTCATCATCATAACAGTCATATTAATCCTAAACTATGTTATGTTGTTGTTACCTACTATTACTTATTCTGAAGTAGGTAAGAGACACTTGGCGTGAACTGTAGGTAGGTACCTACCTATGTAAAAACATCGTTACGATTGTACAATATTCGAATTTTATGTTAAGTAGGTACCTAGTCTCTGAAAGATTCAAAACAACCAAACCACTACAGGACAGGGTTCGAGCGAGACCCGGCCGAAGCTCGCTGTATGTGGACCCTGGCGGCGCGCCGCCGCTGCGACAAAGTTGTGCGTGCGTACTTGGGTCAATCAACTTTTCTGTCAACGCACGCAATCCCTCTGAAAGTTCTTCGAGGACTAGCAGCTCAACGGCACTATCAAAGGACACCATACCGCGCCATGCAAGCAAAAAAAACACAAACGAAGATCTTCGAGAACATATTCAAGTTCCCCGTAGTGCCTGCTAGCTTAGATACTATTGTTATATTCGTCAAATGTGTAAATTTAACCATTTAGCGTATTTTAATAATAAATGGTCGGGGACAGCAAAGTGTGGGTAAAATAGTTGATTGACCCACACTACCTAGTCAGTAGCTAGTAAGTACTACAAACATATAACTCTGTCTCTGTCTCGCACAAAGTCTGTCCTTGTGAGAGAGCGAGACACACACAGCAAACGCTGACCAAGTTACATTCCGGGAGTTTTTATTTCTCAAAAGAACAACAATAGAGTTGCTGTTGCTTACCTTCTTTCATCAGTCGGGACGGGAACCGAAAGAATCTCCTGTCTTTGCTATTTCTAGTTGACGACAGACACACAAATAATGCACAAAACTTCACCATATTATATTACCGGTTATTATTATTATTCACCGTATACGCGCGGTCACTCGTCAGGCGTTCAGCCGCGTCTATTGAACTTTCAACCAGTCCCTAGACGCCAGGGGTGGGGTGCGGTATCTGAATCAGCGCGGGGAAGGGAGTGGCCGTTCTGTACGGAGTACTATTATCTCTTCTGTGCTAGCGTGGTACTTTGAAGAAGAAAAAACATTTTGTAACATGGATTGTAAACAAAAAAAAAATAAGTTGTTAAAATCTAAAAGCACTACTTTTGAAATCAATAGATAAGTATTATTACATAATACAATCAAAAGGGACTACACCTTCCAAGGTACAACTCCATCAACAGATGATGGGCTCTGTACCTACCACCCTGCAGCTCCACCGTCTGGTAAGGATGATGAGAAAATTTTGAGGGCAACCAGGGAGACTGATAGGACTGTCGCGACGAATCTAACGAGCCCTGATTCGAAGGGTTTACAGATGGTTTACAGGTAAGCATCTTACTGCCGTTCCTAAAGTCGTCAAATGATTCATTAAGGATTACCTACTTAAGTAAAAGATTTATTTGTAAATTGAGGAATCGAATAAACACGACTCTGGATTATGGCGATTATATTCTGGCCGCTGAGAGAATGCGATCCTGACACATGTTATATGTCCCTGTATGTTACTTGTGGCAGTGAGATAGAGTGACAGAGATAGAGATAGAGTGATAGAGTACATGTGTCAGGATCGCATTTTTTCAGCGGCCAGAATATTTGCCAGTAGTAGCTAGAATTGAGTTAACATAAATTTTGACAAATCCATACATATTTGTATGACGTTCTTACCTAGGTGGAATATAATAATAAAACATCATAATCTTGAATATTTTATTCGTTATTTAAACAAAACAATACTTACATTAATAAGTTAAATTAATTTATTCATCGTTCACATTTTAGATTATGCTACAATAAACTATATCGATAAACGTTTAAATATAAAAATTTACTTGGAAAGGCCACCTTATTCACTATGATTTATCCTTACTATTAGCAATAACGAATCTAATAGAAAAAATGATAGAAAAACTTAACATATTCCTTGGACTAGAATTAATTGAGATTTTAAACTCTATTGGAAGCTTATGAGGCAAAATCTTTAATCTTGAGCATAACACCTGACGAAGGTATCATTTTAAGATTTTGATAGAAAATTGATGTAATAAATACGGAAGTTTCTAGTAACTCTAAACAGCTAAGTACATCAAACTGTTATACCAGCATGTCTCATACACTCACTGGCCTCATTAACGTTTACCTATCTCTTTACCTGAGGAAATTGACAGAACTCTTTCCTGTGGAAATATCAAATAAATAAAATATGTCTAGTTATCTGGTATTAAATCTATTCTCCCATCAAAACGGCCTCGTACTGTTTCCTGAAGCACTCTCCAACAGGGAAGAAGTCCCAGCATCGTTGTGTGTACATGTTCCATACGTATGTCTCTTGACCTGGGGAAGAATGCAAATATGTTTATGTGACATTTTGATTTGTTGATGTATGCTGTAAGTCTCATATTGATGTGTTGATGTATGCTGTAAGTCTCATATTGATGTGTTGATGTATGCTGTAAGTCTCATATTGATGTGTTGATGTATGCTGTAAGTCTCATATTGATGTGTTGATGTATGCTGTAAGTCTCATATTGATGTGTTGATGTATGCTGTAAGTCTCATATTGATGTGTTGATGTATGCTGTAAGTCTCATATTGATGTGTTGATGTATGCTGTAAGTCTCATATTGATGTGTTGATGTATGCTGTAAGTCTCATATTGATGTGTTGATGTATGCTGTAAGTCTCATATTGATGTGTTGATGTATGCTGTAAGTCTCATATTGATGTGTTGATGTATGCTGTAAGTCTCATATTGATGTGTTGATGTATGCTGTAAGTCTCATATTGATGTGTTGATGTATGCTGTAAGTCTCATATTGATGTGTTGATGTATGCTGTAAGTCTCATATTGATGTGTTGATGTATGCTGTAAGTCTCATATTGATGTGTTGATGTATGCTGTAAGTCTCATAATAATATTGATGTGTTGATGTATGCTAGTCTCATCTAAAGGCCTGCCTCAGTTTCGTTAAGCTCCGTCACACGGAATTTACGATTTATTTGTTCAATAAGCCTTATCGCTTGAGACAAACCCTTAGTTAAAGACCTAACTACCTACATAAATGTAATCAAAATCAATCAATCTGTAAGAGTTTCTTTTCCCTTCTGCTCCCACAGTGGTCTAACATAGATAAATTTATAGTTTTCTAAGAGCGAATTTTACCAACGAAAGAGCAACTTTTACTCGAGAGTATCTTCTACTGAGATCTTCTACTTTTTCATAGACACCAGTGACACCTAGATCATATCACCTCATTTTGAACTGTCATTCGTCATACAAGTTGTCCCCGGGATAGTTATTCTCGTATAACTTTTTGCTGGTAAAATCCAGCCTAAGTATAATTTAGTAAATATCTACTGAAATAAAGACAATAGGCTTGTGGCCTGTCAAGTCAAAATAGATAGGTACTTTTTATGAACTGTCAAAAGAGAACTTTTGTTCCTGAGTTCTATGAAATAACATCAGAATGACGTCATGGAAGAGTGCCATCAAATGCGGCCTTTTTTTTAAAAAAAATGACTTTATATAAAATATATCTGCTGGAAATATACAATTCTGAGAATGTCAAGCCATTTTGTACATAATGCTTCAACTTAGGACTTGTTCCTAGATTTATTGGATTACCTTGGCCACAAGCCTATTGATTTGATTTGCAAACAAAACTCAATAAAGAAAACAAAAAGTGCGGTCAAGAGCGAATCTGAACCCCGCACGAAGGTTTTCCGTAACAGAGACCAGGACCGCGGGTCGCGTTCTGAATCGCTCTGAAATAGCTATATTGCCAGGACGCACAAATCCAGTTTGTTTGCAGCCAGCGCGGCGCGTCTCGGCAACGTTGTTGCTTTAATCTGAGGCATTTATTCTAGTGGGAAGTAGCAGCAACTTATCCTAAAACACAGGGTTCGCCCTTTTTAGGGAGTAGCGATACATCCCTTGTTTACTATGCTAAACAAGTTTATAATGTACATATCTTTCTGAAAATAAACGATTATTATTATGATTATGTTGTCAACCCAAAACCGGCTTAAGGCCGAGACTCCACCAAAGCGGAGATGTGGAATATTTGTATGCGCGATGGAAACAGCTCACATCTCTGCTTCCATTGGCGGCATACAAATATTCCACATCTCCGCTTTGGTGGAGTCCCGGCCTTATGCAGCTATCTCCCTCCATGCGAGCCCCGGCCCTGCTCGCACTAGACGAGTTCCGCCCCTCGCTCGGTGCTACTTCACATACTTTATTGCACAAAATAATACATTTTACTATGGAAAGTGGACAACACACGACAAAGGCGAGCTTATCTCTATTAAGAGATTTCTTACAGCAAACCTAGGATGGACAGGAAATAATTGACCAAAAGGTAGACCCAAGTGCACAACATTAAATAAGTTAAAACAATAAACTACATAACAATACGTACATAAATACCAGACTTATAGATAATGTAAATATGTTAAACAAATATACCTAAATAAAATTACTTATATTTAATATGTTAATTTATTTATTACTTCGCATATTTTCGTATATATTTATTGCACATAAAAGACAAAACACAAAAAGATACAGAGAAGGAATGTACAAAGGCAAGCTCATCTCTAAAAAGAGATCTCTTCCAGCAAAATAAGTAGCACTCACTATTGTTGTAGTCAATGTTTTTCTATTTTTGTATATGTATGTTCTATGTGTTGTATATTGTGACGCTTGAATAAACGCATATTATATTCTATTCTATTCAAACCCAGGATGGACAGAGAATACTGCTCACCCGTGTACTCGGTGTCTGGCTTGTTGATGAGATGCATGAGGAAGAACATGTAGTTGGCGAGGTTATGCTCTCGCTGGACGTGGGTATCGAAGCCGTGTGGGACCTGCGTTTCAGATTTATTTATTTATTTTATTTTATTGCAGAACAAAACAGTAAAATCACATTTCATTCCTTAGAGTACAGGTTTTACATACTAAACTAGTGATTAAACCTTAAGATGTCCTGACAGCATGCTTAGAAGACATGTCATCTGCTACACCTATAACTTAATTTAATTAATTTATAATTGATTAACATAACACAGCGTCACGCCTTTTCCCATACGGGGCGGAAAAGGCACTGTTGTGTCCGCTTCTGGCCGGTTATTCAATAAACAGATTGTTTATTATATATATTTTTTTATTTATTTATTCAAAAAGAAAAACAGAAAAAGTTTACACAATTTGAGGAACTTAGCTAAAAAGTTATTTTCAATGATTAACAAAGTTTAAAACCTAAAATCAAGGTCAAGTACGAGTCGGAATCGCACAAGAAGGGTACCGTACCGTCGTACAACACAACTCAAGCACTCAAAACAAAAAGAAAATTAAAAACACGTCTCTTGTATGGGGACCCCCTTTAATTTGTAATACAATCTCCTAATTTGTATTGATTTGATGTACTGTATTTGATGTAGTTGCGGCAACAGACATACACATTCTGTAAAAATTTCAGCTTTCTAGCTATTGCGATTCGTGCTCTAGGACCCACTGACAGACAGACAGACGGACAGCGTGGGCTTAGTAATAGGATCCCGTTTGCTACTCTTCGGGTACGGTACCCTTTAACTTGTCGCCTGTAGAGGCCGCTCGTGGTATACGCGATATGGCACAGTACAACGACACAAAACAGTGAGTGCCCTAAAAGGTACGGTCGCCTGCGCCTAAAAGTATACAAGCAGTTTAAGCGGGATTCACTTTATAATGGGTAGCATTTAAACGAGCAACAAAAAAGTCTAACCTAATCGAAAAACTAACTGAGCCACTAAATTACTAACTCAGCCACAAGTCGCCCAGGCTCAGTCAGTAATTTAGTCGCTCAGTTAGTTTTTCAGTGGATCGTTTTATTATATTCCCTACACCCACTGTAGCGTAAGGACAAAAGAGTCCTTGGAACAATATTTACATTAAAATTATAAAAAAAAAAACATTAAAATTAGTTTGACAGTGGGTACCAACGTCAAAAATTAGACATTCATTGACGAATGTCTAATTTTTGACGTTGGTACCCACTGTCAAACTAATTTTAATGTTTTTTTTTTATAATTTTGGAGAATGACAATGGCTCGACTTAGGGGGTATTTGTATTTGTAATTGTATTTTATCTATTTATTTGCATCAGCGCACACACACACAATATAAAACATAGAAGTTACTTAGCGCTAAACAAAATAACATATAAAACATACAGACACAGATAATTTGCACTACGATAGATGGAATATAGGTACCAAAGTACCTATATCGCACTAGAACTGAGGGTGGTGTGGCATCTGCAAAAGGGTTCTGACTCAGCATGAGCCTGAGAAGTAGACTCCTCAGGCGCTGATCTTCCGTCAGTACCGGAACAATGGAGACGGGTTAAAATATGACCGTGTCCGTATACTTACTTTTAGACGCAGGCGACCGTACATAGGTTGATGCTATTGATACTCGCCTTATCAAAGTACTCTTTGTTGATCCCGCATATGAAGCAGTTGGACTCCATGTCTTCCTTCACTGACTCCAACTGGTCACGAAGCTCTCCGAACGCGTCGATGATCAGACCTGACGGAAGGTGTGACATAATCATACATTGACGACCTCTGTGGCGCAACGGTTGCGCATCTGCCTACCATGCGAGAGGTCCCGGGTTCGAAACCCGGCTGGGGACAGAAAAAAACCCAGGTCTTGGATGTCATGTTAGAGATGTCGATGTTTCTGGTTCCCACGACACAGGGTATCCTAGCAGAAGCAATGTATGTGCATGTATGTAAATGTTTATGTTTAAGACGCAATACTTTCGGCAGTCATGGATATAAACATTTACATACAGGCACATACATTGCTCCTGGCCCCTAGAATACTCTGTAAAGTCTTCACAAAATAAAAGGCCCGTTTTGACAGTTCACGTCCATGAAGTTTTAACCCCTAATGCGTAGGTAATAAAAGCCAACTGTTGCATACAAGCAGAGCGTACAAGTTGCACCTAGGAAAACCGCTTCTATTACCTGCTAGGGGTTAAAACTTCATGGGCGTGAACTGTCAAAACGGGCCTTTTATCTTGTGATTGGTGTAAGTAGATTCACGTTGCAGATATCGAGCTGCAGCAGATATGTCACATGTTGCAATGTAAGCATTATCACTGCGTGTGCTTATTTAAGATTATTTGATAAGTCGAATTTTCGCGAAAATTCTAGGGATTTTGCGAAAACACTAACCTAGCCTAACCTAATTTTCGCGAAAATTCGACTTATCAAATAATCCTGCCACATGTACAAAAGATAGGAGGCGACTAACGCCTTCGCGTATCTTTTGTCGCTGGGTAGCGTAAGGACAAAAGAGTCCTTGGAACAATATTGACATTAAAATTATAAAAAAAAATTACATTAAAATAATTTTGACAGTGGGTACCAAGACGTCAATGAATGTCTAATTTTTAACGTTGGTACCCACTGTTAAACTAATTTTAATGATTTTTTTTTTACAAAAAAAATAAAAAAAATGGCTCCATTCAACCGGTTAAAATACAGACACTCCATATTTCCGTAAAGACTCTCACCAATTAGGAACCCGTTACATTGGTGACCCCGACGTGATTTGATTGAAAGTGATTTGTTGTCGACGTGATTTTGAACCGACAAGTGACGTGATCACCTATCAGGGAGCGGATAAGCCCCCACATTGGTGACGCAGTGATTTTTTCGAGACATTTAATTCAATTAAAAAAATCTTTATTCAGTAAAATTATATTGTTGCAATTACAAAACTCCCACAAAACCACATTTCGCAGTTTGTGGGTAGAAAGTATTGCTACTACTCACGTTAACATTAAAATAATTATTATAGTGACTAAAGAATGAGATATTTTTTTATAAAATCTTACTTATAACATCTTAACTTTATAATAAAATTAAATAACAGTGGTACACAAAACCCATCAGGATTTGACAGGCCATTTAAATTTATAGAATTTTTCTTCAGATTTAATGACTAGTGGCATGGAATTAAATATAAGTGGTATTTGTCTTTTGAGAGTTCTTCCCCCATAGTAGTTGTTTACTCTATGGGTGATGAATTTTCCTTGCGAGATGCCCCGCGTTCCCTTGTTGTGACTCAGCAGTGTTTTATGCTCCATGGATTTGTTGTGTCGGACAAAGACTGCAAAATCGAACCGACTGCTCTGGAACCCGTTACAGAGCTATTGTCATTCACTTACCCTGCAGAATAGCCAACAAGATAACGATGATGAAGAAGAAGAATGTGATGTCGAAGACTATCCGCCAGGCTTCCGAGGCGTCGCCGTCCGGCGGCTCCAACTCATCACCGATTCCGCCGCCGGCACGCACGCCCTTGTATAGGTTGAACACGAAACACTGCCGAGGAGAAACGGTGGTTATAGCACAGAAGAGATAATAGTACTCCGTACAGAACGGCCACTCCATTCCCCGCGCTGATTCAGATACCGCACCCCACCCCTGGCGTCAAAGGATTGGTTAAAGGATCAATAGACAGGGCTGAACGCCTGACGACGCGTATACTTAATATCGCTGCATTTGCCGCGCCACCAGCCCTAGCAAAGTTTACGCGCACATTTGCACTTATACAAACATCATTTGGTTATGTAGTAGTAATAGGTGATTATTTTATGGAGTGTTCGAGGTGTGTTATAGTCTTGTCGCTGAGAAGGGAGCACTTATCCAGTGGAGAGCGCATAGATACATGTCCTTTGAAACACAACTCACCAATACGGTATTACTGCCCTATGTCATCGAAGAATGTCATCTAAGAATGCATGTCCGAGGTAGGTACCTAAAACGCTAAACGAAAATCGTCGATATAAATCCATAAAAATGCAATGTAAATTTTATAATTCAATTTGAAAAGTCGTGCTTTCTATTCAGTTCGTCATTTGACTACAACACCATTTGCCATTTTGATTCCGAATTGACGTCGCTCCGATAGTAAACATTGAGGTAAATTATTACTTGGTCTTTGCAGTCGTCGTGTGTTTACTAACGGAGTGACGTCACGAGCGAAAAATCATGGCGGCTAGCATTTCCGATTAATGAATGATTTTAAGGCATTTATCGGTTTCACACAATTTAAATAAAATTTGTAGTCATTTATCACGGGGTCAATTTAGTCAAGTTACCACAAAAGCAATAACACCCAATTTTGCGCCGGGGGACGAGGTAACCTAGAGAGCTGTGATTGGTCAGCTGCTGCGGAGGCAGCTGAAAACTGTCACTAAAGCAATGGCGGCCCGTCATCGTACATAGGTTGCACACGTTGCATACAACTAATGTTGGCGAGCCGCATTCCCCCGCAAGCGCAGTCAATTGGGTATATATTATAGTCTCTGCCGCTGAGAGAATGCGATCCTGACACATGTCAGTTTGGGCTGCAATCCCCTTTGTGGGAGTGAGATAGAGTGAAAAGTAGCGCGGAACAGACAGGGACATAGATATGTATCAGGATCTCACAATACCTATTTAGTTAGTCAATATTTATAGCTCCGTGGTCTAGTGGGTTTCATGCTTTCCTCTCACGCAGGAGGTGCAGGTTCGAATCCCGGTGCTGACCATGTACCAATGAGATAAGTCATTTATCTCAAGTGGCTGAAAGTGGGCACAGTTGTGCCTCTGCCACCCCGTATGGGAAAAGGCGTGACGCTATGTTACGTTATTTATATGTTTTTACATTTTGCGATGGGTGCATTTTGTGAAAGGTGCATTTTGCGATGGGTGCATTTTGCGATGGGTGCATTTTGCGATGGGTTTATATTGTGAAAGGTGCATTTTGCGATGGGTGCATTTTGCGATGGGTGCATTTTGCGATGGGTTTATATTGTGAAAGGTGCATTTTGTGATGTGTGCATTTTGCGATGGGTGCATTTTGCGATGGGTTTATATTGTGAAAGGTGCATTTTGTGATGTATGCATTTTGCGATGGGTGCATTTTGTGAAAGGTGCATTTTGCGATGGGTGCATTTTGTGAAAGGTTCATTTTGCGATGGGTGCATGTTACGATGGGTGCATTTTGCGGAAGATGCAATTTGCGATGGGTGCATTTTGCGAAAGGTGCGTTTTGCGATGGATTTATTTTGCGAAATGTGCGTTTTGCGATAACTAGGTGCATTTTGCAAAAAAAAATATCAATTCCTTGCGGTACATTTTACGATAGGTACATTATGCGCCGGAAGGGAATAAACGTCTGTACCGTGCTGTTGTGTTTCTCCCATCTCTCAACAGACAATTTGGCAACGACGATATTTGGCGATATTAATAATAACTGCGAGTACTCACCGTCAGCATATCGTGGCAGTTCTTGTTGACTTCGTCGTCTTCCTCTTGAACGTAGAACTTCCGGAAGAAGTTGAAAGCTATCACCGTGTAGATGTACACTATGATTGTCAGCAGCATCACTGTTAGCACCAGCTGAGGATGTCGGGGACAGATTAGTTAGTAGTTAGTAGATTATAGTGATAAGAATGCAGTAAAGTCATCACTGTCTGGCGGCCCAGCCGCGCCCCGCAAGCAATCAAATCGTTTCCAATTATCAAGCCAAGTTCACAGTGACCAGTTGAAGGCAAACTTTCGAACACGGAGGTTGTGTCCTGTCCTGTGAGTTAACAGATTTAAATTTAAATTTCACTGCATTCTTATCACGAATAGACTGTAGATGTGTTTCAACTCACATTGTACATTCTGGGCTTTGATCATACATATATTACCAAGATATACCATAAATATACATTCATATAAATTTGTATGTCCTGTGTTCATAATAAACAAATTGAGATTGAAAATTGAAACAAAGGCGAGAGCGCGACAGACTGGTTTGTTTGTCTGACGCGGCGCATCTCAGAGGAATTTTGAGCTCCCGCTATAGCCACTGTCAGATGCGCTCTCAGAATCACCCCCAGATTTCCGATAACAAAACTAGTCCCCCACCTGTTTCCCATTATGCGTCACGGACTGCAGAATGGTCCTCAAGGTCTTGAAGCCAACAGCCACGTCCAACAGATGAGCGGCGAAGAAGAAGTTGTTGAAGTTGCCCATCACAGAGAACGAGAAGTACCAGAGAGAGTAGAGGAATGAGTTGTCTGTGATGGTCACCCCGGCCTTCCAGACTTGATAGCGCCAGTCGATGTTCAGGATACTGTGGAAGAAATTTATTAGGATTTGTTAGGTGCAATCTCCGCTGGGCAGGGCTGACAGAGACACGACAAGGAACTGAAGGAGAAAGCATGTATTTCTTTTTCCGTATGTTCCATTCAGGGAGCACTTATGCAGTGGAGAGCGCATAGATACATTTTCCTTTGAAACACAACTCACCAATTTACGGGCGGGCGGCGGGGGACGAGGTAAGAGAGCTGTGATTGGTCAGCCGCTGCGAAACTGTCTGGCGGCCCGTCATTGTACAATAGGTTGCGTATTGGATATATCGAGGGTATTCTGGCAGAACCGGCTATGTGCACAATATGACAAACGGAGATAAACGCAATTTAAGTTTTGAGAAATCATAGTGTAAAGGTAAAGCATATTATCTTCATAAAACATAACTTGTAGTATGAATATGTTATCTAAGAACCTATTCAAATATTAAATTATGTAATATTTTGTAATTTAAATCCCTAAAAAAGAAAAAGATTGCGTCAAGGTAGTGCAGTTATTCTGTTTTACCTGAAATACAGAAATCTGCTGTAAATCTCTGAGAAACCTACCTATTGATACCTGGTATACTACTTACTATTGTTCATACTATATTTGACGAGTTTGTGTCAAATTTATTGAAAAAATCTTGTATTTAACACGTCAAAATACAGAATTGTTAAAACTTATCCGTTTTTACCTGTAAATATTTTTGTGAATGACTGATTTATAAAAACATATAAGTAGTAGGGATTTAATTTTTATTATAAGCAATTAATACACAAGACACAAAACAATATTATTATATCGAGGCAAACTCCAGAAAACCTAAACAGAGAAAATCACAAATTTTCGTCCTCTTCATCAACATCTACAGCGATATTTTTGACTGTCTTCAAACTTTTGAACCAAGGTTCCAGTTCCTCCGGTATTAAGTCCTTTTTTATTAGGTCTAACAGGTCCTTTTTCTTTGCCTCTGTGATAGGCAATGATTCTAAATAGATCCTTTTCAATTCTTTTGGAAATTCATTACATTCCTTTTGTTTTGTTCGTGTAGTTCTGGTCTTCTTAACATCTCTGCTAGCAACGTCTATGTAATTAAAATTTTCACTCATGTCATAGTTGAAGAATATTTTTTTTCTCCTTTTACGAATCTCAGTCGTTTTATTTTAAGCCATTGCACCTTGTTTCCTTCGTTGTCCTTATCCTTGTTATTTATTATCTTAGAAGCCAGATCTTTCAAGTAATAAAACTCATGATACTTGAACTCTTTTGTTTTGTATGGCTCCTTCTTAATTTTCTTGACAATCAGTTTTTTTTTTCTGATACTTGCTCAGGTCAGAATAGAAATCAATATGTGGCTGCTTTGCTTTTGTGGGCTGTTCACAAAATTGAAAATCTGAAAATGATTGAGTAAAAGTTTCTGGAATCAGGACATACATACATGGAGGCAGATTCTATGCACAGCGCTATTGAAACACAAAAGAAAGAAACCTCGGTATATTCCAAGCAAGACTGGATTACAATATGCCAACGTGCAAGGCGCAGAAAAATATATGTAATAAAAATAATAAGATTGTCAAGAAAATTAAGAAGGAGCCATACAAAACAAAAGAGTTCAAGTATCATGAGTTTTATGACTTGAAAGATCTGGCTTCTAAGATAATAAATAACAAAGATAAGGACAACGAAGGAAACAAGGTGCAATGGCTTAAAATAAAACGACTGAGATTCGTAAAAGGAGAAAAAAAAATCTTCAACTATGACATGAGTGAAAATTTTAATTACATAGACGTTGCTAGCAGAGATGTTAAGAAGACCAGAACTACATGAACAAAACAAAAGGAATGTAATGAATTTCCAAAAGAATTGAAAAGGATCTATTTAGAATCATTGCCTATCACAGAGTCAAAGAAAAAGGACCTGTTAACCTAATAAAAAAGGACTTAATACCGGAGGAACTGGAACCTTGGTTCAAAAGTTTGAAGACAGTCAAAAATATCGCTGAAGATGTTGATGAAGAGGACGAAAATTTGTGATTTTCTCTGTTTAGGTTTTCTGGAGTTTGCCTCGATATAATAATATTATTTTGTGTCTTGTGTATTAATTGCTTATAATAAAAATTAAATACCTACTACTTATATGTTTTTATAAATCAGTCATTCACAAAAATATGTACAGGTAAAAACGGATAAGTTTTAACAATTCTGTATTTTGACGTGTTAAATACAAGATTTTTTCAATAAATTTGACACAATCTCGTCAAATATAGTATGAATAATAGTAAGTAGTATACCAGGTATCCATAGGTAGGTATCTCAGAGATTTACAGCAGATTTCTGTATTTCAGGTAAAACAGAATAACTGCACTACCTTGACGCAAACTTTTTCTTTTTTAGGGATTTAAATTACAAAATATTACATAATTTAATATTTGAATAGGTTCTTAGATAACATATTCACTTAGATAACACGCACATATTTGATTTTGCTATTGCAACATTATCAGGCACTTATTCTGTTTTGCCTGTCAACAAATCTAAGAATTGGTTTTATTTCAACAGCGAGAACCGGATAAAGTCCAATGTATTGGTTTACCTGTAAATGTAAATTGACATTATGAATAGATATTTCTAAGGGTAAAGAGAGTAAATGCGTTTATTTTGTTATCACTGCACTTAATTATTTAAGCATCGTCATAAGCCATTTTATAACTTTTTCCTTGTATGGATTAAGCAAATAGTGTCAGATAACTGCTCTACACAGACAATAAATCCGTTGTTGTTGCTTGTGCAGTTAAACGGTTTTGCTAGAAAAAAATAGAAAAAAAACGAGGTATGCCTGTGTACTTAACTAATTTTTTGAAAAAAATGCACTTATCCGGTTCTGCCAGAATACCCTCGATATATTCTCTGGTTCCATTATTCTACCATGTTTTCTGTCTCTGGGGGGCAATTGTGCGCTATCGAAATAATCTTCATGGTCGAAATATCGATATCGAGATACTGTACATTTTTCTTGTCAATACTGAAACTTAGCAGCTTTGATAGCTGCCATTTTGACAGGTGTCTGTCATTCATTAATTTTATCGATACACTCAACTTTAAACAGTCAATCAAAATTACAAATTACTGTTCCACCCTGTGAATCGGGAATAATTTTACAAGATTTGCAAAGAGACATTAGAATAGACAATATAGTTGAAAATGAACTAATTATATCCCTAAATGCGGATAGCAGTGATGATGATGACAACTCTTCTGTGAGTTCAACTGAATAAACAATTTCGGTTCTTTTCGATTGTTTTGGTGAATTTTATGAAGTTTTAGGTTAGATGTCAAGTTGCTTCTAAGCATGGATAGAGTATAGGATTTGTTAGGTGCAATCTCCGCTGGGCAGACTAGACAGAGACACGACACGGAACTGAAGGAGAAAGCAAGAATTTCTTTTACCATTTGTTCCATTATTCTACCATGTGTTCTGTCTCTGGGGGGCAATTCTCGCGCTATCGAAATAATCTTTATGGTCGAAATATCGATATCGAGATACTGTACATTTTTCTTGTCAATATTAAAACTTACAGAGCCACCACGATAACGAGAGAACGGCCAAGGTGGAACTACTGAAGCCACTATGAAAACGTCACTTAGGCTGTCAGTTATTGTATGTAGTGTATTTCAGGTCAATAAAACTCTTTGCTGTTCAGTTGGCGTAGATAGTGGCGCCTCGCTCCATTCTCTAGCTAACGTGGTGGCGCTATAACATCTTTTATCACGATTCATAGTTTTTGGCAGCTGTCATTTTGACAGGTGTCTGTCATTATCGATACACTTAACAATGCTAAACAGGTCAATCAAAAACACAAAATACAAGTACAAAGGCGAGCTTATCTCCAAGACACTTACTAATGGATGAACCCCTTCCCCTCTTCCTCGGTCGAGAAGGACATCTTCTCCATGCCCAGCATATTCGAGATGGAGTCGAAATCATACGTCTCGGAGTATTTCGCGCGCACTTTCTTCTTGACGAACTTGTCCCAGTAATTAGCCGGGAACGATCTGGGAAGTGAATGAAACGCTTGACGAACTTGTCCCAGTAATAAGCCGGGAACGATCTGGGAAGTGAATGAAACGCTTGACGAACTTGTCCCAGTAATTAGCCGGGAACGATCTGGGAAGTGAATGAAACGCTTGACGAACTTGTCCCAGTAATTAGCCGGGAACGATCTGGGAAGTGAATGAAACGCTTGACGAACTTGTCCCAGTAATTAGCCGGGAACGATCTGGGAAGTGAATGAAACGCTTGACGAACTTGTCCCAGTAATTAGCCGGGAACGATCTGGGAAGTGAATGAAACGCTTGACGAACTTGTCCCAGTAATTAGCCGGGAACGATCTGGGAAGTGAATGAAACGCTTGTCGAACTTGTCCCAGTAATTAGCCGGGAACGATCTGGGAAGTGAATGAAACGCTTGACGAACTTGTCCCAGTAATTAGCCGGGAACGATCTGGGAAGTGAATGAAACGCTTGACGAACTTGTCCCAGTAATTAGCCGGGAACGATCTGGGAAGTGAATGAAACGCTTGACGAACTTGTCCCAGTAATTAGCCGGGAACGATCTGGGAAGTGAATGAAACGCTTGACGAACTTGTCCCAGTAATTAGCCGGGAACGATCTGGGAAGTGAATGAAACGCTTGACGAACTTGTCCCAGTAATTAGCCGGGAACGATCTGGGAAGTGAATGAAACGCTTGATTGTTACTGTTTTGGTCAATTAATACCCGCTTGACTTAAACATAAATATTTACATACAGGCACATACATAGCTTCTGGCTCCAGTTATTTAGAACACAAAAATTAGCAAAGAATATTCCTCGTTTCAGACATGCGTGAATGTGATTTCAGTCTCTCTGAATTAATTCCTACCAGATCGGAGTTATTGATACACAGCTGAGTTCTGGGTCGTTCGCAAGTGGTCATCACAAACTGAACCGCAAACATAAACATTTACATACAGGCACATACATAGCTTCTGGCCCCACACTAGGATACCGTGTCGTGGGAACCAGAAACAGCGACATCACAAACAAGTAAACATCCAAGACCTGGGGGGCTTTTTTTTTTGTCCCCAGCCGGGATTTGAACCCGGGACCTCTCGTATGGTAGGCAGATGCGCAACCGCTGCACTGCAGAGGCCGAGACTTAACTTGAGACCTTGTATTAAGGGATGATTTATTTAACAACGGGTCGTGCCCGGGTGCACCCGGGGTTTTGTACTTTCGCACCCGGACATCTACCGTTGTAAAATAAAATCATACCTAAAAGTGCCGTAATGACGGGTCTTAAATTAACTTGAACGGGATAAATACAGCGTCACGCCTTTTCCCGTACGGGGTCGCAGAGGCACACTTGTGCCCGCTTATAAATAGTCAGTTATTAAAAACTAAATTTTTGACAGGGGCTGAGCCCAACGCCGCAGCTATGGCGTAATGAAAGTTTCCTCACGATGTGTTGCTTACACTACATAGAACTCATCTGCAGTTGCAAACGGCTACAGAATTACAATTTAACACGTTCAATGCCCATGACGCAAATATGCGTTTGCTCCAAACGCACATTCGCGTCAAGCTTTAACCCACTCACTTAGTTGATATGACGAGTTTGTCCCAATGCCCCTTGAGGTCATCGTCCTCAGGCTGCTCTGCTATGTACAGTCCGTCGAACTCCAGTTTGCGTGCGATCTCCTTCTCGCGTTTGAAGATGGCCAGTGGCACCTGTAATTTTGTCGTGCTTTAGTCATACCTCGGACACTCCATAAAACGCTCATAAAAAAAACACCTATTACTACTACATAACCAAATGATGATTGTATACGTGCAAATGTGTGCGTAAACTTTGCTAGGGCTGGTGGCGCGGCAAATGCGACGATATTAAAGTATACGCGTCGTCACTCGTCCGGCGTTCAGCCCTGTCTATTGATCCTTTATCCAATCTTTTGACGCCAGGGGTGGGGTGCGGTATCTGAATCAGCGCGGGGAAGGGAGTGGCCGTTCTGTACGGAGTACTATTATCTCTTCTGTGCTTTAGTTGTAATTACTTTATTTTAGCAAGTTAGATAGGGTAGAAGTAAAGAATGGTGGGCTTATATCTATCTCACATCTGCATTTTTTCCGCTACACCTTGTGAAAATGGAAACAAAAATTAAATTATTGCATCATCACAATTGTACCATGAATGAAGAATGAATGGAATGAAGTCCTAAGTGTGACTCTCGACTCGAATTTGATTGAAATCCGTCGATAAATAACTCTACAACAAACATTCCCCCTTTTCCCCCTTATTTCCCCCTAATCAAAAATCGCGATTGACATTTTCTTTTTATAAATCAAGAAACTGGTGTGCCAATTTTCGTCAAAATCTGTTAAAAAATGCGTCAAAATCTGGTTAAAAAGTCCGCATTTTTTGCCAATCTCGAAACTAGACGCTTCGCTTCGCTTTCAGTTGTAATATCGCCACTAAACAAGCAATTGAATTGTTACAATGTATGTGCAAGAGACTCAAGTTCAAGTTCAAGTTCAAAATTTTTATTGACCATAAAATCATACATATTACTTACTCATAAATGTGGAGGTAGCGAGAAATGTATGCCAGGATCATAGCAAGTGGAGGTCTTTAGACCCTGCCAACCCCTCCTCCGGGATAAAGGCGTGAGCATACGTATGTATGTTACCTTTAAGTTGTAGTAACCGATGAGTATAGCCAGCGACACGATGGAGTGGAGCACAGCGGCCGCGTTGATCACATGCACCATGTAGAAGAAGTCTTCGTCTATGTGCACGATCTCTATTGGATCGTCTTCCTCCTCGCCACTGCCACCTATGGTAAATAGTAAAGAAAATGTAGCCCATTGAAGTCCCCACCGAAGTGTACAGGCCTTTAAGTAAGATTGAGCGATACTCCATTAAGCTGGCTCAGTGCGGGTGACACATAAAGTTGTGAAAGTCTACGAATTGGGAGGTGACATGAACTAAACTAAGTATATTAAAATTTTATGTTTGAAAATGGAATCTTTGGCCACCGCGCACCGACCTTCGGTTGTTTTTTAGTGGTTTTGACGTCTCTCAAATCGCCGCCACTGATGTAAGTCCTTGGGAGGAATTTATTCGTATCGAAATGTTTCGAGTTTTTTGTGCAAGAGTTAAAAATAACCGGCCAAGTGCGAGTCGGACTCGCGCACGAAGGGTTCCGTGCCATTATCTATAAAAAAACCGCAAAAAAATGTATGGGAGCCCCCCTAAATATTAATTTAATTTTAATTTAATTATTTATTTTTTAAGTAAATAATATACTCAATATATTGTGAACATTTTAAGCGTCTACCTGCTACCATTATCAATATCGAGCAAAAATGAGCAAAAAATCACGTTTGTTGTATGGGAGCCCCCCTTAATATTAAATTTCTTTTGATTTTTAGTATTTGTTGTTATAGCGGCAACAGAAATACATCATCTGTGAAAAATTCAACTGTCTAGCTACCACGGTTAATGAGATACAGCCTGGTGACAGACGGACAGACGGACAGCGAAGTCTCAGTAATAGGGTCCCGTTTGGCACCCTTCGGGTACGGAACCCTATAAAGTTGAAAATATTCTTCACATACACAGTATCCTAGTGTGGGGTAGTATACAGTTTGTTTTAGGGCCGATCTGCCATGCTACAGATAAACTGTCGGATAACTTAATGAATCTGAGAAATGTCAAATTCCTCACATACAGACAGATTTTAAACGATATCTGGGAAGTGAAAGATCGGTACTTAGTAGACTAACGGAGGTCCGTAAGGCTCACCGTCACCGCTGCCCGAGCCACTGCCACCGGAACCGGAACCGCTGATGATGTCAGCCAGACCGGAGCCTTCTTCGTTGTCATCGTCCAATGTCGATACCTGAAGGGGAAGATACTGCGATTAGCAAGCAGTTGAGAGGCGATTGAATGAATGAAGAATAGATGACGAAACAAAAGAATGAGTGAATGAATGAATGACGTAAATAATTTATTAAAGAATGAATAATTGTTGAACGCTGGAATGCCTATAAGGGTAATTTACTCCATGCTAAAGAGCCCAATATACAAGTGACCATTTATTTCAGTAGGTATCATTTGTTTCCTATTGGCGACGCTATAGCGACACGCCTTAAAATGACTATTTTCAAATTAATGAGATTGATGCATGCATCTGCCCTTTACTTCCGAAACATGATACGTCAACTGCCAATGATAAGTTTTGATGGAGATGTTATTCATGAAAATGGAAACAAAAATTAATTTATTGCATCATCACAATTATTGTACCATGAATGAAGAATGAATGGAATGCATGAATGAAGAATGAATGGAATGAATGCAGAATGAATAAATGAAGAATGAATGAATAGTGAATGTAGGAAGAATGAATAACTAATAACTTGAACTTGACAACTTGAATTTGATTTGAATTTCCACAGTAGCATGTACTCGCCTTATAAAACAGCAGCACGAAGTTGATGCAGAAGGCCAGCACGAGCGCGACATACTTGAGCGTGTAGAACTTGCGCGCGAGGAACGAGACCGCGCGCCGCGTGTACTGCGAGAAGTCGATCTGGGAGAGGGCGGAGCTCTGGGCTGGGGCTGCGACCTTCTGCGGAATTATAAAATGTAGTAATTAAAATTGTCGTTACTAGGTGGCTACAAACGCCAGCTCGACAGGTCAAGTGTAGTTTCGAACTTCGATATCCGTCCGTCCGACTGACAAAGGTAATGTATCAAGTTGAAGTTGATATCAATTAATCGGGTATGTTTGCCCTGCCTGCCTTTGATTAGAGCTATGAAAAAGTAGAGAATAGGAAGAGAAAGAAAAACGAGGAAGAAGAAATACAAGCGGTGACAGAAGAATAAAAGACGAAGAAAAATAATATTAGGAAAAAGAACGAGTAAAGTAAATAGCTATTATTAAGTATTTCTTGATATTTTGAATGTCAGTGACCAATAAAGTAATACTGAAGAATATGTTGAAGAAGAGCAGGAGGAAGGATGACGAGGAAGAAAAGAAGAAAAGGAAAAGGGAAGGCAGAATAAAATGAAGAGGAGGAAGAAGAAAAGGAAACATAATAAACTCAAGAAGTAGAGTAAGCAGAAGAATGGTCCGCTATTACCTTCTTGGTCTCCTCAGCAATGGCGGACATGGCCGCCTGTTGTGCCGCCTGCGCCTCCGCCCGCTCCTGCGCCTGCTTCTTGTGTTGCTCGCCGCTGCAGAGGATACATTCCGATACGTAAACATAAACATTTACAACAACAATATGGCCTTTACATCTAGGTAGATGATTCAAGCAGCGTTTGAGTTACATGCTAGCTCGTGACTATACAGTCCGATCCTGGAGCGTCAGACACGTCCACACGCATGGCACACATGTTGTGTCGCTGCTGATGCTGCTGGTGCGTGCGGACTGGGTGGTGGAGCATGTTCTTATAGCCAGAGCATCGAACCAGGCCCTATCGTGTGCTGTACGACCCTCCGCGACGACTCCCCTCCAAGTTTCTCGGACAGCGGCGACCTCTTCCCACATACAGGCAAATACATTGCCTCTGGTCCCACACTAGGATACCCTGTGTCGTGAGCAGAAAGGTTTTCAGTCAAATGACTTACCACCTTAGCACAAACCCCTTGTATGACAGAGACAGCTATTTGGAGACTTACCCGAGCAGGTCGATGAGCGAGGGAGGCAGCTGCTCGTCTGAATGCTCCGTCTGCTCCTCCGTGCTGGCCTCGGCGTCTTCTCCGGAAGAGGGAGACGATGTGCCGGGGGACTCGTGCGGTTTCACTTGCATCCTGGTACACATAATTCGCCGAGTTAAAAACTTTAAAAAAACCGACTACATTACTTGGTCTTGGTTTTTGTATTTGATTTTGATTTTGGTCCTCCCCGCTTGTTTTACAGTGTCGTCTACACCGAAACTACCACTTTACTTTATTTTATACTTTATTTCACATAAAAACATATTAAAGACACTTAATATTAAAATATCCTTATCCTTAATTTCCAGCAAACTACTACCCGAAAACGAGCCTACAAAACCTGTCTCCTGACAGTGAAGTCCATACGTATTACATAATGTAAACGAATATGCGATCCTAACAGCCAGAATAATCTCGTGACGATGACTATAAACACCGAGAAGTCACAAAAAATCTGGATATATAAGGTCATCCAGGTAAAAACAAATGGAACTTCACAGTTTTTTTATGTAAAAACCTAGCTACTGGACCAATTCCTGATTTTCAAAAAATGGGACCAAACTTCCCTTTTGAACAAAGAAAGATTTTTGGAATCGGTTCATAAATAGTACATCGAAACTGATGTAACACACACAAAAAAATGATAAAAAAACAAAATACAACCGAATTGATAACCCCCTCGTTTTTTGAAGTCGGTTAAAAACACAAAAACATATTTGGGCCCATATTTCTTCGGTCACCAATGGTCGCGCAGCCAGTGACGCGTCATCGCCTCCAAGAAAATGTATACAGTTGTATGGGCCCTATTTCATCAGGACACCACTGATGGCGCGACCATGGTGTCCTAATGGCCCATACATTTGTATACATTTTTTATTTTTTTTTAACCTGCTTCAAGGGAGGGGGTTATCAATTCGGGTTTCGGGGGAGAACAATAATCTGACTCACTGTCCGTTTTCTTCCTTAGATATATCCAGGCCGAAGGCTGACACCTGTATTTGACCTGTGTCGTCCGCTGCTGGTAACGCTGGCAGGTGTCTTAGTGTACCTGGAAATCATTCGCAAGACGACCTGTTACAATCTCTCCATTCTTTTGTGTAACTTTCAACAGCTCCTATAGTTTTCCTCTAGCAATATTTTACTTTGCGGATGTGTCAAAAACAAAAACCTGCCAAGTGCGAGTCGGACTCGCGCACTAAGGGTTCCGTACCATCTATAAAAAGGGCAAAAAAATCATGTCTATTGTATGGGAGCACCCTAAAATATTTATTTTAATCTGTTTATTTGTAGTTCTGTGAAAATTTCAACTGTCTAGCTATCACGGTTCATGAGATACAGCCTGGTGACAGACGGACGGACAGCGGAGTCTTAGTAATAAGGTCCCGTTTTACCCTTTAGGTACGGAACCCTAAAAATGGTTTGAGCTGTGAAAATTTTATTTACTCTCTGAATTGACCATAATCGGATTTAGTCTTCCAACGATCTTTCGGCTGATGAATGACGTTTACTGGGGGGCGCCACTTCTACGCAACTTAATGCAATGAACCTGTAATCAACACCGATGTTTCATTCCTCATTGGTCAAACGTTAGTTCGCGCGCCCATAGATCGTTGAAAGATTGTAACTTGGGTAGGATTTCGCAAATTTGGAGTATACCAATGTATGTGGTGAGTGTTTTTACCAGGAATGTGTTATGTTACGCATTGTGAGTTGGTTTTATATTTTTTCACCAAAAGTAGGTATGTTTTAGTTGAATTTTAATAGTTTCCCCAAAAATCGACATTGACTGCACATGCTTTTTGGCAACAGAAAAGTAAGTAGTATTTAGAAAAAATAATTATAATTTTAGTCAACTGTTATCTGAATAGTTATGGTTAAAAGTTATGCATAGATTTGATAAGTTTAGAAATAATGCTATTATAATCAGAGATCGGATATTCGGATGCATATTTACCTAAAGTTTGTTTTTAACTGTAAAAGTATGAAAGCGGCTTCTAAATTTATTTTTTTATCTAGCCCATTGCGGTGTCCCACAGCTGGGCAAAGGCTTCACCGGTTCGAGCCCACACATCTCTGGCTGCAGTTTGTTCCATCCACCCCGGCAGGAACTTATCCAGGTTGTCCCTCCATCTCCTACTGGGCCTTCCCCTTCTCGGGTGTATAATAAACTTTAAACTTTATTGCACAAAAACAGAATACAGACCTTAATAATGAAAAAAACATGTACAAAAGCGAGCTTATCTCTAATAAGAGATCTCTTCCAGCAAACCTAGGATGGACAGGATTAATTAACAAAATAATAATAATTTATCTCAAAAAAAAAAACCGGGTAAAAGGTATCTCGATATTGTGTAACTTATCGGATGCATATTTATTTAGCGTTAATATTTGATTCCTGATGCAAATATGTGTATTGTGTATGTAAGGGTACAAGGTCTGAAAAAAAAATAAAAACAAAATATATGTTTTGATAACCCCTCGAGTGTCCAAGGGCACTCAACGGGTTAAATTATGTTTCCATATGTATTAATTATCAGTAACTAGCATTTTGATCACTATCTATCACTATGATTTGATCACTTAAATCAGAATTGTTTCGATAGCAAAGCGCATTCCATATTAGCCAACACCTGAACTTTAGGTAAATATGCATCCGAATATCCGATCACTGATTATAATCGAATTATTGGCAAACCTTCATTTGGCGACTTAGAATTTTTTGTAAGTAAGAAATCATTATATATTGTTTTGTATTTACAGCGTGGTGTTTGATATTTCAGAGTTTTCACTATTGCCGTGGCATATATCGCTGTGAGATATTTGTATAAATACATACATATCTCCCAGAGCAGAGGAGACAGATTAGAGTCAACCATAATGTTTAAGTCATTACAGTTTAAACCTTTGGGATAGCAGTAACATTAACATTAACGTAAATTAAAACAACCCAACCCTTAAATACCGCGCTCCAAAATACGCTGGCTAAACACAAGTTCAAACTTTTATCAGCGAAATCGAAGGAACTTTTACAAAGAAGTCAAACACCCAACCGACTTGCGAAGGCCTCACACCAACCAAACAGGACACGAAAAGCGTTGAAGCGGCCATCACCCTACCGTGTGCGTGTGTCTTACTTTGTTGTGCCATGAACCTCTTCAACTGACCAATTCTCTCCTCCTCAGTCGGTTCCGGGGGTGGTTCCTCTATTTGCGGGCCTCGCATCAGGCCGAGTAGCACTCCGAATATATACCTGGGGATTGAATGAATGAATGAATGAATGAATGAATGAATGATTGATTGATTGATTGAATGAATGAATGACTGAATGAATGACTGAATGAATGAATGAATGAATGAATGAATGAATGAATGAATGAATGAATGAATGAATGAATGAATGAATGGCACGGATCCCAGCCAGAGATTCTGTTACATTGATAAATCGGCAGAAGAAGAGCTAAGCTAAGTTAGTTTAGCTTAGCTCGCATAACTAACGCAGATTTCCTTAGTGGTGTGCCGACTGAAAACTATGCTGTGTAGGTAGCTTTATCGTTCACTGGTGGCAGGAAAACGCGTCGAAAAAGTATTCGAAATCAATGTCAGTGACTCTTAAGTAGGATGTCAAAAGGTTCATTTCATCTGAATTCGAACATTTTCTCACTGTAATCATTCCTGCTTGAGCCACTGTTTGTGTGTTAAACTAAGTCCGCATGCGAGCTAAGCTAAACTAAGCTAAACTAAGTTATAACTCTACCTTAAGCTATTTTTAAAGAAAGGAATGACATCGTTCCAGACTGAAAGTTAGGGACAGAGCTATATATGTATGTACATGGCGTCTTTGTTCCTTACTTTTGCTATGGCGACTTGTGAAAGATATCTTATTTACGGACTTTCGATCCTCTTTTCATACGTTTTTCATCTCGTGTTTGTGATAGCTCTCAAACCTGAGAGCGTGTTTCTATATGTTTCAATTGTAGGCCCTGTGAGTTAAATAGGCATCTTACTGTAAAGCATTGACTAAGAAAGAATACAATAAAACACAAAATTGCAACTAAATATTTTTTCTTGACCCATTACATCATCAAGTGTAGGGTTAATAAAAGTGGAAAAGTTGAGTTAGGTACTTAAAATTTAAGCCTACTCGTTTGGAATCTTTGCTGATATGAGTATAGAAATTAAAAAATCTATATAAAATGTAAAAAGAACAGCATGTGTAGGTACTATTTACATACATAAAGTATAAAGCAGAGCATTTACCAATGACTGTGCCAATGGCAGCAATGTAATGGTTGCATGAAATATGGAAATAAGATATCAGATGTATACCTTAGGTTTTATTCTTAAAATATTAGAAGTAGGTGTCTTGTTTATTCCTTCGCACTGGTCTTGGATTAGAATGACGTGAATGGTTACCCTTTAAAAAACCGTATACAGGGTTACCGGCATTGTGTCATTAATTTTGTAGGCAACATTGTCTCAATAACAATTGCTCTACAAGTGCTCAGGTAACATGACCACTTCCGTTAAATGACGCGTCGCGATGTGTCCATTATTACCAAAAACCCTGTATACAAGTGCCAGTAACATATTTATTATTATTATTTTTTGTTAAACCAACCCAATCCCCTTCAAAATAAGGTCCAAACTCACCTAACAATAACCATAGCGCCATATCCGACATAGTAGAACATATAGAAGAACATTTTGAAGAACCCAACAGCTAACTCCGCTGGTGGCATCTGCTGCATGTCCGCGATTTTCTGCTTTATGTTGGTGGGCGATAGTGACGAGAATGCGGTGGCAAGCCCGAGCTTCACTGCGTCGTAGGCGCGACGCAACGGGTTTTTATCGGCTCTGAAAATATAAGAAAAAGTCGTTGAATTGGAATTGTCCGATATATTTCATTTAATTTCATTTGATAAGAATTTAAGACAAAGAATTTAATACAACGATCTACTGGCTCCCTATCATGGATAGACTTGACAATTTTATAAAACAAGTGCAGTGAAATGTGAACTGATATGCACGCACCAGCTTTAAGCCCTTGTGCATCATAAATAAGAATAATAATAATAATACAATTTTTGACTTTCGGATTACTTCATGGACTATACAGATATATTTTTTCTGGCATAGGTAGGGCGTGCAAAGAATCTGTGTAGGTAGGAGGAAAAAATACGCAACGAAAAAGTATTCGAAATGAAATTTCATAAGGTTAATTTCATCTGAACTCGACGACTCACAGAAGCACCAAGTATATAGTTGTTTGACTTTGACAGTGACTACCAAGACGTCAATTAATGTCTATTGCAAGGGGATGAGAACTTAATTTCCCCTAATTTTAATGTCATTTTTGTTTCCTTTTCGGCCAGGAGAATGACAATCTCTAGTCTGAAAGGGAACACTTTTCCGCGCTGTAAAATATTCCTGCTTGAGGCTCTGTAGTCCATGGTTTGGACTACGTTGAAACTGTCTTATTTTGGAGCCGTGACTTATTTTGGGATAAAAAATTGCCTAAATCAGCTATACTGACCTCTCATCGTCATCATCTCCCAGGTACATATAAGCGGCCTCTCTATTCTTGGTCCCGCCCGAACTCTCCTCCGACGCCGCCATTAAACCGGAAGCGTGCGTCATTTCAAAGATGGCGTCCTCGCAGAAGTTTACAAACGCCTCCAGTTTCTCCTTGTCACCGCCTTCTGTCACGATGCTGTAGAAGAAGGCGCGTTTCGATTCCTGTGAAAGGGAATTAACATTTAGCTACACAGAATTGGATAGTAGGCTATTGAATGTATGTAGTGACAGACGTTACGTGTGTCAAAGGTCGCTTAATGTAAATTCCAAGATATTCCAATAGGGGCGCTATTTTTTGGTACGAAAACCGTAAGAGGTTAGTTTGGAAAGGCGCATCCTTACATTTATATCGATAATCACATGCTTAATGTCTTTGTAACCTAGCCCCACACTAGAACTTCCTAAAAAAGCTGTTATAAAAATAAAAAGAACCGATCATCTGTAAATAAAACGATAAAAACTAACTTCTAGCACAGTATTATTATAGACAGTAGATAATCATCGAACAAAGGTACATCGCACGGCTGCACACATGCGCGCGTGTTCGGTATGCACGCACACATAGCCTTCGGGAATGACGGAGACTGCTTCAATCGGGGCCGCGCCGTTGCCGTGTTCGCTCGCTCTCGCCACCAGTATGTCATCGTCGTCGTCTTTTCGAAAACGTGTGTACTGTTGTGTAAATGGATACCTTAATAACACGGACAAATCCAGAGTTGGATAACTTTTTCCATAAAGGTACCAAAGGATCCCGAGAAGTAAGTAACTTTCCACAACTGTTTAAACGTTTAGTTCTATGCCTTTCGTTCGGATGCACCTACCTACATACAATATAATTTTACCACCACCCGCAAATATCTTGGAGTTGACTGAGTACTGACGTGTTACGCTCCTGCCCATAAATGCACGTGAATTAAGTGATTTTGTGCCTGAACTGATCCAGAAATCCCGAGTTCCGTGTGTTTCCCTAATACCTCGTGCCCTGAACTGGAGAAAGCCCAAGAAGACGGATTGCAGGTGACACAAATTGACTTTGACCTACTTTTCTCCCAAACATTTGGTAGCAGAGCGTGGTTAGATTCCCTCTTTTATTAGATTTCCCCCCTTGTTTTTTAATTTGCGGGTTAATTGCCTACATATTTTGTTATTTCCCCCCTTTAGTTAAATCGCCTATTAAATATATTTATCTGTTGTTAGTGTGCATCCGATAGTTGTAATTTGTCAAATTACATGCGGTTTCCTAGTGCCTAGTACATGAATACAGTTGCCCAAAGCCCTAAACCAGTTAGTGTAAACTTAATTGGAGAGATTTGTGATCATTATATAGCCCAAATATCAAAATAATTGTGCATTTCGGTAGTTTTGCGAATCCTAACCTTATTATTACACGTCACATTCCATTGCGCGGCCGGCCGGGGTGAGGCGGCCATTGACCTTGATTGATGACAGCTGGCTGTGCTTGCTTACCTACTCGTTAAGACTGTGACCTATATTCTAGACTGTTTCGTTCCTAAGTTTTAGTGAACTGTGTAAATATCTGTGTGTGAGTTATTTGTTGAGATAAAATTAACGATTACCTATATACGTTCCTAACTAAATTGTCATAATGTCGACTAGTAATGATGATACTGTGAAACAACAGTTATTCGTTGAGACTTCGGTCTACCGCGGTGCGAATGGTACTTTTCGATTCGTGACTGAATGGCTGCGAAACACTCGTCAGTTGATGGAGGGTGCCCCTTCAGATAAGTTGCTTACGAGACTGAGCGATTTGGAGGATAATTATAGCCAATTAAAAGATGCGTGTAAGATACTCCTTGGTGGTTTAGATCCAACTGTTGATAAAACTGAGTATAAGGAGGTCCTCACTGGCATGAAATCCATGCAAATTGCGGTAGATGACCTGCGCGTTAAATACTGCGAACTTTGTCCTCGACCCCAAAGAAATGAAGAACCATCGGCCTTTAGTACCCCAAACCGAGACAATAACCCAGTGTCGTTCAGTTCCCCTAATCTCAGCTATAGATTGCCTGACTTGCCCGTGCCCAAATTCAATGGAAACCCGGATGCGTGGATAAGTTTTATAGACCAGTTTGATAGTGTGATTGACTCCCAACCTAGACTCATGCCTGCTGTTAAACTTCAGCATTTGATAGGTGCCCTATCGGACGAGCCTAGACGTTTGTTGCAGCATTTAAGGATTGAAGCGGGTAATTACGAGGTTGCTCGCGACCTGTTGAAACGTAGGTATCATAATACCCGCGTCTTGGCCGATACCTACATTACCCAAATATTGAACCTGCCTGAGATAAACATGAAATTGGCTGGTTTGCGCGCTAGTTTCCTTAATCCACTGTTGACCGCCTATCGCTGCTTGGACCGATTGGCCTTACCTGTCCAACATTGGTCATACATGTTGGTACACATTTGTATGTCGAAGTTGCCCACAGAGTTAAAATCCCGATTTGAGCGACGTTATGGTGGAGATGCAAAAGACCTGCCCAAGTTTGATCAACTAATAACCTTCTTGGAGGACGAATGTCGTCATCATGATAATGTAGGAAACGCGGTGTTAGTTGACGCAATCCCGAACCGACCTAGTGTGCGACCCCCTTTACCTAGACGTGTACATGTGGCCGAGGTCCCTCCTGTGCGTAGTGAATGGCCCACCTGTTTCCTGTGCAATAGTGGAAATCATTTTTTGAGAGAATGTGAGGAATTTAGACGTATGAACCCACGTGATCGTTCCAATTTTGTGAAAGTTACCGGCCTTTGCTACCGGTGTATGGACAAGCACCCGATAGCTTCATGTAGGCGGGATTACAGATGTGCTACATGCCACCGTAGTTCCCATCACACAATGTTGTGCTTCAATGACCCCCGCAACCCCGAGTACCCCCCTAAGCCTAGAAATAACGTGTCCTTCCGCGAGCCAACACCCCCGCCCCCGCGTTCCCCCTCACCGCGCAATAGTCCCCGTGGCAGTCGCTCGGGCGTGGGCCGCAGTGCCCATCACTATACAGACTCCCGTGAGTATCGCGGCCGTAGAGCTTCCCCCCAAAGTGGCGCATCGCGCTTTCAGCGCTCACCATCTCCTTGTGACCGCCGTCGTGTGTACCGTACCCCCTCACCCCCTTCGCGTAGAGACGATGCCCATAGCCGTTATAATGGTGAGAGTTCCGTGCACAGAGACTATGCTGCTGCAGCCTCGTACAGTAGAGATGAACCCCAAACCCAATAACTAGAACGTGCACCCCATACCTGCCCAACTCGTACCTTTATTCCCGATAGTTGTTTTGTGCTCCTCCCCACTGCTGTTATTCATGTGAAAACCCCTTCTGGTTATTTTGTAGAGGCACGCGCATTGTGTGATACTGGTGCCCAGGGCTGCCTAATAACCACCGATTTAGCAGTAGAACGTATGAATTTCCCTTTGACCCCCACCTCCCTTCCTGCCTTGCGTGGCATCGGTAATGTTCCCTCGCTAGAGACCCGCGGTTCCATGTCCCTTACCTTTAAACCTGTGAATTGTTCCTACCCTGAAGTCACAACCGCGGCATTGGTTGTAGACGTGATTGCTGGTACTAACCCTGAAGTCGAGCTCCCTACATGGGTGGTTAACTCTACATCCCACCTACCTCTTGCGGACCCCTACTTTTACAAACCTGGCCCTATCGATGTTTTACTTGGTGCTGATGTCTTTGGTGTCATCCTTAATATGGATAATTCCTTGTGTGACCCTGGTGGTTTAACAGCTCTTTCAACTATTTTTGGATATACAATATCAGGCCCTATTTCAGGTAACTTTGAGACAGTAGACCCGCCAATGACAGGTATATCCTTATCCCGAATTGTTGAGAAATTTTGGAAGGTTGAAGAAACTCCTCAACCACCTCCTATTAACCCTTTAGATGTAGAGTGTGAGTCAATATTTAAAAGTACAACCTCCCGTCACCTTGATGGTCGATTTGTGGTGCGGCTTCCTTTCCTACTCGACCGACCCAAGCTAGGTGATTCCAGAACTGCGGCTGAAAAACGATTCATTAATTTAGAAAAGAGACTGCACGCCAACCCTTCCCTTCTTGAAAAATATAGAGCCTTTATGAGAGAGTACCTCGAATTAAATCACATGAGTGTGTCTTCCTGTGATGTGTCAAAATCTGAGCACTATTATATTCCCCATCATTGTGTGTTTAAAGCCTCCGGTGATACCTCCAAAATACGCGTTGTGTTTGATGGTAGTAGCCCAACCTCGTCTGGAATTTCCCTTAATCAGTGTCTACATAAAGGCCCAAAGTTACAGAGAGATATTAGTCACATCCTTTTGAACTTTAGAAGACATGAAGTAGTGTTTGTGACAGACATCAAAATGATGTTTCGAATGACTTGGACCCATCCTGATGATCGTCGATATCAACTTATTCTCTGGCGTGACTCTCCTTCTGATCCCCTTCTTACCTACGAGTTGAATACCACTACGTATGGTCTCCGTTCTAGCCCCTTTATTGCCATACGTTCCCTCCTTGAGCTCGCTGAACAAGAGCGCGCTACCTTCCCCCGAGCAGCGGCTGTGTTAGAGTCTGATATTTATGTAGATGACTGCCTTACTGGAGCTCAGTCCCTAGAGGAAGCTAGTACCCTAAAAACTGAGTTAGAATCTCTTATGTCATTAGGCGGATATGAGCTGAGAAAGTGGATTAGTAACAAACCAGAGCTCCTGAGTAACCTCCCACCTGAACACCTCCAATTACCCCACTCATTTGAAGACTGTGATAATCCCCAAACCATAGCAGTGTTAGGAGTCCAATATAACCCTACGATTGATGCCTTTACCTTTCGATCTTCTTATAAACCTGAGTCAGTAATCACTAAGAGAAAAGTCCTTTCGTTGATAGCCCGAATGTATGATCCCTGTGGGTGGATTGCGCCCGTTGTATTTAAAGCCAAGGGCTTTATACAACGTCTATGGTTGTCTGGCCTTACCTGGGACGAGCCCCTTAATTCAGATCTTGCCAAGGAGTGGGCTTCCTTCACCCAAGACCTTGTACATGTCCCTAAATTAGAGATTCCCAGACGTGTTTTTCCCAGTGGTGCTGTTACCTATACCCTTCATGGATTTTGTGACGCTTCCGAAGCGGGATATGCCGCAGCCGTTTATTTAAGATGTGTCGATTCCCATGGTGTCTGCTCCGTCCACCTTCTAATGGCTAAAAGTAAAGTTGCCCCTGTCCGTACTCGCCTCACAATTCCAAAATTGGAATTGCTAGGAGCTTCGCTCCTAACAAAATTAGTTCAACACGTTGTTTTCTGTCTTCAGAAGTCAATCGTGTTGGATGCAATATATAGTTGGACGGACAGTAGAATTGTCCTAGCATGGATAAAAACCGCTCCTCATACCTTGCAAACCTTCGAAGCAAATCGTGTGTCCCAGATTTTAAATGTAGAGTTTCCCTCTGAGTGGCGTCATGTACCTGGTCAGTTAAACCCGAGTGATTGTGCTTCCCGTGGCCTTACTGTTTCCGCCCTTATTAATCATTCCCTGTGGTGGTCCCCTGAATGGTTAAAATTGTCCCCTGGTTCCTGGCCCCAAATTAATAATATTGTTCTCTTCCCGGTCTCCGCTGCTTGGTAACCACATTGTCATCCCCTTCTCCGGAACCAGAGTTCTTGTTAGAGCGATATAGTTCCTTTAGTAAGTTGATAAGCGTGATGAGCTATGTTCGTAGGTTTATCAATAACTGTCGATTTCGTGATTCCCGTGTCTCTACACCCTTCCTTACATGTGCAGAGCGGAAAGACGCTCTTCTAACCTTGGTTGAAATTTCCCAGCGGAGTTCTTTCCCCGAAGAGATAGCCTCGTTAAGACGTGGTCAGTTGATCCGTACCTCCCTAAGAAGTCTTAACCCCTTTATTGACGAGAAAGGCCTTATTAGAGTGGGAGGACGCCTACGAAATTCCGATCTTCCCTTTGAAGCTAGACACCCTCTCCTTCTACCCAGAAACGGTAACTTCGTAAAGCTTCTCATTTCCCATTATCATATTGTAAACTGTCATGTAGGTGCTAATGCTCTACAAGCCATCCTAAGCCGACATTTCTGGATACTTTGTGCACGTAGAGCCATACAATATGTCATCTTCAGATGTTCCCCTTGCTATCGCCTTAAAGCGGCAACTTCCCAACCCCCTATGGGCGATCTGCCCAGAGATAGAGTCACCGCGGTACGACCCTTTGATGGCGTAGGTTCTGATTTTTGCGGTCCTTTTTATACTAAAGTGCAGGCCTATCGCAATAAGAAAATAGTGAAATCCTACCTGTGTGTCTTTGTATGTTTGTCTACGAAGGCAGTTCATTTTGAATGTGTTACTGACCTTACCACTGAGAATTTTATAGCCTGTTTTTCCCGTTTTGTGAGTCGGCGAGGAGTCCCGAGTCTAATCCGAACCGATAACGGCAGAAACTATGTGGGTGCGAATAATTACCTCAAGGAGTTGTACAGTTTTGTAGAGCAACACAAGAACATTATTGGTTCCGAGTTATCGAAACAAAATATTGAATGGGTATTTGATCCTCCAGTTTGTCCTCATTGGGGTGGTATTTTCGAAGCCGCAGTCAAGTCCGCCAAGACCCATCTCAAACGTGTAGTCGGTGAAACTCCCCTTACATTTGAAGAGTTGACGACTGTCTTTACAAAGATAGAGGCAGTACTCAATTCCCGCCCCCTTTGCCCCGTGTCGTCGCGAGACCCTAATAATCTTGAGATTTTAACCCCTGGTCATTTCCTTATTGGCCAGCCTTTAAATGCGTTGCCTGAATATCCCTTCACTGAGGTAAAAATTAACAGGCTGTCGAGATACCAGCTTTTACAACAAATAACTCAACATTTTTGGACCCGTTGGAGCTCTGAGTATCTTTCTACCCTCCAAGCCAGACACAAGTGGACGAACCCAATGAACCCACCAGTAGTTGATGAGTTGGTCCTCATAAAGGATGACAACCTACCCCCACTGCAATGGCGTCGCGGTAGAGTTCTGAAGCTATACCCTGGCCAGGATGGTGTAGTGCGTGTAGTTGATGTTCGCACCTCCACTGGCACCCTCAAGCGGTCCCTTAACAAGTTGGTACGCCTCCCTATAGATTAGTTTTATTTATGTAGAGCCAAGCTCCTTTAAAATTAGAATAAGAGTTTTGATGTAGAGATTCTATGTAGAGTTTTGAGTTATTTCCTTTTAGACATAAGTTTTTGTAGAGCTTATTTTCCTTGCCTTTTTTAACGTAAACATTTAACATGTTTAGGGCGGGGCCTGTGTTTAAACGTTTAGTTCTATGCCTTTCGTTCGGATGCACCTACCTACATACAATATAATTTTACCACCACCCGCAAATATCTTGGAGTTGACTGAGTACTGACGTGTTACGCTCCTGCCCATAAATGCACGTGAATTAAGTGATTTTGTGCCTGAACTGATCCAGAAATCCCGAGTTCCGTGTGTTTCCCTAATACCTCGTGCCCTGAACTGGAGAAAGCCCAAGAAGACGGATTGCAGGTGACACAAATTGACTTTGACCTACTTTTCTCCCAAACAACAACGAAATGTAAACGCACACACGAAACATTATGATATGAATTAAACATCAAATAGTTAAGTATTATTTTGTGAATGGGTGATAATTAGTAAGGTTTTTTAGTTTTGCGTTAGGTATATGAGGTATATTATTTACATATAATCGAGTAGTATAGTGGTAAGTATTAAAATATTCGATGAAGTGGGAAACTAGAAACACATAGGTACCTAAGTAATATTATTACTTTGTGTAAACAATATTGTCTATTAAACTGTAACAGAAATACTTTGCATAGGTACCTACTTAAAAGCAAAATTAGTATTTTAGGTAGGTATGCCAAGCCACAGACGTGACACAGCCCTGCGAATCTAGCGAAAGTAGGTAACGAACGCTCCTAAACGGTCTCTGATTTACTACTGTTCTATATGTATACTGTGCTTCTAGTCCTAGCATCCAGCTCACGCTAACGCAATGTAAAACACAGAGAAACTTCACTTCAACCTGGCAGCGCCGTCTGTTTCTAGTGACTAAACTACTTACTAGCAACTCATCGCATCCTCTCTAGATGTCGTCTCTCACCTTGATCGGAAGCTTCTCCCACTGCTCGATGTTAGACTTTTGATCTCGAAATAAACTCCATGCGCTAATTTCACGCCTATTCTAGCATCCAGCTCACGCTTACGCATGTAAAACACAGGAAATCTTCACATCTATGAGCGCCATCTGTTTCTAGTGACTAAACTACTTACTAGCAACTTTACTCGTCGCATCCTCCCTAGATGTCGTCTCTCACCTTTATCTGCAGCTTGTCCCACTACTTGATGTTAGACTACTGGAACTAGACTCGATGCGCTTATTTCTAGCCACAAGCACACCTGGGACACTCCATAGAACGATCGTAAAATAATCACCTATTACTACTACATAACCAAATGATGTTTGTATACGTGCAAATGTGTGCGTAAACTTTGCTAGGGCTGGTGGCGCGGCAAATGCAGCGATATTAAAGTACACGCGTCGTCACTCGTCCGGAGTTCAGCCCTGTCTATTGATCCTTTAACCAATCCTTTGACGCCAGGGGTGGGGTGCGGTATCTGAATCAGCGCGGGGAAGGGAGTGGCCGTTTTGTACGGAGTACTATTATCTCTTCTGTGCCACAAGCACCAGCTTACGCAATGTAAAACACAGGAAATCTGTTTCCAGTAACTAAACTAGTGGCAACTCGTCGCATCCTCGCTAGATGTCGCCACTCACCTTGATCTGCGGCTTCTCCCACTGCTCGATGTTCGACTCCTTGATCTCGAAGTAGACTCGCTCGATGCGCTTCGAACCGCCCATGATCTCGATACGGCCGAGGAACGGCTCAAAATAGTTCAGCACCGAGCCGGCAGTCTCGAGGAAGCGGGCCAGTCTGTGATTGAGAAGTTTTAATTGTGATGTAACCTCGGTTCACCAGGATCCCGTAGCCTGATCCCCAGGGGATTCTGATGGACTTGTGATTTCACCAGGATCCCCTGGGGGATCGGGCTGGGGGGTTCTGGTGGACTGTAGGGTCTGGATGAGGATGTACAGGAGCACATTTCAATTACAGGTTTTCCGAGATAAAAATTTGCTGTGACATCTAGTGCCGCTATTTTTAACCCTTGACAACCAAGAGGTTTTATTAGTTTTAATAATTTGTTGTCGGTCTACCTATCTGTCCGTGAAAGATGAATTTTGATGCAGTTTACTTTATTACTGCGATTGATCGCCTTTTACATTTGACCACACTTCCTTTCACTAAGGGCTGATATTTTAAGATGATTTCATCAATACCTGGGCTCATTTGGCATATGCTCAGACAGGTTGGTCAGCAACACAGCCAGATTGAATCCGATCTCCTTCGCCGGTTCGTGGAAACGATCACAGAACCCGATGTAGTCGAGTTTCCCGTCGTGGTTGGTTTCGCAGCACGCGAGCAGGAACTCTATCTCTTCTCTGAAACAATAGATTGGTGTTAGTTACGTCTGTTGCCGTATGTGGTGGTGGAGGAATAGTTTTGCAGGCGTTTAGCCAAAGATCAGTCTACAAGTATGGGATCCAATTATCTAACGGAAGACGCATCGTCATAGCATATTTGGCAGTCGGTATCCAAACAAAGTAGGTGCATTAGACAAGCCAAATACTGCATTTCATTGTGTCATTGTGGCATGGGTGAGACAATTCACAAAACTGAGAGCGGTTTATTAAGACGGGCCTTGGACGAGCACCCAATCACCACTATTGCCATCGGTCATCTAGAAACACGAGCGCAGCGATGCATTCAAGCATCACCGTTACTCACTTGATTTTACTGTTCATTTTACCCTTGATCCAGCCATTACTAATGCCAAAGGTCTCCTAGAATCCAGAGCACAGCGATGTATTCAAGCAGCAGCGGTACTTACGGGGTATAACTCTTCTGCTGCTCCATCTTGTCCTTGAAGTCCTTGGGCAGCACCCAGCCATCGCTGTTGCCATCGATCTCCTGGAAGCTGGGGCTGGACGTGAGGTCCTTCAGCTTGAGGAACATGTCGAAGTATTTGAGGATCAGCTCCACGTTGGAGGCTGATTCCACTAGTGTGTCTACCATCTGCTTCCCAATCGTGCCTGGGGGGTGAGAGTGATGGATGGTACATGCAACGTGTAAATGAATTAACGCAAAATGAGAAACTACTTTGTTATGGACATCATTTTGAGCAACTTTCACTATGACACTGATTTAGATAAGATAAGTTAGGATAAGATAAGATAAGAATCCGTTTATTCACTGATAAGATACACACAGATACAGTTCAGAGCAACTTTATTTTTCACTTCCCAGTATATTTTGGCCTGAGTGGATCAGCTGATTTGTATGGAGATGTGAAAAAAAAGTTGCTCTGATCAAATCGGTTTCATAATGAAAGTTTCTCAGAATGATGTCCCTAACAAAATAGTTTCTCATTTTGCGTTAATTCATTTACACCTTGTTTATTGAAATTAAAAGTTTGGCAAGTCGAAATATTTCTATCTGTATCCAAACAAAACTTAAACATTAACACATACATGTCGTGGGGAAAAAGAGGAAAGTTTTTTCCCCAGCTGGGTTACGAACCCAGAACCGCTTAGGAAGCACATTCTCGCACAACGCCACAGAGGTTGTGGTAACAGTACTCCCAAAGAAATAATGAGCTCAGAAATATTTTTTAAAGATCGGCTATGGATTTATTCCGTTCGAGATACGATATGAGATCGAGAATCGAGCGAGATTAATACATAAGAGAACAGTAAATGCCCATATATAAAACTTCCGTGCACATTATTACTTTGGCAGTACTGTAAAGAAGGTTGTGTTCGTCGTCATATTACTGTAGAAATATTTATCTTCTCAATGTAGCAGGTGTAAGTTTACCATTGACAACGTTTCCCTCCAGCATAGACAGCATCATAGTGATCATGTCCTTCTGCAGGTTGAGGAGCTCCTTCAGCAGATCCACCTGCGAAGAGTGCTTGGACAGTTTGTCCTGCATGTGCGAGAAGAGGAACAGGAATCCGCCGACAGCGTCCCATAACCTGGAGGAGACGATTGTTTAGAGTTTAGACCAAGTGATTAGTGGGGCAGTGAAAATTACAAACTAAACAAACTAGATCGCACTAATTTGTGTATGTGAGAGCTTGTATGTGTATGAGAGCGAGAAAGTGTGTATGTGTGTGTGAGAGAGGATGCGTGCCTGTGTGTGAGAGGGTGTGTTTTGTGAGAGCAGGTGCGTGTTTGTGTGCGAGAGGGTGTGTGTGTGTGTATGAGAGAGGTTGTGTGTGCGTGAGAGAGGGTGTGTGTGTGAGGGGGTGTGTAAGAGTGAGTGTGGGTAAGGGTGTGTGTGTGTGTGTAAGAATTTCATACCTGGAATGTGCTAAAGCCTGCTGGTTCTGTGTGCAGGGTCCCTGGATGACCTCCGTGAGCGTGTTGAACACTTGCGACGCGACGCCGATCGCTTTGAAGAAGTTCGCTTTGCCGGCCGGGTCTATCAGTTCCTGTGGGGAAAGTCAATTTTATCTTACAGGCGCGTGCGAGTGCAGAGAGAGAGTAAGAAGCTGGTGTTCTGGGCAATACTGGCTCTGGAACCCTAGTTCATAACAATGCTGGTTAGTGAGAACTCGGGCGGCTGAGGTCCGAGTTCATCCGTGCGTTCACTGTCGTAAAGTTGGTAGATAACATTATCGTCTAAATAATTTGAAGTAACACTTGTAAACTAAATTAAAATCAGGGTATTTTTACAACTAAATAAAATAGCGCCTTCGGTCTGACCGAGGCTGTTGTCGGAACGGGAACGGTCTGACCGAGGCTGTTGTCGGAACGGGAACGAACACGTCAATGACGGCCAAACCGCGATTCAAAAACCTGAACGCTAACTGCAGGTGGCGGTGGAAAGGGGTAGGGCTAAGGAAAGAGATGGCGCTATAGGACAGAAAGGGATGAAACGGAACGGAAAACGATAGGCATATCTCATTTACTTATTAGGCTTCGAATAACGGTACAGTTGCTTAATATCATTATTTGCTTTTTTTGTGTTCGGGACGAGTACAGTTGCTACGAAACGCAGAATTTGGCAAATGGGAAGTGTGTGGAGACTGAATATTATGAGGTTGTTGTGACTACTGTGTTAAAAAAAAACTTAAATAATAGCGACCTAACAACTAAGGTGGATTCAAATAAGGAAGCGTCGATGGACCAACAATGGAGTAGGATATGCCATACCTTGCTGGAGTAATGCCAGTAGAAGTCCATGATGGACTCCTGCAGCCGCAGCAGGTAATCGACCGTACAGATGACAACGTTGACAGTGGTGGTGTTGCCAGCCTGGGTACGCAGGTAGTTCTGCCATTCTGTGAGCAATCACGAAGCAAGCATTGTGTTCATGTTTAAAAGATCGATAGCTTTGTCGCGTATCCTACTAAAGATTGTCTCGGTTGGCTATGCCTGTTGGATACGGCAACGAGGTAATATTTCCATTGGATTGCCAGAACCAATCGGTATTTCATATGGGTTGAGGTTGAGGGATATATTTCAGTACCAAAACAGGAAGTTACCGTAAAAAGAAAAGGTCGGGCGCACAATCGATTTGTTATGGTACCGCCTTGTTCCGGATATTCTGTCTTTGGCATTCACCCAAGTTATGTCCTTCGCAAGTTTACCAAAACTAAACGTTGGCGCATTTGTTTTGGTACCGACATATTTTGGATATTCTGTCCTTCGTACTTACAAAAATTATATCCTCCAGACGGTTTTTATTATTATTATGAGCCTACTATGTCCCACTGCTGGGCAAAGCCCTCTCTCCACCTCATAAACTCCATCCGATCCTGAGCGGTCTCCCTTCAGTCTTTATACCATAGACCTTACTCATGACTCCATCTTTTCCTGGGTCGGCCACGCTTTCTCTTTGCATTTTCTGTCAGAGTCAGTCTGTGGCTTTCCTAGCCCAGCCATCCGGCAGCATTCGAGCCCACCTCCAGACGGTTACAAAACCAAAACGATTGAGTATTAAGAGACCGGCGGCGTGAATTTCTCATACAAACGTAATACCAAAATGATTTGAATTTGAGAACTAGTTCAAAGCATTTAGACTGTTAATCGGATTAATACAGTGTTTACCCTGCGTAAACCAAGGTTCTTATTCAAATTACTTAAAAATATTTTTAAATTGGTTGAAGAGGAGCCCTGGTATACAGACCAGGAACCTGCGTAAACAGTGTATAAATCCGATTAACAGTCTAAATACGTTAAACTATTTCTCAAATTCAAATCATTTTTGTATTACGTTTGTATGGGAAATTCACGCGGTCGCCGGAGCCTTAACTTTAGCTACCATACTTCGGTAATTCCGCCCCGACACTCACCCAAGTTATGTCCTTCGCAGGTCAGCTGTATGAAGCGGAACAGCGCGCACGTGAACTCTGCGTCATGCATGTTCTTCTCTCCCGCCGCGCCCTCCAGACCGACGCCGAGACCTGGACAACAAGACCAGGTGTTACTCCTGACAGCACAAACATTCACGCAACGCAATGTATAGGTAAAGCCATCCACGACGACGCGTGACGTAGCTATTTGCATCTTTCTTTTTCATCGAGGCACTCTGCTGAAAGACAAAGATGCAAATAGCTACGTCACGCGTCATCGTGGATGGCGGTACTTATATCGGTGTTCAACAGACCGGATCTGCTTTACCGGATAACGATAAAAGATGTAGCTTAGAAGGCTGTCCAATTAAAGTAAGCCGGCCGGCCATGTTGCCGGAATGCTACCGAATCTGGGCTCTAATTGGGCTGAAGGAGCCACAGACTGGCAAAGAGAAAGCGTGGCCGACCCAGGAAGAGATGGAGTAATGGATTTGTTATATGGCATAATGAGAGGAAGGAGACCGCCCAGGATCGGATAGAGTGGAAGAGGGGGAGTGGGGAGAGAAGAGTGGCAGGCTCGTTATAATAACAAAATATAGACATAGACATACGTTTATTCACTGAACAGAACATATTACATCAACAAGATAATTTAGAGGCAGGAAATAGACATTACATTATAGAAGAAAACATATTTACTAAACAAAAGAGAAAGATGATGTACGCATGCCTCGCCAGTGAAATGGCTCCAACTCAGCATAAGGCTACAACAGGGTTGCAGCGCTGATTTTCAGTCAAAACCATTTGATATCCGTGCAGGCACCTCTCAACGATGTGATGTATAGGTAGATATATAAATATACAATATAAATATGAAATACGTAATAATAATATATGTAATGTTATGTCAAGCAAATACTCACCTTCAGCCTTAGTGTTCCTCTCAAACGCGTCCAGATCCAACACCGAACAGGAGTTCATCAGCCCCGCGATCGACGTGAAGAAGCCGACATCTTTCTTGTCTTTCAGGTGGTTCAGCATACCCTGGGAAAGGTAACCAGTTGAATCGTTCCAGCTTTTTTACTATGCCACGCACAATCTCAAGATACTATTCGAAGCGTTTCGTCTACATATATAATTGCGGGTCCAGTACAACAACGCGTACAGGGTGGTGATGGGGCTGCCGCGGCACTGCAGCGCCTCGGGCATGTTTGCGGAGGCAAGGATTGACGGATTCCACGCAATCATCAGAAAACGCTGCGCCTCGTTAAAGGCCCGCATCTGTGGCAGTCCCAACTCCATTCTGTGCACGTTTGCTGACAGGTGGGATTCACCGCTGCTGGGGCACTGGGAACGTCTGCACACCTGTCTGTCCTAGCAGTGTGGAATCCCATTCCTTATTCTTATTTTTTCAATCTAATTAATTAATTTGAATCTAATTTTATTTTATTTATTAATTGTGTATGAATTGTGTTTAATTTAATTGTTATTTTAATTTTAATTTTGTAATGTATGGGTCTATAACCTGAAATAAACAAATTGAATAATTGATTAACTGACTAAACGTGGACAAAATTGTGCCTCTGCCACCCCGTATGGTAAAAGGCGTGACGCTATGTGGCTGTATCAGTCGAGCCGTGGCAGGTGTACTCCAAGCTACGAGTCGTCTGCAGCCACCTCACCGGTGAAACTAATTGTGACAAGCCAAACACGTATACCTCGGTTCCTCACTAGTATATATTTGTTCCTCATAATCTGCAAGGTTTAAATGAATTAACACAAAATTAGAAACCACTATGTTAGGGACATCATTCTGAGCAACTTTCATTTTGAAACAGATTTGATCAGAGCAACTTTTTTTTTTCACTTCCCAGTACATTTTGGCCTGAGTGGATCAGCTGATTTGTATGAAGAAAAAAAAGTTGCTCTGATCAAATCGGTTTCATAATGAAAGTTGCTCAGAATGATCTCCCTCACAAAGTAGTTTCTCATTTTGCGTTAATTCACCTTGTGTATGTCGGCGGCCGATCGTAGAATTGGGCACATCATGATGTGCCCAAACGTGAAATATCATGAAACGATAAAACACTGCGGTAGCTTAGGTGAAGGCTAAAGGGGGCGAGCGCAGCGAAGCCCCCGAATAGTCTTCGTGTTCGTTTGACATGTATAACACAAAAAAACATCACGTAGTGCTGAATAAAAATGTTTTAAAAAAGACATGTTTACATTAAATCGTAGAATCGGGCACATCATGATGTGCCCGATTCTACGATCGGGCCACCGACATATAAAAAGTAAAAGTAAATGTAGCCCATTAATGTCCCCACCGAGGGGCACAGGCCTTTACCCGGATCCGAGTAAGATGTATACTATGTTAAAATGCCGCCCCTCAACATCGAAAGAGCTAAGAAATCAATTGTTCCTCACCATCTGTATATCAATGTTGCCACCGCGCAATATGGATATTCCCAGCTGCAGCGTCTTCATGACCATTTCGCTCGGAACACCCTTGCTCGCGGATATGTGCAGTAGGACCATCTCAGCCACGCCGCGATCCGCTAGGCGGGCTTGGTGAAAGAGGAGCTTCTGTTTCTCCATCTCTTGCTCCTGAAACACATAGTAGATTGTTTACCAAGGGAGTTGAGAACTGTTTTTAAGTCGAGAGTGTTTTTTGAATCCAGAGAGCGAGGGATTCAAACGCAGAATCCCGAGTGCAGTGAGGGATACAAACATACAATCCTGAACGAGCGAGGAATTAAACGTACATTACTCAAGATACAAAATGTGATGAAAATTATTAAAAACCTTATATTCCTTAAATTAAGAAAATACGTACCATTAGCGTCTCCATAGTTTTCTGCATGTAACGACAAAACAATATCGTGAAAAGGGATGCGATGGTCGCGTTCAGAATCAGAAGTTAGTATTTCGCTATATGTGTACAGTGTTTGTTGGTGGGCAACTCACGTGTATGCTGGCGCCGCCCTCCTCCTCCCCTTCGGGCGGCTCCCCCCCGCCCTCCTCCCCCTCCTCGTCGCCCCCCTCCTCCTCCTCCTCGCCGCAGCTCCGGGCGATGATGTGCGCGTACGACATGTAGAGGGGATCCTCCTGCAAGAGAACAAGTTTGCTGAAAACGTGATGGATTGTCAATAAACATGAACATAAACATTTAGATACAGGCACATACATTGCTTCTGGCCCCACACTAGGATACCCTGATCAAAAAAGTGATAGTTGTTCAAAATAGTCACAATAGATGATCGACCACTTCAGCCTGTATTCAGCGGGCGTCCCACCCACCCCACCATTAACATGTGATACTACTATGCATAAGATACTCGAAACTGTTTACGGAAATGACGTTCGTTATAATTTCATCCCTATCTCACCACTCCTCTCCTACCACGTCGCATGCCACATAGAAAACGTTACTCATCCAGTTACCGTCACAATTATGTTGCCCAACTCTTAAAATCGAGGACTGCTTTGCTAGGAAGAAATACAGGCTTTATTTTGGAGTTGTCGTCATCAAATAAATGGGAAGTTAACGTTCAATAAACGCGAATAAATAAAACCTAAACGAAACGCTGACCCTAAGTTAGGGACGGTTTCACTAACTTCTTGAACAAACTAGTGATCAGAATAATATTCTATTCTATTTGTCCTTATATCTTGGATAATATGTTACCTGTAAAGCGCCAGATCGCTCCGTCATAGCGCCCCTACAGAAGGTGGTGACGAGTTGTGTCAGAGGGTCAGGCTTGCCTTCCTCTTCTACCACGTCGCTCTTCTTCAACTCAGCGTCTTCGAATGATTGCTGTGAGATAGACATTTCGTTAGGTAGAATATGAAAAAAAGGTCGAACTCTGTCGCACTAAACCTCATTGAGGTCGTTTGGAACAGGCTTTAAGGGCCCGGCTACAAGTAGCAACGTGCATGCGCAAACGGTTTGTGAAAAAACTATATGGCGTCCACATCGTATGGTGGTGCCATTTGTGCGGTAGGTATACCGTTTTGCCGCCTCTACACTCTCTCTCCAATGTAGCCGAATCCTAATAGTGTTGCAAAATTGGCATCACTGTCACACAAAATTAAATATAGACGAACTGGCTAAAAGCAGGCACAACCTCTGTCATCTCGTATGGTAAAAGGCGTGACGTTTGTAGGTAAATACAAATGACTCAACGTGTACTTGCACATATAGATTTCTACGCTACTATCTGATAGGATTACCACATTTTGTCGAATGTTTTTAATGTTGTCCAAGACCGTAATGAAAGAAGGATAAAATACCTTTATAGTTATTCTTATTATTACCGTGAGATCCTCAATCATAACTTCTTGTCCAATATTCTCTTCCTCCAACCACAATTCGTAGTAGGTCCGAGCGAAAATGTTGCAACAGCGATGTCTGAAACACAACACAACGTTCGCATAGTCTCTCATAACTAGATTCTCGCACCTACCTAGCAAAAAGGTTGACAATGACCAGTAGCAAACTTATTGTACTTACTTTGACTTTCATATCATTTTTATTGGACATTTTAGATTAGGGATTCGACTTAAGTTTAGTAGAGATACATATATCTCTTTATTTACAGTTACACACTCACACAAACAACAAAACACAATAATATAAAGCTGTATTAGTCATTCAATACACCTACAGGATAGGATAACCAAATTTCGATGAATAAAGCAGATGATTTGACTTCTCCGTCCCGTTCCATTTGCCACGGTAAAAGAGGGGTGTAAGTTTGAACCGTCTATCTGACTGTCTGTCTGTCTGTTTACATTTCTGTCTGAGGCACTCTACCGGTTGCTAGGCATACGGATTGTGATTCGGATTTTTGTGACTCTTGTAATGATTCAGTGGTCCGAACGCTATCTTAAAGCAAGGAAACAAATAACCCAAAATTTTGGTTTCATTTAATATTTCAGGGGTTTCCGAACTTTAAAATTTACAGTTATGTTCTATAATTTAATTTCAAGAGTATTTCTCCTTTTATTTTGTCAAAACTCATTTCCGTTCTTGTTTCTCAAACATACCTGCTAATTTTATAAAGAGGTTTGGACCTCAAACAAGCGACCGCTGCCCTTTTCCTAGCGGCGCATAGTAATCGCTTCCAGTTATTAGATCGCTGCTTTGGCTTCATTGCCTAGTGTTCCAATGCAGCGTGCGTGGGATTCACATTGTTATGGATTCTTACTTACTATAGACGTAGTGACTTAAGGCCGGCATACACCATCAAGCCTATCGTCGAATCGGCATGACGCTGCAGGCTTGATCAAATCTGCAGTTCGTCCATATACACCACAAACGATCAGTTTGATTGTCAAATCGGCATGACGGCGTTCAGTTGAAGCCATGGCGTCAGACGTCAAATCGGCATGATCCACCAATACACGGTCAAATCGGCTTGATCAAATCGGCATGACCAAGCCTAATCGAAATTCGATTTTGCCGTCAAATCTAACTGTCAAGCCAAATCCACTCATACACACGGTCAAATCTAACTGATCAAATCGTTCGTCAAATCATTCGTCATGCCGAGTTGACGATAGGATTTATGGTGTACCCCGGCCATTAGTACAGGAGCTGTATTTCTCAATCGCTCTTTTGCAAACGAGCGTTCTTTTCTACCGATTTCCGTTCGTTATAATCAATTCGCTCTGCAACGATTGGTCAGAACCCCTCGCTACGCAAGTCATACATCACACGAGCGAATGAAAAATAGAGCTCCAGGTCGCGTGTTTCTGGGCACTCGAGTTGTGCGTAGAGGGGATAACCTCTGACTTTCTGCGAGAAAGAAAGGTTACCCCCTTCACACGCCCTAGGTCTAGATGTCAAGAATCTTAGACTCAAAGTAGTGAAAATATGAGTTTTAAACAGACATGTTAGTTTAGTCATTGAGTAGGTACTGCGTATTAAAAATCATGCTGGACAAATATGAGTTTTAAACAGATATGTTAGTTTAGTCATTGAGTAGGTACTGCGTATTAAAAATCATGCTGGACAAATAAAATGACATTGAGACTAAGCAGTTTTTTTTGTGAAATCATACCAAAACATCAACAAGCCGACATTGAGTTTAATTTTTTTTCAAATCGCCATCGTTTTGCAAATGTAGTACTACTGCATAATATTTTCTAGTTTAATCTATCTTTGTATTAAAGTCTTCACAAAATAAAAGGCCCGATTTGACAGTTCACGCCCATGAAGTTTTAACCCCTAACGCGTAGGTAATGGAATCTGTTTTCCTGTGCAAATTGTATGCTTTGCCTGTACGCAACAGTTGGCTGTACTATTTTTTCCATATAACCCCGGGTTTATTTGTCAAATAAATATATTTCTATTTCTTCGGTACAATTATACGCAATATTTTGCAGTTTAATCATGAGTTAATATCAGTCCAAAGGCAACACACAAAAGACAAACTTCATAAACTATGAACCTCGGCAGCGAATGCAAGGGCATGTGTCGGAAGCACGCGATGACAGCGCGCTTGCGTTGGATAGAGACGCAAGACCGGTACACGTTCTTGCTCATTTGTTGGGGATGGTCGATCTGTGGTCCGTAAGATTTGCGTCAGTATACTAATAATTAAATTTCGATAAATATTTTTTAGGGTTCCGTACCCGAAAGGTGCCAAACGGGACCCTATTACTGAGACTTCGCTGTCCGTCCGTCCGTCCGTCCGTCCGTCCGTCCGTCCGTCCGTCCGTCCGTCCGTCCGTCCGTCCGTCTGTCTGTCTGTCTGTCTGTCTGTCACCAGGCTGTATCTCATGAACCGTGGTAGCAAGACAGTTGAAATTTTCACAGATGATGTATTTCTGTTGCCGCTATAACAACAAATACTAAAAAACAAAACAAATTTAATATTAAGGGGGGCTCCCATATAACTAACGTCATTTTTTTGCGGTTTTCTATAGATAATGGTGCGGAACCCTTCGTGCGCGAGTCTGACTCGCACTTGGCCGGTTATTTAATATTTCTTGCAGTAAATATGTCACAGTTACTCTGAAACGCTGGCAAGTAAATGAATCTTTTAAAGTTATCTCTCGCTTCGATCGATCACAACGTTCGACAGGAGAATCGCTTATTCGTCTCTTATTTAGGATTTGAATTTCGAACCAACGAATTTAGAACTCAAACCAAATGACATACCCGTTGAGGTATATCAGTGTACTAAAGGCTGTTTAAACAAATCTACCCACCATATGAAGTCCGAAAAGCACTTTACTCATAGCGACGATCCTCTCGACGGTATCATCAATGATTTTGGCCTTGTTCTCAGTCGCAGTCTCCATGGCCGTCGACGATTTGGACTGGGACCCGAGTTTGCTGAAATAGAAAAGGTTAAGAAGATTAAGTTAAGTTATAACCGTTGATGGAGACGGATTTATCCTGGTTCAAAACAGGAAGCGCCGCTCCAGACGCAGCCGCAATCAGCGTGGCACCGCCCCCGCCGCCGAGTGCAGCCTAAAAGCTGCCGATCCCACGGCGCAGATATACCTTTCCAGGCTCGACGTGAATATGACCAAAGAGGACATTGAGCGTCACATCCAGGAAAGGATTAAGAAAGTCCAGGTTCCGCCATGCGGTCAGAAGACGGTGATGCTACAGATAAGTCCTTTAGAGTCAAAAAGACCAAAGGACTTCCTGTCGTTCAAGCTTCGGGTGCCGGCGGAACTCAAGAAGATGTTCCTGGCCAAGGACTATTGGCCAGAAGGCATCGTCTACCGACGCTATAGGGAGGCGAGACCGACGAGGAAGAAAATCCCTAGCTAGGCTTAAGTTAAGTTAGGTTAGTTTCATAAAATGTTATGTATCTCTAGTTTTAAGGTATTTGTCATTATGGGTTTTATACCTGAAATAAAAAGATTATTATTATTATTATTATTATTATTATTATAATCTTCATCACACTAAAATTATAATTGTGAAAGTTTGTGTGTTCATTTATATATTTTGTGTGTCTTTCACGCTGAAACGGCTAGACGGATTTGGATGAAGTTATATATATATAGTTTATGAGCAGATTATCCCTTTCAGTCGAGAGATTGTCATTTTCCTGGCCGAAAAGAAAAAAAAATTACATTAAAAATAGGGGAAATAAAATTAACTTCTCATCCCCTTGCAATATACATTAATTGACGTCTTGGTAGTCACTGTCAAAGTAGAGCACTATTTTGTGCATCTGCGAGCAATAGATTAATGTATAGGATACTTTTTATCCGACTGCACCACAAGGAAGGTAATGATTTCTCGGTAAATGAATTGACTAGGCGTGACTGGGCGAAGCTGCGGGTAACAGCTAGTAATTCATAATTTATATAAGTACACAACCGTCCGTGTAAAATCCAAGGCCCGCGGTTTTCAACCTACCCACATTGAGATGAAATTCAAAACTTATAAAACAGAACAGAACAAAAGACCTGGGCCTGTAGACAATGTAAGGATAGCGAAACGAAACGATCTTTTTATGTATGCGATTTGACATTTGGAATCGCTACGTGACGTCACCTTAGCGAAGCCAAATGTCAAATCACATACATAAAAGTTATCGTTTCATTTCGCAACGTTTAGCGTTTCACTTTGTCTAAGGGGGCTGGGTCTTTTGTTTACCTTAGACGAGCTAGTAGATAACTGATCTGATAACTGTAAATAACGCAATCGAAAAAATGCGATTTGTGCGGTACACGAGTCTGACTCGCACTTGGCCGGTTTATTTATTTTATTTACCTGTACAGGTAGTGTTGCCAGGACATCTCATCCGCCGGGTCGATCTTGTCAGGCAGCGTGAGTTGCGTGCGCGCAAACTCCGTCACGTCCGTCTCCGTCAGTTTCTGTTGGACAAAGAGTATTTAATCGGTATACTCTCATAAGGAAATATGCCGAACAAACTTATAATAGACGTCGGGGCGAGAGGGAGAGAAATAATAAAATTATCGACACTTCATCAACATCTGGTGTCCGTTTCTAAGTGGCATTTGTGTCGGGCGCCGTGTTTCGGGTGACACGTTAAGCTGTAGGTCCCGGCTTTGTCGCTGCTCCGTGTTAGTAGTCGTAAAGCTGTGCCAGAGGCCCTAATAGGTAAACTTGATAACTTCAGATATTCGGGTTGGCCACTAGCCCTTAGCACGTCGACGACTCACTCCGTTGATCGATGATTGACCCACTGTCGATCGATTATTGATACACTGTCGATCTATGATTGATCCACCGTCGATCTACGATTGATCCAACGTCAATCTATGATTGATCCAACGTCAATCGATGATTGATCCACTTCAATATAATTTTCTGATCCACTAGAATCGATGATTGATCGCGACGCCTGCCCCTCCTATTGATCGATGATTCACCTTCAAGAAGCGGTCCTTGCAGTGCTGCACGAGTTCCTGCTCGCGGCCCGCGAACAGGTTCAGTCCGACCGGCAGCAGCCGCTTCAGGCACGCCACCATCAGCGACGCCTGCACCTCCTTGTCCTTGTCGCGCTTTTTGTCGCGGTGCTTCTTTTTTTTCTGGGGAGGCAAGTTTGTTATTTTTTTCGAATTAAATGGTTCCTATCATCTGAATCTGATTAAGCTGTTTTTGATTCAGCACTGCCTATCATCTGAAGTTAGAGTATGAGTATTATTTCTGGACACGGAAGGATGGAAAACACCTTGCGGTAAACTTCAGTCTAATGGTGGCCTTTCGAAGCGAGCTACATTGCGTTAGTGACGCTAGCCTTACCCTTATTAACTGACGGATAAGGAACATCATTTGAGCGCAGTGACGCTAACGTGGCGTCAGTACCGCTGTAAATAAGGGTGACGCTAGCGTTACTGACACAGTGTCGCTCGCTTCGAAATAGCAACGCTATGTATAGGTACAAAGATGACAGGTTCACCTATCCTCCGTAAAGTGTAGTGGGATATAACGTGAAACCAAGGCGGATATAATTATAAGGGTAGCTTTGTAAGGGGAAAGAAGTCTATAAATATTACTGTTTGTGTTATAAGTTTGTTCGCATTTACCTTGCCACCACCCTGTGGCGCGCCTTCGGTAACTGTCGTGACTCTTCTAGTCGCTGTCGGCATTATTAGGACCTGTAGACAAACACGTAGCGAAATATTAAATATGTGTAACGTGACTGTATATGTGTAACGTGACTGTATATGTGTAACGTGACTGTATAATCGCGACCGCAAATGTATATCGAGCGCTGCTGAAATTATCGGTTCAGTTACAGATGCTATGAATATGCATAATCAAACAATTTTAAATGCCAAAAAAGGACCATGTTGCAGAACTGAAGATTTGTTACCATACCATGTTATCAATCTCGTTGGCCGATATGAAGTTCTGTTCTTCCTTCAGGAAGTACTGACTCTTCGACCAAATGTTGAAGATCTCTGCCACGTGGTTGTATAGCTCTTCCGCCTCTGAAATATAATAAAGGCTTCATGAAGTAAAGACAATAAATTTTGCGATAAATGTAACATGTGATAACTTTTGTAGGTATCCTAAAATCTTGAAACGATAATTGATCTGTCTTTAACCGATGAATTATCCATCTTTAATCGTTGATTGATCTATCTTTAATTAATGATTGATCCATCTTTAATCAACGACTGATCCACTTTTAATCGATCATTGATCCACTGTCACCGATGATTGATCCACTATCAATCGATATAGAATCGCTACAAAGCCTCCTAGAACCATTTCTCCATTTTCATCCCTTGGTAACTCACCTGCAACATTGTTCCTCAGCCAGTGGTTCCTCTGCAGGTCGACATACTTTATCAGCAGCGGGTAGAAGGAGTAGATGTCTCGAACTAACAGCTGCCAATCCTCCTGAATCTGGGACTCCACTTGAGAAGTGTCGTCGGTTGAGGACTGCAATCAAAGGATATGCGATCACAATGAGAATACATTGCCCCGGTTACCTGCATGTCAAGTCTGTTAAACACGTTACGAATCATTGATTATCCAAAGACCCGTTTTTGACATAATTGGTAGTCAAATTAAGTCAAAAAAGGGTCTTTGAATGGTCAATTCATTCTAAAACAGAAATTGACACACTGGGCGCTGATTAAGTTAACAGGTTGGTTAAATCAGTTTCGGCCAATCACATCTCGCTATTTTGAATAATAGAGACACGTGAATGGCTGAAACTTATTTAACCAACCTGTTAACTTTATCGGCAACGCAGGAAACCGGGGGATGGAATCACTAACGATTTCAGAAATGTTATCAATCAATTCCTAACAAACTGTGGATGAACGTAGTGATGTTCCAGGAAACTTGGTGAAGCCCTCTTCTTTGGTTTTCTGTTCTCTTTCTTACCGAAAAGTTCTCCACTACCGGAAGGAATGATTTTCTCCACAATTTTTCAGAACTGCAATGATGCACGTCTCGCCTCCTCGAAGACTCTTCCAGAACATCTTATAAACTCACCTTGATAAAGCCCCTCAAGCTCTCTTCCTTATGGAACATATTGTCCGTCCGCTTCCTAACCCTCTCCGCCAATGGCAAGAACGATTCCCGCAGCAACTCCTCAGAGCTGTTGATGATAATCTGCTGGGTGTAGGTCGCGATGCGGGTCAGCCAGGGAGCGTTCTCGTTGCCGATGTTCTTCTTGATCAGTTTGAGGACGTTCTTGAGGAGTTGGTTCATGTGGTCGGCGGTGACCATGGTCACGTGGTTTCTGAAACAACGATTTTAGCGTGAGGTGATGTTTATGTTGCTGGAGATATGCTGTGGAAGTGCCGCCTGATATCCAAACTCTCGCAAACGAATTAGTCTCCAGGCTTTTTGTTGACACGATTTTCTTATGTTCTATTTATTCATAATTCTGAATTTTTAAGTACCTACCTATATCACCCAGTTTTCGGAAGATGTGAACGAAATCCATAATACCTGCTCAAATACTTTGCATCCGATGAAGGCATCTAGAGTTTGGCTAATTAGAATTGAACATAGGAAAGCGCGGCATATTAAAAAAATCTTATGCTTGGTAACACCGTATAATATGTCACCGGATAAAACGTAGATTTACCGGCAAAAAATGAAATCTGTCATTCTACGGTGTTACTGGTCAGTTTATTTACAGATGTATCCAACAGAATGACGGTTTTCGTACTTTGACGGTGACCTATACATCAATGTCACGATGCCCAAAGATAATATAAACATCAGTGTGGCCGCTATAGAAAAGCACTCGTCCAAATCAGACTAGCCAGACTCTAGCCTTCATCGGATGCTGGATGATGATGTATGAGCATAAGCATGATGCATGATGTATGATGGCTCCTCGCCGTACGTTTTGTTTATCCACCTGACCGAAGACGGCATGGGGCACGGATCATTGGTATGTCATTGACGGGTCATTGGGTCATTCACGGGTCATTGATGGAACATTGGCGGGTCATTATTGGCACACTGGTGGGTCATTGGCGGGTCATTGTTGGCACACTGGTGGGTCATTGGCGGGTCATTGTAGGCACATAGGTAGGTCATTGATTAGTCACTAATGGGTCATTGTCGGGTCACTGATGGGCCACTCACCCCTGCGTGGGCGTCACGTTGTCGGGCCCCTGCGCCCACCAGAAGGGCAGGTAGGAGCACAGGAACGGCAGCACCACGTCGATGATGTGCGGCTCCTCGCTGTACGTCTTGTCCGACTCCACGAAGTGCTCCACCGCTCCGAGGATCGTCTCTAGTGTCGGCATGCTCTGCTCCATACGCGCGAGCACGTCTGCGGGACGATGGGAACAGTTATTTATCGACTCAAAAAGGATTTATTTTATGCCGACTTTGATTTACCAGATTGCGATAGGAACAGCTGCTTTTAAATCGGCTTCTAATTTAGCAGATTTCGTCTGAAGAAAGTTATTTATGAGCGACTTAAACTTACGAGATTTCGTCTGAAGAAACATCCTTTTAACCTATTGAATGTCCTACGCGCAGCAGTTGTGCGTAATTAGAAAATATCAAACTAGGAAAAGTGTTCAGAAATATCATCCATGTGAAAATGTTGTATAAATTTATTATTGTCATCATACCTTGAGCTTCGAGGGAGTGGTCAGCAATTCTGTTCAACAGTGAGAACTGGTTGTGCTTGTTGAGATGAGGCTCCAAGAAGGCCACCGGGAACGTGGAGCTGAACGCTCCGAGGCAGGAACCCTGGAGAAATAAATAATAAAGCAAATATAGCACATTAATGGCCCCACCGAGGGGCACGGGCCTTTGCCACGATCCAGGGAAAATTAAGCCGTGCTACACCACGCTGGCTCAGTGCGGGTAGGTGCAGGGTGTCGGGAAACCCGATGTCAGAAGTTATTTTCCATACGAGCCGAAAAGCGACTGTTGTTCCATTGGAAGATTATATCTAAAGCAAGTTACCATACATAATTTCTTTATTGCACACAAAAAAAGTTAACAAATTAACAGTATGATATAAAGTGTACAATGGCGAGCTTATCTCTAAAAAGACATAGGTACATACATTTACCGTAGCAGGGCGTACCTCTAGCATATCGCTGAGGCCATGAATATTTGTAAGGTTTTTCGCAATGGTGATGGGATTCTGCTGATCAAAGGGGGCCGAGTGGCTTAAGGAAATAGAATTAGCAATAGAATAACGAATGCTCCCAAGGGCGCAAAATTACGTTTTGGCGTATCAGCGGCGTCTATTTCGTTTGGAGACTGTGAGAAATCGATGTAGGTACTATTGCTATTCGAGTACCGTTACGAGATCCAAAGACCTGATACATACCAAAGCCGGTTTGTGCCTCTCAATCTCTGTCTTCAGATATTTCCTGTCGTGTGTCAGCGTTGCGTCGGTCCCGAGCGCGTACAATGACCCCAACATCTTGTATGACGCCACTTGAATCTCGTCCACTGAAACAAAGTATTCATCAACATCATCTTTTTCTTGGGTCCTCTCCTAGAGGAACATAGGGTCACAATAACAGCCTTAGACTTTGTCAAGAAATGATTATGATGGCAACGTTTGAAGACTACTGCGTTCTTTCTTTAATTACATATATTTGGGTTGTCAATCAAAACACGCAGTGGTGTCAATAATTTCTTGACAAAGTATAGGTTAACTTGTATCGGTCATTAGCGACCTCAACTCTATTTTTGGCCAGCTTATTTCGATTTCAACATCGTCATTCAGGCAAAATTCACTTCTTCACCACGACATATATCGTACGCCTGTGTATTTTTACTATCGCCTGGTTTTGTAGGTAACGCGTCAAAAACCAAAGGAAGACAATCTTACTGTCTTCATCCAAATACAATACAAAATATGTGGAGGTCCATGAAAACTTTTACTCAAGTGTAACGTTTATTGATGGGAGTGGAGAGCGTAGCTGATGAGCTCGGCGAAGAACAGAGAGGAGTGTGGAGAGCTAAGCGCCAACTTCTAGTAGTGGAGAGGCCCTATAAGAAGAAGAAACGGTAACTTGTGTTCCAGCTAGTAACACTTAATGACCAAGTTAAAATAGCCGTCAATAGAAATTGCGGACGATGTAAACAAAGAGCCATGTTGTCTTTGTGTTTTCCGTAATGAACTGGTGATTATTGAATATTTCATGATGAAATACAGTGAATAACAGGCAAGACTTGATGCTACATGAGTTGGAATAATGTTCAGTGAGACTCCGTGACAGAACCTCGAGAAAACGGTTTGTTTACATAGTCCACAATTTCTATTGACGGCGACTTTACGTATGCATCGTTGCCGGACGATAAAAATCCTCTCTAGAACATTAAAGGTCGATTCATTCATACATATCAGTGATCCCACCGATCCGGCACAGGTCCGTATCAGTGAAAAATATTCTTTCATTCTCACATTCTCCATGAGAGAGAATGTTGTACTTTATGGAAGCAATAAACTTAACTTGAACTTGAACTTGAGTATATTTTGCACTGACACGGACCTGTGCCACACGGAGACTGGCAAGTGTGCCTACTCTCATAGAGAATGTATGAAAGAACTGATACGGTGGGACTAGCGATTTCGGTCAAATATATAGAAAAGATTAAGTCTACCAAGTAACATAGGTAAACTTGGGTTAACATAAGCATAGTATAACTCGAGGCTAACATACCAACTTTTACGAACCATTCTCATTGCCATATATTTCGGAGGTATTTTGGTGATAAAACTAAACAATAAAACATATTGCGCAGAAATCCATTTTATTTTAACAACGCGGTGATTTTAAGGCTGCAGTTACTTAAAACAACACAAACAGAAATATACCACACAGGCCGTGGCGTTCGTACATGGGGTGGCAAAAGCTTCACTTTACACAGAACAAATGCGGACTTATATTTTGCTTGTTTCTTGCCCAGTGCTCTTGATTTTGGCTAATGTAATACTGGTAAGTAACCACCAGTTACTTGGGAGCTAGCGAGTTACAATAGTACATTACTGCCGCGGTCTGTAATGGCGGCGCGGCGTTGCTGGTCGCGCTGCTGGTGGCCGAAAGCGCAGCGTAGCGCAGCTCAAGGCATATAATATACAGCGCGGTCAGCATTGCAACTATTTGCAACCTTTGACGGATAAGCTAGAATAAAGACCGAGACCGAAGGTCGAGCCCTTCATAGCACGGACAGCAAAGGTTGCAATGCGATCGTAGCTAAGCTAAGCTCAAGGCCATTATAGCGTGGCCAGCAGTGCAGTCATTGCGGACCACGGCTTGTATACTTTGTATAGTGCTTTACTCAAACAATGCTAGTAATATAAAGATAATGCTAATGAAATAATAGTACATTACTGCCGCGGTCTGTCATGGCGGCGTTGCTGGTCGCGCTGCTGGTGACCGAAAGCGCGTAGCGCAGCTCAAGGCCTATATAGTGCGGTCAGCATTGAAACCTTTGATGGCAAGCTAGAATAAAGGCCGAGACCGAAGGTCGAGGCTTAAATGGCGCGGACATCAAAGATTGCAATGACGGCCAAAGGCCGAGATCGTAGCTAAGCTAAGCTCGAGGCCATCATAGCGTGGCCAGCAGTGCAGTCATTGTGGACCAAGGCTTGTATAGTGCTTTACTCAAACAATGCTAGTACCTCATATGAAAGACAATGCTAATGAAATAAAACCAGCTTAATATACCTACTTAATAATAATTTAATAAAAATAATGGACATTGCCTTTTAGTATTTGTGTGTCACCGAATGTATTACTAATACATTTAAACAATAATCTTACTCAGTTAACAGAATCAACCAAACTTAGTAAAACCGTCGAAAGCCGAAAGCAACGAGATGAAGCTTACAACGAAGTTATAAACAATATAACGCGAGTAAATAATGTTCTCAATAAACTGGTCAGAAGCTACGAACATTTGAAGAAAATGTATCAAACACAGAACGACTTTGAAGGAACTACCGAGATAGTATTACCAACGAAATCAGATGTCCTACCGACAAGAATGGTGGAGGAGTCGATTCAAGATAGTGAGGATGTCATACCAGATGTAATTAATAATATTGATAGAAACGTACCGACAATAGAAGCTCTTATAGATGGATCAGCTGAATCTACTTCTTCTGATACAAAACAACTGGCTCCAACATCTACAGAAGATACGCTTGAAATCAAAAACAATAGGGATTATAATCCTACAAGCAAGATTTATGGAACAACGTCCTTTTCGAATGATTCTACAGAGGACAAAGAAAAAATAGAAAAGTTCCTTATGAAAGATGTTAGTCCACAATCAAATGTTTATGTTGTATTAGAGAATAAGCCGGGACAACTGATACCGAAAAGACAGCTGCACAATGAACGAATTAAAGATATAACCAAGAAAAACCCTCTCCATAACTCATTTCCAGAGAAGAAGGACAGTATAGAATTCAAAAGCAATAATATGACAATGATGGTAAGTCAGCCTTGATTTCAAATGTGTTCCTGTAAGAAGGACATTTGATAACATTCTATTCTAGGCTTATAACTCCCATTTACTTAATTTTCAGTCTCTTTATACAAGTTCGCCGGTTACGGGTGCTTCAGTTTTGCTCCTAACTGATACATCACCATTATTTTTTTTCAGAATATATCGTTTATTGATGTGTCATTGGAGAACAATAAGTTCTATACGAATCATTCTAAACTACAAGACGAATCTGGATCCCCTTCAAGTGGATCTGAAGACGATAAAGAGATACAATATGTACAGGAAAAAACAAAAATACTACGCGCAGAGTACGGAGAGGCGTGTATGAAACTAGTGGTAAAGAAATGTCACAAGGTATGATGCTCTCTTTTACAGAAACTTAACAGCTTAACAGTAGCCATTTTGACATGTAGGCTGTAACCAAATTTATTTATTTATTTATTTATTTATATATTATTTGTTGTTTCACAGCAGTTTACAACGTAAAATGAAAACATATTAAAACAAATTGTGAAATGCCAATAACGAAACAAGACCCTTCAAAAACTTAAAATAAAGTGTCGTTAACCATTAGGTAGAATACAAAGCAAACAATGAATAAAGATTAATGAGTGATTTGAGTGGTGAACTGCGTGTTGAACGGTGCGTGTGAGTGTGTGTGTGTATGTATGTTGAGTGACCGTGTTTGCTCGTGTGTGATGTTCCGATGGGAATTTTAAAAGTGACGAATCTATACACGTTATATATTAGGTCGACGTAAGTGCTTCGATGTGTCGTCTTACTTGCGATGAGAAATGGGTGCGGCGATTTAGGAGAAAAATGTCAAGCTCCGAGAAACGGCTTACGAATGTGTCAATGCTCCTGTTTAGGGGTGAGCAAGTGGCATAGTTGGCGCGCGTGCGCGAATGCTGAAGCACTGCAGGCACTCGCCCGTGCCGTCGCGAACGCGCGGGAGCGACGCGAAGCAGCACTTTACTCACCAGTTCGCTACTGTCGATGCCTGAGTGAATCACATCGTGAAGCAGCTTCGCATCCGCGAAAAGTCTTCTGTCCGCTAACGACACCAAATCTCGCTCACGCGATCTGTACTCACAACTGTTGGGGCAGAGATGACGCAGCTGTCTGGTAAACTTGTTCTGGACAGACTCGAGTCTGTCGCTGTGTGTGGAGTATACAGGAGACCAGACTGGCGAGGCGTACTCCAGCACAGTGCGAACATAGGCAAAATACAGCTGTTTGAAGGCCAGGGCCGACTGCAGAGGTTTGGACGCTCGATAGATGAATCCCAGCATTTTGGATGCTTTTAAAGTGATATGTTCGTAATGAGGCACAAAAGTGAGTTTGCTATCCAAGATCACGCCGAGATCTCTAATAAGAAAAACCCTCTTGATCTGCTGATTATTTAAAATATAATTAAATTGAAAGTCGGACCGTTTTCTCGAGAATGTGAGGGAATGGCATTTTTTTGTGTTAAGATCCAGGCTATTACGCTGGCAGTAATCACAGAGTCTGTGCAGGTCTTCCTGGAGATTGTGACAGTCTGTCACGTCCCTGATAGGCATAAAAACTTTGGTGTCATCGGCGTACATAAGAAAACGAGCGAATTTAAAGCACGACGCAATGTCGTACAGGCAGACGTTGAAGAGGAGCGGACCGAGATGTGAGCCTTGTGGCACACCTGAGGGGATCGGAGCAAAGCGGGAAAGGTGGGGACCAACACGAACTGCCTGACTACGATTTCTGAGATAGGATTCAAACCATCTGAGGAGATCACCGTGCACACCGATTTCAGAAAGTTTAAACAAAATGACATCGTGTCTAAGTCTATCAAAACATTTAGAGTAATCGGTGTACACGGCATCTACCTGAAGACCATTATCCATATGACCCGCAACCGAGTCCACGAACTCTACGAGGTTTGAGACGGTAGAACGCTTCCGCATGAACCCATGCTGTTCCGCTGGGATGCTACGAGCTACAATTGGGTAGATTTGGTCGTGGACAATAAGTTCAAAAAGTTTGCTGAACACTGGCAACACAGATACTGGGCGGTAGTTATCCGCGATTATCTTAGCACCCCCCTTGTGGATCGGGACAATGAATGCCTTCTTCCATTGGATTGGGAAAATATTTTCAGTAAGCGATCTTTGGAAAATAATGTAAAGTGGAAGTGCAAGTTGGTCCGCGCAAAGACGAGTGAAAATTGGTGGAATTCCGTCGTGACCCGCGCCCTTATTGGTGTTGATTTTATTCAAATATTTATGAACCAAGTTCGTAGATAATTCTATATCACCCACATTGCTGACCGAATTTAGAGCTGAGAGTGGTGGTAAGGGGCGATTGCCTATGTCAGCATAGACCGACGAAAAATATTCCAAGAAGACTTCGCAAGCTTCCTCTCCATTGTTGGAAGTACGAGAGTTGAATGATATTCGTTCTGGCAGCCCGTTATCTCGACGCATGTCCTTAGCGTAACGCCAGAACCTTTTCGGATCATGCGTGATGGCAGCGCCGCATTTCGCGATATAATTGTTCCAGCAACGTCTCTGCATTCTCTTCTGTCTCTTTCTAAGTAAAGTAAAGGATTCGTAATCCCGAGGGTTACCATTCTTCTTCCACAAAGAATGAAATTTGTCTTTTTCCTTGATAATATGTAGGAGTGGTTTAGAGTACCAAATAGGGTAATTATCAGGAGTACTAAAAATAAAGGGTACATATTTATTAATAACAGAGTCAAGCATTGAATAGAACGATTCAACGGCTAGGTCGAGATGTTTGTCTTTAAAAAGAGTGTACCAGTCAACATAAGAGAGCTCCCGCAATATCTCCCCATAGTCGCCTTTCTTGAACCTAAACACTTTCCTAGGAGGACAGCGCATGAATTTGATTCCGAAATTTAGTAATTCTATCTCCAACGCTGGGTGATGCGGCATATCCTCCCGTGTGAGGGGGTCAGGCGCGCGGACTACACTTGCCTCAGTATCGCTAAAAACAAGATCAAGCTGCCTGTTGTTGCCGTTCAATATACTACTATACTGAGTCCAGCCAGCTAAGGCGAGGTTGTCGAGAAGTTGTTGCTGATATGGATTGACAATACCGCGTGGGACCATCCCATAGTTAGAAGGATTTGGGCCCCAGGACACATCAGGAAGATTAAAATCCCCTACCAAAAGAAAGTGATCGTCTGATATTGAATTTTGAATGTAGTTAGATAACTTGTCCAGCAGCATATTATGCTTGGTGCCAGATCCTGGGAGATAAGTGCAGATAATATGAAGGTCACGAGCTGCATTTAGGATCTTCGCTGTTATGGAGACATGAATAATCTCAAATGCCTCGTGCGCAGGAGGCATCGGCGCACGGCGGGCGGCGAGCTCGCGCCGCGTGAGCAGCATCACCCCCCCGCCCACCTGGCCCCCCGCGCGCCGCAAACCCCCACACGGACTCCTATCCAGACGGTGGACATCGTACCGTGGATCACTAACTTCACCATCAAAAACTCCATCAACAAGATTGGTTTCACAAATGGCAACAATGTCATAGTTGTGGTTCCGGAGACCCTGTACGAATTGTGTAGTTTTGCCCCTAATACTCCTAGAATTCTGCGAATATATCGTTAAAGGCCCCATTTTGAGTTATACTCAACTCTGGAATAAATTCTGTATCGAACGAATGCAAAACATAAACATTCGACGGCATTAAACAAGCAAACATGAGTCGGAACAGGTATGGTGTGTTGTGTGTTTTGTGTGGTGATGTTAAGTGAGGGTAGTTGTATAAAACAAAACAGTTTAGGTGGCATAAAAAATAACAGTGGAGGACAGTATTTACAGTCGAGTAATTGAACATAAATAGTTATCATATCACCGGTTCTCAAACATGGGATTTGTGAGGGGCTAGTTTTAATGCGGCTAGTTGAGACAAGTTGTCTATTCTTATTGCCGGGAAATTGTCGCCCTGGCGGATAAAAATCTTGGCATTTCGAGTCCAGTAATGTAAAAACCCCAGCTCCTTGACTTTATCGCGCGTACAGTTCAGCAGAAACTTATTCGCTGCAGTGAGGTGCTCGTATACGTGGATGCGGCGAACCTCCCCGGCGAGACCGATTTCCTGGGTACTGACACCGCGGTGCTTGCGGACGGCCGTCAGGAACTCATCCTTGCGATGTATCGAGGTGACTTTAACAATGATCGGTCGCGGAAGACCGCTGGTATTCCTGGTGGCGATCCTGACAGCTGATTGTATTTCGCCTTTCGTCAAGTTAAAGCCCACTGCAGCCGCAATCGATGTGACGATATCGGTAGTTGCTTCGGATTTACGTTCCGGTACGCCTAGAATTTCCAAGTTGCACATCCGACTTCTTTGTTCGATGTTATTAACTGTTATCTTCAGTTCCTTAACAGAGTCTATCAAGGCCGAAACCTCTTTCCTAGATAAGTCTAGTTCGTTCTTCAGTCCTTCCACTTTCGTTACACGTGTCTCTAATTTGTCCAGCCTATCCGATGTGAAGTCAGCGGTAGTTGCGAGTTCTTGCACCCTGTTCGATACAGTGTCGACATTCGCAGAGAGGGTCGTAATTAACTTCAACGCATTGTCAACCTTGACCTCCAATGCTGCCTGGTGTACTTTCAGCTGTTCAGAAATCTCCATCTTGAAATTTTCAAAGTTCTGCGTTTGTTTCAAGTTGAACTCATTCAGAGCTCTGACCATCACTTCATTTAAGTGTGTCATCAATGAGTTGTCTTGTGAAACATGGCTGGTAATATCACTAGTGACATTGAATGTGGTTTTATGCTCCCGTACGGCTAATGCGGTATCATGCGTCCGAACGTCTACAGTTTGAGAATCACTGTAGGGAGATCCGTGTATGCTAGACGGCGGGACGCGCTCGGGCGAGGTGACAGTGGACACAGCGCTCGGCGGTAATGCGCTCGCGTTCTTCTTCACTGTCTTCGGACAGCAAGGACCAATCCACGCGCTCCTTTTATTCGTCCTCATCTTTCTAAAGGAGTCTTCCACTAGCCCAATGCAATTGAAATGGTATGCGCTGTTGCAACAGGAGCAAGTTATGTCCTCACGGTCGAAGATATCCTTAGAGCATTTAGTGCACTTCATTGTTGTAGATTGGTAGGATCAAATATGAAGAACAGAGTTAAAATACCTCAGTGTGTGGTGCGTGGATGTGTGATTATTTGACACCTCGTTGGTTGCGCTAACGAACGGTCTCCCGAAGTAAACAAGCGCTTCACGAAGTTATCAAGAGTGCTCCGCGGGGATAAATATGTTCCAGGTATGTGCCTTGATGAGCTTCAGATGTTGATGCACGGATGTTAAGAATAGATGTTTAATTTAAATATTATGATTAATTAATTGCAGAGCCAATATAATTTACGTGTTGGTATTTTAAAGGTAGGTAGACGAAAAAAAAAGTTAGTCTAATTAGAGAAGACTGATGCTTGTTGTAATTTCACGAGGTTATTAAGTCAATCCCCCTTATAGGGGCAATCAGAATAAGAATTTATAAAATAACTCTAGCTGTTACGTTGCTTGAGACACGGCCCGATGACGTACAGACCAACAGACAGAGAGAAGGACAGACGGACGGACAGTTGAGGCTTAGTAATAGGGTCCCATTTGGCACCCTTCGGGTTCGGAACGCTAATAGCTAAGTTTTTGCGTGTGTAGTGAATAAAAACTACTCGTTAATGAAGAAGCTAGAAACGGGGGAATTTGGTACAAGTACAAGGAATAATAGTCATATTCTTGCAGGCATGCAAGAAATCCACTAAGGCCGCTTGCAGCGCATACAGATGCAAATCGGGAATGAAGAGCACGTTTATACAGCAAGCCAAGACATGTTGCATCGCAGAGTTCGGGCGGACGCCGCCGCAAAAATACAAAGAACGATTCAGAGTTGATAACATGGATGGTCAAAGCGATTCTTCACCTTGTAAGTTAATAGGGGTGTAATTGAGGACTGAATATCTTTGAGGATCTTCAATTAAAGTGTGAACTAAGACGCATTTGGTGGTCTATAAATCAGAACCAGTGCTTGGCTTTATTTGCACTCTTAAACCAGCAAAACAGATGTGCAAAATCTATTATGATGTAGAGCCCAATCTGATGCAGAAATGCAAAACATGGAGGATGAATTTAGCAGGGCAATCTATAATCAGGTACCAAATGGTATTAAGGATCTACTTCTTGCTCAATTTAAGAAGAAACTAAGCACCTTGCTGGTTCAAAAATGTTATTACGATATTAATTATTATTTAATTGATAAATCTCTTTAATTTATAAAAGCTATTGCGAAATTAATAATCTTATTGAAAAACCTAATTTTTATTCTATTTTAATCTAAGTTGCTTGTAAATCTATACTTAAATTTTATTGCACATAATTTATTCTATTTTAATCTAAGTTGCTTGAACTCCAAATTCATATGCCAAAATGGTAGAACAGAACATAGAGAACTTTATATCCTATATCATCTGCATTTGTATGTACCTGTGTTCATGAATAAACAAATTGAATTGAATATACATTTGTAAATGTCTTTTGCATCTAAAGTAAATGTTTGATATTTTTATAACTTTCAGCTGGATTTGTGGATGTGACAAGAGAGGGATATATAGCAGCATGTTTGCCACACATTTACCAGGTATAGTTAACGCGACCATACGTCCCGCTTGTATAGTTTGGGTCCCGGGACAGTCCCGCTTTTAGACTGTCTGTCCCGCTGTCCCCCGTAAGAGCAAAAATGTCTCGCTTTAGCAAATACTGCACCCCCTGTTAGAAAAGAAAACATATGGGAAACATTGCGCCGCCCATGAGACTTGCTAACTTGTGAAATTCTCGTGGGGGCCATGAGTTATTCTAATGGACTCGTTACTAGACTTGTTAGAAATAAAATCCGGGGCGGCTGAGGTACACATTAGGTATAATAATTCTATACCTATCAAATACTCGTAATTTGGATATGTCGCAGCCACGTTGTCATTAACGTAATGGGACATTATTGTCCTCTTTTGTTCCCTGTCTGTCAAAGAATAAACGGTCAAGTGCGAGTACGACTCGCACACCAAGGGTTCCGATCACATTTGGAGACCTTAACATGTGTCAAAAGGTTTTTACATTAAAAAAAACTAAAGTATGATGTCATCCATGTAAAAAAAAAAAAATGTAGAAAGACAGAAATTTGCAGTTTTCAGATTTGTCCTTTTACTTGTGCCCTAAGACTCGTGCCAGAATTCGCTGTGTGGCTGGAGTTATTATATTTAGAAAAAGTTGAAGGTGAGAGCGACAACCCACTAGTAACTCTATGGGTTTACTAGTAAGCATCCCAGGGTTCCAGCTCCCACCTTCGAGCTTCGCACTCCATCATCAGATCAGCTCGATAGTACCATATTCTCAAAGGGCTTGTCACAACGAACCTATGAGTACAAATTCGACGTGTTTACTAGTAAGCATCATAGGGTTCCCGCTCCCACCTTCAACTTTTTCTAAATCGAATAACTCCAGCCACACAGCGAATTCTGGCATGCGCCTGCCTGATAATGAACGTATGTATTGACCTTTAATTGAATAAATGAGCCATCTTTATAGGAGGTAGGCCCATTTTGCCCATCATCCATTGGTATGCAAGCACATGTTTGCATCCATGTTCCATAAAAACTCCGAAATCCACAACTTTAACCGCCTAAATCTGGCGTGCAAAGTTTGTATGAAAAACTGAATTTTAGCGTACGTTGTACGAAACCCTCTCAACGCGAGTCCAACTCTCACTTGGCAGCTTATTTTCCTTTTAAAGATCGGAACCCTAAAAAGTACAAAAAACACACTGTGAAGGTGCTGCCCCCTTCAGTAGTCTTCAGGGCCCTTAAATAGTGCATTTAGTCTTCCTAAATACCTTTACAATAGCCTCCACATATTCCAGGAATCACAAGCTTCGCCCGCCAACACGTTATCCAAAATTACGCCAAGCAATGCGCCGTCTGCACAGTTAAACATACTGAGAGACAAATACGAGCGAGAATGTGCCAAGATATCGGCCAGCAAATGTCGACGGGCTTGTAACAGCGCTACTGACAGAGTCTGCGGTAGAGAAGGCTGCAAGAAACGCCTGCTGAAATCATTCAGGAGACACTGCAAGCGTAACTGCAAAGCCGCATATCGAAAACATCACGATTCTCGTAGCAGCGGCAGTAGGAGTAGGAGCAGTAGTAATAGTAAGAGTTCGAAGAGCGATTCTAGTAGTAGTGATAGGAAGTCGAGTGAGCATAGCGATGATAGTACTGATACTGATTGAAGATTTTAAGGATAAAATATGTAAGTACTTATTTGTTTTACTTGTGCCTAGAACTGTTACATAATTGCGAGTTTTTTTTTCTTAACACATTCTAAGGCAATATCTGGTTCGTTGGTACAAACACAATAAAACATTTATGATTCATATTCATCAGACTGCCAAAATTATGCCATTACAAGCTAGGATAAACTCGTTATGGGTATCAAATAAAATATAGTAATTACAAAATGATGCGAAGCAAAGGGGTTTCCTATCCCACAACCCAACCTCATTCCTACTTCATAACATAAGGCACACCTCGGACACTTCATAGAACGCTCCTAAAATAATCACCTATTACTACTACATAACCAAATGATGTTTGTATACGTGCAAATGTGTGCGTAAACTGGTAGCGCGGCAAATGCAGCGATTTATGTCGGGCGAACCGAGAGATGACGCAACGGCGCGACCCGAACACAAGCGACACCTGGGTTATTTTTTTGTTTCCCCAACCGGGCATCGAACCCGGGACCTCTTGCATGGTAGACGGAGTCACAACCGCTGCGCCACAGAGGTCGTCATATGGTTCATTTCATCTGAATTCAAACGAATTTTCGATTAGATAAATATTCGTGATACACCCCACCCCCACAGATAAAGGCTTAAAGGTTTTAGAATTTTTTATTTCTCAAAAGAACGACAATAGTTCACTTACAGAGAAACATTAATCTATACATTAAAATAATGTAAGTAAATATATTAAACACACTAAACTTATGCGAGCTATTACTTTTTCTCGTCACGAGTATCACGAGTGATTCCTCCTAACATTCAGGTCTAGACATACTTCATCACTCTCCTGGCCTCTTTCAAAAGAATATGAAGTTGATCTTTGTACCACCACTAAATCAATAAAACCCTTTCTTCAAAAATAATTCATTTTCTCTCTATTACTACCACACATCCATCGACACACACACACACACACACACCCTCTCACACACACACACACCCTCACACACACACACACACACACACACCCTGAAACACCCTCATACACCCTGACACACATACACACTTCACACCTCCACCTCCCTCTGTAACTTCTAGTTCATATAACAATAAGTATACTTAAAACTTTATAAAAATAAAAACCTTAAAAATGTATGTAGGTTATTGCAAAATGTTAAAATGTAATAGTAACAAAATAAGAGCCCCTTATTGGCCTAGGCATATGTAATTTATTGCGCCGTACATTTTTTTGCGTTTCGTACAAGAAGGGTGCCAAACGGGACCATATTACTCGTACTAAGGCTCCGCTGTCCGTCTGTCCGTCCGTCTGTCTGTCAGAGGGCCCTTCAGCATGAACCGTAGCGTTAAAATGTTTTACAGAATGTGTATTTCTATAGCCGCAACACAACAAATACTGAAATACAAGAAAAAAGGGTTTTTAGAATTAAATAAGGCAATTAAGGCAATTTCAATACAATAGCGCCTGACATTTTTTGATAAAAAGAGACGACTGACGACGAGATTGAAGGTATTGCCGTTTTAGGCACAGACGACGATGGTGCGGAAGCCCCATTTTTTTAAATCCAAATAAACAAATTCATCATCATTCATCATCAGGACTAGTTATTCTAAATACTCACACAACAGATCAGCGCCATACTCGCAGTTGGAGAGGTGGTCGAACATGGCCGTCATCACCGCGATGACGACGCCGTTGATGTAGGCCAGGGACGTGGACGTCACTCAATACTCACACAATAGATCAGCGCCATACTCGCAGTTGGAGAGGTGGTCGAACATGGCCGTCATCACCGCGATGACGACGCCGTTGATGTAGGCCAGGGACGTCGATGTCTTGAGGTGGGTGCCTCGGAGGTGCGCGTACTTGCCCTGCAGAACGATCATAGTTATCATCGTCATTGCTATCGTCGTCGCCATCGTCATGGTCACCGTCATCGTCATCGCAATCATCGTCGTCGTCATCATCATCATCACCATCGCCACCATCGTCATCAAGATCATCATCATACATACACAGACACACCCTCACATTCAACTTATAACCTCTTTATCGTCACTAAATAAATTCGCAAGTAAACTGACCTCCTGCAAATTCTGTATAGTGTGACCCACATCATCCGCCACATTGTTGAAGAATGTCAGCATCAAAGTGCGAGTGAACTCGGGACAGTTCTTGACGAGCGACTTAGAATCCATTGTCATCATCATGACCATCATACACAGACACACAGACGCTTCAAACTTATAACACCCCTCTTTTCCATCGTCGCAGTCGCCTAAAAGTCGTCTCGTATTCTCTGATAAAATTAACAATGGTAGGAGAAAACGATACGCTACACGGACTCTACTATGATTCCGGGCTCGTCATGAACTGAGGTGTCACCAACCATGCCTGGAATTGGTTAGTCAACCAAATTGTAGTAGATGAGGAATTGAGGATGCATGTGGAAGATGGTGTATGGAGAGTGAATGTGGAAGGTGAAAGAATGACTGAGGTCCTATTATGAGGATTGGAAACCAGAAACCCTACAAGGTTTAAAACCCGCAAGTATGGTAATCGTCATCCGTCATTGTCATCATAACCATCATCATCACCATAATCACAAATACACAGACGCTTCAAGCATATAACAATACACCCACTCTTTTCCGTCCTCGGGGTTATGTTTAATTTAAAACCTGCAAGTACAGACCTCCTGCAAATTCTGTATGGTGTGCCCGACATCGTCAGCCACGTTGTTGAAGAATGTCAGCATCGAAGTGCGGATGAACTCCGGACAGTTCTTGACCAGCGACTTGGCGTCGATGCCCTTCACGAGCACCTGGAGGCAGCGGACCGTGATGCGGACGTCCGGCCCGAAGGCTGCCAGCCTGGAGAATTTATTATACCGCTACATAACTTATAATCAGGCGTTTTTAGACATGTACATAAGGGTGATAATTTGACAAATATCACTGTTTTTGGCAGGTGTCACCACTTTTCAAGGTCAGCAAACCGCCACTTTTGAAAGGTGTCACTATTTCGGTCAGTACTCACTTTTTTTGACAGGTGTCATTATTTTTAACAGATGCCACTATTTCGACAGGTGTCACTACTTTGCATAGTGTCACTAATTTGGTAAATTTTGACAGGTCACCGGGATCACTATTTTCGACAAGTGACACTTATGTACTTTGATTTTGACAGGTGTACTACTTTTGTACACTAATTTGTCATATTCCTGGCAAACAAACGTACCGCGATCTCAACAAACTCGCCAGCTTGCAGAACAGCGCTGCCACCATCTCCTTCTCCTTGAGACTGGCCGCGCCCACGTTGTTGGTGGCCGTGGCGACCGCGATGAAGTAGTTGCGGTGCGTCGAGAAATACTTCTCCATCAGGGGGAGAACCACCTGGGAGGTGAGATTGTATGAAAGATTTGGATTGAGATAATAGTAGATTGTTTACCAAAGGTGTATAGAACAATTCTTAAAGCGAGTGTTCTTTGAATCCAGAGCGAGCGAAGGATTCTAGAGCTGAATCCCGAGTGTAAGGACGGTTTCAAAGTAAAATAAAAAAAAAAGTTGTTACTAAGGTGGACATCAAAGTGTCACTTCCCTGTTTGCCAGGACTAAAAGAGCTCTTTTGATGAAAACCATATTTTAGATCTCCTATGGCTTTGTTCTCACTAAAGCAGGAAATAGCCGTTTACAGGGAGCGCTAGTTCTACGCAACGAAAACCTGTCATTAAGCGTCAGTTTAACCTGCAACCTCGCACCAATAGAGCGTTGGACAGCTGTTCGTAGTTACGACGCCGTAAGTGTTTGAGACAGAGTTCCTTTCCTCACAACAACGCTCGTAATCCCTCTCACTCGCTTCGTACATACGCTTTCTGTCTCCATCTTTTGAGAGTCTGCGCCATCATGTTTCGACGGCAGTATAAATTCATATTATTTATTGCATTTCAAAGAAATACTTTAAGCAAAGGCGAGCTTATCTCTAGAGAGATAAGCAGGTAATCTTACGCACAAGGACTACAATGACTAACAAGCTTTTATTACAACAACAAAGAGGATATTCCACCGACGCTGATATTCTTGGGTAGAGTGCTCACAAGATAAGTCTGCCCTCAGGTTATGGCATTATTTGATACAATAATAATAATTTTATTGAAATAAATACGAAGTCAGGTTTTGTAGGTTTTCAGTGAGTGATCGAAACATATTGCTTCGCATTCGCTTTCCTCAGTATTGTTTTTTTTTTAGGCAAAATAAACAATTTCTATTTCTATTTCTATTGCGCTAACTTACATTAATGATTGAGGAGGATTGAAGAATATTCGTTTTGCCACCGCACGCATACTTATCTTGCGCGTACTCTAGGCACAATAGATCATATAAAACAAAGCATAGACAAGTTTGGCGTGACTACCTATCTCTCTGAATCAGGAGATGTGTGTTTGGTTGATGGATGTTGAAGATCATGTATTGGCGAGGTGAGATTGCTTTGGCGCAATTTTAGTACCTTCTTGAAGTACTTGTGTTCCTTTTTTTGTTGCTTGCAATTGTAACACAGATAGATTAGGTAAAACAGTGAAGATAGATAAAAGAAAGATTAGATATAAGTTAATAGGGATTGAATCTTTGGAGTATCTTTGCCTTAGATAGGTACGTTGTGTTAACCGAGCATAAATTAAGAAGTTCATAGATAGAAAGTAAACATGCAATATAAGGAGTGTATAGTGATTGTAACTCATTCATCTAACAAACGAGGGGCACAGGCTCATACCCAAATATCAGCACAGGGTGCTCATCCCATACAAATTAGAATTAGTAACCCTTAGTAAAAAAGAGATGGCGTGAGGAGTAAGATTTTACTTTAAACACCATGGTTTCAGTTAACATACTTCTAGGTGGCGCTCGCTAATCTTAGAATAAATTCTATATATCTTAGCGCCATCTCGTGGTATTTGTAATTTTGCACCAAGCGATAATGGCCTCGAACTAAAGAAGCTTCCGTAGCATCTCAGTTTACGCTGGTGTCATATTTTGTTCTAGGTGGTCTATCTGATTAGTATAATATTATACTATGATATCTGTAAGACCAAAAATCAAACCAAAGCAAACCAACCTTGGAAAAGAACTTAATATCCCGCGTACTAGTCTTGAAACTCGACCGTCTACTGAACGTAGTGGACGGTTTCAGCAGCTTCATATTTATGGTAGCTCGATCGATGTACTGAATCAGCTTCTCGAGGAGCGAGTAAGCGAATCTGAGCTCTGGGCTGGCTACACCGGCGGTCGTTTGTTCCGTGTCGCTTTGAGCCGCCTTGCTGGGCCGGTGTAGCTTGTAGCCCTGGTATTGGAGGTACTTGAGGAACTCTTGGGAACGTTCTCGGTCTTTCTTTTTCTCCTTGTCAGTTAGGAGATCGTATGGCACGAGTTGCGGGTGGATTCCGCCTGGAAATTTTGAATATGATATTTACATTAATATTTGTTAGATTATCAAAACTTACACTTAGATAATAGCTATTGGGTGACTTACAAACATAAACAGAAATAAACATACAAGTTTTGACACGTTTCTAACACTATCATGACAGAATACCCTCTTTCTAGTGGAACCTAGAAATAGTGACTAGCAGGAGCTGAACTCTCTAACTAACAAACTATAATAATAACATTAACATATTCTACAAAGTGCAGACAAATCGCTACATACATTCCCACATCGCTCTTCCAAAAGCGCGATGCAGAACTGTACGCAAACCCTATCTAGCGCACTAGCGCCATCTCCCGGCCCACCTCCGTTAACAGTTAGTTCCTCCTTCTTCTTCTTCGCCCAGATGTCGTGCGCGTTCTCGGCCAGCCGCTCCGCCATGTTCTGCATCTCGCGCGAGAGCGTCAGGTTCGTCATATCCACTGGGTGGGGGTTGTAGTTGAATGGTGTCGCTGAGTCCGTCTGCAGAATATGATATGATATGTTATATGATTTTTTATTTTTATTATTCACTTATTTGAGCACTGTATATATATTCTCCGTCCATCCTGGGTGTGCCGGAAGAGATCTCTTTTTAGACAAATGCTTGCCTTTGTACATTCCTTCTCTGTATCTTTTTGTGTTTTGTCTTTTAAGTGCAATAAAATTAAATATATACGAAATAGATTTTAGATCATTGTGGAGGGGGAGGCATTTGTTCAAGAAGGAAATACTGCTAAATAAATTCGAGGAATGTCGGCCAATAAAGGATGAGGTTGCATAGGGACGATTTTTGTGGGGTGAACGTGAGCAGGGCAATATTCCACGGTTAACATTAAATAACATTACACATACATACAGGCACATACATTGCTTCTGGCCCCACACTAGGATACCCTGTGTCGTGGGAACCAGAAACAGCGACATCACAAACATGTAGGTAAACATCCAAGACATGGGTTTTTTTTTGCCCCCATCCGGGATTCGAACCCGGGACCTCTCGTATGCTAGGCAGACGTGCAACCGCTGCGCCACAGAGGCCGTCGAAGGTTCCCATCAATGTTCCCGGTTCCCAGCAATATTGCCATTAGCCATAAAATGTATGGAGGCAATATTGCCCCATACATTAGTTTCCCACAAATGGCATTTTTGATGTTTTTTGATGTGTTTTATATTTTTGTGTTAGTTTATAAGACATGGAAATTTTATTTCTGGAATAAAGTTATATTATTATTATTATTATTATAATATCTCCAGGAACGGTACATCAGTAATCAAGCTGATTGTGTGGGTGTATGTGTGTGATAATTTTACACATTTTACAGTCAAATTACATCCTCCCCTCATAATTCCCATTTTTTTTGTATTAATTTCATAATTGCTTACTGCCTATTTTTAATAATTGATTATTTTTACCCGTTTTCATGATAAGGTCACAAAATAAGAGTCCTTAATTGGCCTATGTTCAATCATATTTTTAAGTTATAATAATGTATATTATGCTGTGGACTCAGTTCCCAAATAAACAAATAAACCGTGTATAGATCTGAGCGCTTAGTTAGTTGGGACCTCAATAGGAAATTATGCGTGAAAGGGGGATGCCTTTGCCCAGCACACTTATGGCTGATTCACCCAACAACCCCTATCTTGCAGGGGATACTTTATTTTCTTTCATGGGCCACCTAGCGGTTTTTTCACTTTTGCCTAACTTTAAGGGTATCTTGGATGCAAGGAAACTCCCTTAGATGGCCTCCGAAACAATCGCTAGACAGCTACAGTCTATTCGTGATAAGAATGCAGTGAAATTTAAATTTACTCACAGGACAGGACACAACCTTCGCGTTCGAAAGTTTGCCTTCAACTGGTCACTGTGAACTTGGTTTGATAATTGGAAACGATTTGATTGGTTACGGGGCGTGGCTAGGCCGCCGGACAGTGATGACTTTACTGCATTCTTATCACGAATAGACTATAAGAAAAAGAGCAAAGCGCCCATAACTGTTAGTGAAATCGGGTATGGCTTTGAATAATACATAAATATGTTGTGTACTTACCACAGGATCAATGGGTCGCTAGTATCGTTCAGGGTCGGGGCAGGACGTATGGAAACAGATTGGTACTCGTAGTTAACACATTGTGACAACATCAAATATGGAGGTGCAAGATTAAGGCTGAGGAAATACGCCAGCTATTTATAACATGCGAACTAAGGTCGACTAGTTAGACGGCGAGATCCCACGACACATGGTATCCTAGTGTGGGGACAGAAACAATGTATGTGCCTGTATGTGAATACAGGCACATTAATTGCAAAAGAGTTTAGACTTGACTCGCCGTAGAGTTGGTCGACCTTAGAAAGGGGGGGATAGACAGTTAGATGTAGAAGGGGATGCTAATAGTTTTTAAAATAGATATTATCACATTTTTGTTTTTGATATCCTGGGATCAGTTTCACAATGCCTGCACCAGTAACATGCGCGAACGCGGCGCGAGATTTGTCGCGGGAATGTGAGAGACAGAGAGAGATATGCTCTTTTTAAAGCTCTACCCGATAAAATAAAGGATACGCCTAACAACACAACCTTCCTCCGAGATGTTAGTAAACTACTAATTAATTGAGAATGCGTTCTATTCGGTAGATGACTTTTATAAAATAAATTGGAAAACACATAAAAAATGATGAATTCTAATTGAAATACATACTACTAAATAAATAACAATCACAATAATGTTAATAATAAAGACTAGTGAAATTAAATCTAATTTATATTATATTATAATCAAAGTCATTCATAATGTATTGATCAACTTTGTAATTTATGCTAAATAATGACTTGAAAATTGTATTTATCAATAAATGATTGAATTGAATTGTTTCTTACCCACCTGCGACAAAACCCGCGCTCGGCATACTATTGATGCAGGTTCTAGAAATCGGTTAACACAGTGGTAAAATCTTTGAATTGCGGTGGGTCATGTAAAGGGATAATGAGTGCAAAATATCAACAATAGCACTGAAACTACCGTTTCTTTCTCAGCCTCTCCTTGTTCGCTGCCTGCTTCCTGAGAGCGTGTATTGGAAAGAAGGAACGCAACACTATGTACAACAATAAGAACAAAAACTTACATATCAACCTCAAAATACTAAAAATGCGGTTAAACGCTAATGTTCCTCAAGAAATATCTTGGCAAATCCATTCCTACATTTATTACACTATAATATACGCCTCTCAAATTTAATTTTTACAAACATTCGACATAATTTCACATCCCCATCGGTCTTTCATTGCCGCTTCATAGAGTTTCTACAGCTTTCTACGGTATTTACAAGATTCTCACACACTTTAATTTCCTTCCTTTCACAAATCTATTCATCTATTTTACACACTACATCTTCAATACCAAGTAAATCTTTCCAGACACACTCTACACCATAACAGATTGTTCAACTTACGCCACCACTCTTTGACTGCCGCCGCATTGAGCTTCTATTAGTGCTGGGGATGTCAACCTCGGAATGCTCAACTGACCATCCGATAGCTAACAGCGCCTTCAAGGATTCCCTCACAGGCTCCTTGTAGCGTTCTTTCTCCTGTAAACAAACAGATTTATTTATTTATTTACATTAATAGTTTGTGTCATTACAGCGAATGCCAAGTCGGCACAAATATACAAAATACAGATAGCGTCACTGCTTTTCCCATACGGGATGGCGAAGCACGGTCGTGCCCATATTTCGCCATTTAACACAAAAGTAAAGAAAGAGGGCAATTGCCCATACTAACGAATATCTCGAGCGAATTTGTAACATAACGAAGACAGATAGACAGACAGACAGACTTGACAAAACTATAAGGGTTCCTTGTTTCTCTAACGGAACCCTAAAAATGTGTCAGAGGCGCTATTTTCAACCGACTTCAAAAAAAGGAGGAGGTTCTCAATTCGACCCGTATGTTTTTTTTTTTTTTTTTTTCTATGTTTGTTACGCGATTACTCCGCCAATTATGAACCGATTTGAACAAATCTTTTTTCGGCGTATAGGTAATACCTCAAGGGTGGTCCCATTGACACCAGGTCAGGATCTGATGATGGGATCCTGGAGAAATCGAGAGAACTCTTCAAATATTATAGGCAGACCTATAGTGATTTTTGTGTTTTTCATGATAACTCGTGCAAATGCACATGGTAAGCATAATATTGTGATGCGGAACTGCTGATGAAGACCACATATGGCCACCAGATCTGCTCAATACTAGGTACAAATACAATGCGTGGCTGACGGGCAGGCAACGCATAGCCTAAACCGGTGGACCTAGAGCCATGAAACTTTGTACAGGGGTTCCTTAGTCGCGTGGGGTAGCACTGATATAGCATTTGACAAAATTAATTCCCCAAGGGAGGGGGGGATAAGGGGTTACAGTTAGTATTAAACTCAATCTAATCAAATAGGGTTTGTGGAAGTCGGTTTTTTCTAAAGTTTACTTTTTGTTTCAATTATCTTTGGCCCGAAATCAGTAACAAGTACGGGAAGGCGCAACCTTATTAAATCGACGGAAAGAAGTTAGTTTTTTGAATTCCCAATTAATACATTTAATTTATGTGAATTGTAATGTCTTTCTTAGTTGTATGAAAAATAATACTGAAATAAATGTTAGCGGCATGTGATTGACTGATATTATTTAATTGCTCTATTAACTGATCGTTACCTTTGAACAGCATCTCGGAAACCGACCGTAAATCGGTTAAACCGTTTTGGAGAAAAACGGGAACAAACAAACAAATAAACAAACAAACAAACAAATACTTACATAGTCGTTCAACATGTTGTATGGCTTCAGGCGAGGGTGCGCCTTCTGCGAGTCAGAGTAGGACTCCGCATAAACCCAGGCGTTTTCGATTTTCCTGTGAAAAGCCAATTCTGAAGTCTTCGTCCCACATATCGCCTCAGGTGTTACGACTGTTACATACATAAGAACAAACGCCACTCTTTGCTGTCAAATGAGCAAGATTCGGCCCTCGGCCTCCTCCATCTCTGGTGCAACTATTTCATTACCCCGTCCGATTAAGTCCGATGATTGCAAAATGTCAATGTTTTGATACATTTATTATGCCCCTGCTGCGCCAAATAAATACGCTATTAAAATTCATAAAAATCAGTATGCATGAAATTCGACGGAAAACAAAAGTCAAATTGATAACAAAGTTGAGGTGGAGATGGGCAGGACACTTGGCTACACGGGACGAACGGACGGTGGACCAAAGCAGTCACGGAGTGGTGGCCACCGGGAGCGACAAGGCCAGTGGACAGACCACCAGTCCGATGGTCCGACGATATTATCAAGTCGTCGGGATCCCACTGGGTGCGATTGGCACAGGACCGGGGAGATTGGCGCTATAGAGAAGAGGCCTATGCCCAGCAGTGGGTCGATGTGGTCTGAGGATGATGATGATGTGGTCACCTGTGTTTTACAAATAAACTTTAGACTTTTGCCCTTGACTTCAACCTTGACATTGACTATACCTGGAGGCCCAGGCGTCATGGTAGTGCTCAGAGAACTTCTGCACGATGGTGTTAAGATCGTTGTTCAGCGCCACCGAAGTCGTGTTGATCGGGTTCGGGTCGTATTGCGGGTTGTCGGGGCCGCCTGCGATGGTATCGTATCTTAGTTTTTGTATCCCAGATAGTAAGTCCCAATCGAGACTGGTCCAGGATGGGGCCAGGAATTTAGCACTTCGGATTTGTCAGCTAAAGGGCGATATTTACAAATATACAGTAACTTATATGCTGCACAACTCAGTCCACTTTCGACAGTTTCGAGACAGTTCTGTGGATTTCTGAAAAGTACCATATAAAGTTCTGATTCGGTTAAATTGCAGAATTCTGAGTTTATTCTCGGCCAGTTTCGGTTGGACCTTACCTTACAAGTTTTATGACAATGAAATTTTATAACATAACTTTTGTAAAAAGGCACTAGGATATTTAGTTTACTTCATCATGTAAAAATTAGCTAAAACATACCGGTAGTTTGCGGTTGGTCTTTGCCATAAAACTCGTCGTCGTAGTTCTTCGATAGCGAGTAGTCAGGTGGTAAAGCGCAACCTGGGAAGAGGGAAATAAAATTAATAGGCTGAGCTGCTAAATAAGGCCGAAAGCCGAATCTTTGTAGGACGAAAGACGAGCCTTGAAAGAACATAACCACTAAAACAGTAGCGCTAGGCCGTAAACCGGACCTTGAATCATTTTATGGCTCAGGAAGTTGTCAGAATTGCTAATTATAGAGCAGATTAAGTTTTGGAGACTTCTGACCGTCGGGGAGCCCACAAGCCCAATAACCCTTTAATAACCTCACTAAGCCATGTGAGGTTTTGCTTCTAAACGACGTACCGATAGCGATGAGACACGGTAGCATTTTGCTGAACGGGTCGAAGATGTTCCAGAACCGCATCATAGTGAGCTGCCTTTCTTTGTCACTACTAGCGCCGTAATAAACTAAACTAAGTTATATAGCAGCTGGTACCGATGGCGATGAGGCACGGCAGCGCCTTCCCAAACAGCTCCGGCTCGTAATCCATCTTGCTGAGCGAGTCAAAGATATTTGAGAACAGCATCATAGTCAATCGCTTCTCCTCATCGCTGCTCGCTCCGTAGACTCCTTGGCCGCCGCCGCCGCCGCTGCCGTAGTATTTGGCGCAGCGCTCGTAGTGCAGGGTTAGCAACTGAGGGTTAACAAGTGAATTAAACATACAGACATATACATTGCTTCTGGCCCCACACAAGGACCGTCGTGGGTACCAGAAACAGCGACATTACAAACATGTAAACATCCAAGTCCAGGGGATTATTTTTGTTTTCTTTATCCCCAACCGGGAATCGAACCCGGGACCTCTCACATGGTAGGCAGAGCTACAACCGCTGCGCAACAAAAATATAACATGACATAGCGTCACGCCTTTTCCTATTTTTAGCCAGTTATTCAATACTCCATTTTGCGTGACAGGGCCTAGCCCATCGCCGCAGCTATGGAGTTCTATCACCGTTAGAGCGTACGTACCCTATATATGTCACTCTATGGCGTTCGTATAACGTCGCACGAGCACGAGCACAAGCAGCTAAAAGACTCCGCACGCGTGATGCCAGAATCAACATGCAAGATTATAGCAATTCATCGTTGGCAGCCTTTTTTCGCCCATTTGCACACTGTAGGATTTCGATGTTATTGTATATTTTGTCACGTCATGTTACAAATCTTGGACATAAATTTTTATCATGTACCTAACTATGTCATGTTTGTCTCATGAAGATTATAGATAAGTACGTACGCAGTGGATACGTGTCGAAGGACGACATTTTCATAATTTAACTGTGACAGACAGGCCGAAAGTCGAACTAGGCACATAGGCCTACCCGTTTTGAGTTTTAAAATGTATCCTGTCCATCCTGGGTTTGCTGGAAGAAATCTCTTTTTAGAGATAAGCTTGCCTTTGTTCATGCCTTTTCTGTATTGTTTGTGTTTTTTTTCTGATATGTGCAATAAATATATACGAAAATATACGAAACTATTACTAAGTATAATATTATAGTATCTGTGCTATTACACTGTTATACCCTGTACAGTACAACTCACCCTCAAAGCCACAGTGGTATACTCCGACAAATTGGACACGTCGACGGTCAGTTTGCGCAACAGTTTAAGCAACATGGCGGGCTGCATCGCCGACGTCAGCGCCACCAAGAAGTCGGACACCGCTTCACGCTGGCCCTTGGTCAGCATACGGTTCTTTGATAACCTAGTGGGAGAGGGGATTATGATTTTAGTTTACCGAAATCGAAGAAAGTGTAGTTCTTCTCTTTAAGAGACCGGTGACCGCGTGAATTTCCCATACAAACGTAATACAAAAATGATTTGAATTTGAGAAATAGTTTAAGGTATTTAGACTGTTAATCGGATTTATACACTGTTTACGCAGGTTCCTGGTCTGTATGCCAGGGTTCCTCTTCAACCAATTTAAAAATATTTTTAAGTAATTTGAATAAGAACCTTGGTATACGACCAGGAACCTGCGTAAACACTGTATTAATCCGATTAACAGTATAAATGCTTTGAACTAGTTCTCAAATTCAAATCATTTTTGTATTACGTTTGTATGGGAAATTCACGCGGTCACCGGTCTCTTAAGCTTGTGGCGTGCTAAACTCTTTTGAGGTAGATTTAACCAGTGTCCAGTGTATTTGAAAGATCACAATTTGGTCAGGTTCTTAATCGTCGTCTTGAGAATGGTTTGTTGCTCTTTGTCACTACCCGGGAAGGATGTGGAGGACTGTTATGTAGGTTCAATGAGGACGTAGGTAAGCAATTGCCTCCCCGAATATTTATATCAATGCTGCTAGATCACGTTCTCTTCTATAGGCATCTTGTTCTATAGGCAATTGACGTTACGCTAATCTCGTAAGGACAAAACAAAAAACTGCCTGTCATTTTGTTTTTAACCGACTTCAAAAAAGGGGGTTATATTATGTGTGTTACCTCAAAATTGGTATTATTTTCCCGATTTCAAAAACTCCTTTTTGAAGTAAAACTTCTTGGGGCACGGGGGTAAAATTTATTTAACCTCTCAACTGTGGGTTATTCATATATTTGCTTTTCAATTACTACTAGCCGGGTGCTTCACGAGTGGCTAAGAAATGTAACGGAAATTGGAATCGGTGACGTCAGGGTCGGCTGAAGACTTTTAAAACCGCAACTATTTTCAATACGGTTTTTAACTAATCAGATAAGATAATAATACATTCGTACAATAAAGAATGTTAATTAGTGAGAGAAAAACCTGATGAAACGTTAACAAATAAAAATTATTTTAAGCATTCTTCCACGAGTTCTTGATTTCCGGTATGGCCAAAACCAGTGACGTGACCAAAAACTACTTCGTTCAACCTCTTTGTTGGAACCGGAACTTATGTTTGACAGCTGTGCGATGCGATCCATACAGTTTGTAAGAAAAGAGTTTCATCAATGTCACACGGGTCGATATGGATTTCTAAAATGATGAACGAATCGTTTTGTGGCCGGTAACTATGGAATAGGTACCTAAAACGCGCTGCGTAGTCGCGCAACGGGCAGCTAGTAATCGCATAAAGTCACTTAGAATCATCCAAATGTGATATTTAGTTTTCAAGCAAATTCCGATGTGATGGATGGCTGCATTAAGACTTCTTTAAAACAATAAGTAGGTACCTAGAACTGTTCTAAAGCCACTTTTTATTATATAGTGCAGTTCAAGTCACAAATTAGCAGTTTAGCTACTAAGTACGTGTTATACCTACCTATTTAATGTTTATCTGTAGTAAACGGCCAAAGCGAGGTCTACAGCTTACAGAGCCATAAGTTTAATGGCTTATTGTTTCGCTTATTTGTTTGTATGTATTTTTTGTAATACATATTTTAAAGTTGAATTGTTGTTATAACTGTTGAAATTATACGATTTTGATTTTAATAAGCTTTTGTAATTTTAAAGTTAATGCTTCATGCCAGTCAATAATGTTGAAGTAAAATATCAAAATCGAGGTATGTCGTATGGCGGACTAAGGAAATGTCAAGAATAAAATTAAATAAGAGTTACGTCATCGCTTCGCGATGAAGTAACCCTAAAAAATCCTAGCAAAGTAGGTATGTATAGGTTAGCGGGGGTAGCATAAGGCACGCCAGTCACCCCAGCCACGCATTTTGTCACAATTTAATGTCATATCATAATGAATGCGCGCTATTTTATGGAGAAACATCATTGAGACGCGAAAGGAGTTGGCAATTTGGCAAAATGACTGCCCCAGACATGTACAAAGACTTCTCAACAGCCAATTAATAGCATTTAAATATTCTCTCATAAATTACTGCGTCTTTAGTTAGTTTGTAGAACTTGAAGGAAATGATTAAATAATTAAGAGTTGTCACTTCATACTCTATGATTCCGCCATTGATTAGTGACTTTTGCCATCGTTAAAAATAACATGCAACATAATTGCCAACTAGCAAAACTGTTGAAAACAGGAGGTTTCCAGAGGAGTGGCTAGATGGCGTTATGTTGCATGTTATTGCAAAATGGTGCTTATTTCTAGCGACGGCAAAGGTCACGGAATCATATTGGAATCACGGAGTATTGAGTAACAACTCTTATTTACCTATATTTATTTATATTTTTCTTCAAGTTCTACAAACTAAATACAGACGCAGTAAATTAAATTTATGAATGAATATTTAAATGCTATTGGCTGTTGAGAGGTCTTTGTACATGTCTGGGGCAGTCGTCCATATATTGATTTAGCCATCTTCTTTGTCATTTATCTGCGCGACTGAGGTGAGTGGCAAGCCTTATGGTAGCCCCGCAGGTACACATTAACTTGGAATAGTTGAAAATACGTACTCGATCAATTAAATAAAGGGACTGGGCACAGAGACAAGCAAAGCAATGCATACATTTGAGCGAGACGGTTTTAAGACGTGACGTCGTCAGATGGTATATAATCTGAGCGAGATGCAAATAGTAGTGACACTATTGAATGAGTTAAGTATATCACCACGAGCGCGACAAATTGTAGATAAGGAATGGTGGGAAATAAATGACATGACGTATTAAAAGTAAGTACAAGTATAAAATAATTTCAAATAATCGGACGTCTGAAACATAAAAGTAACTTGAAGCAGAGATTGGATCTCAAAATTGGAAATTTAAATCTCTTTTAGTATAGGTAGGTATAGGTGTATAGTATAGGTACCACTTAATGATCTAGCTACAGAAGTTTTACTTCTAACACGTGTACGGTGCTACACGCGTATTTTTTTATATGAATGAATGTACCTTCAGGTTGGTCCCATTCTTTAAAAATCATGAATAGGTCCGGTATTTAGGTTTCTACATAGAAAATACTGTCATCCAGGTATCCAAAATTACATATTTTTGCCTTTCTGTGACTATAGGTGTAGATGAATTCATGCAGTAAGGACCGTTTTTGTATATTTTGTGTGATATTGTGAATTGTTAGACGTCATTCGCATTCCACGCGGACAGGACTATCCCCCGGTTTCTGAGACGCTGATCAAAGGTTACGATTAGCTAACAGAGCGATTGACTGATTTCTGCCAATCACGTGACGCCATCAGGCAATCGTGTGCCGCCATTTTAAATTAACCACCGACTAGTTAATCGTGATCAGCGTCTCAGAAACGGAGGTGAGGAAAAGATCATGAAGTCGATTTTTTTTTTAGTTTTTAACTTGGTGAATTATTTTAAAGTAAAATTATTCCACCTTTTTAGCTGACTTCAAAAAAGGAGGGGGTTATCAAGTCGGTTTGATTTTTAGCACACGTTCGCATCGTCTATACCTGTAGACAGTATGTAGCGTGGCATCGAGAAGACTGGCGTAGTTCTCAGCCTCGTTGTAGAAGTTGGCGTGCTTGATGAGAAGCGGCAGGATCGAGTTGCCAATGTACCGGTTCATAGACAGCGCCATATCTGACTCGCAGCCGTCATTCTGTAAGAACATAACAGTTACATAGCGGCAGATACAATGACTATGGCTCGACAATAGGATACTCTTTGTGTGGGGACCAGAAATGGCGACAGCATAAAGGTGTAAGCATCCAAGACCTGGAGGTTTTCTCTTTGGTCGTCGACAACCGGGATTCGAGACCCGGACTTCTTGCTTGGGTAGCACAGCCGCGAACACATCACTACTTCTTTCTAGTCATTCACCCTGGTCACCCTACTTTAAAATTTGAGATTTTGATTCAATGCTCATACATAGGTGTAGAGAAGAATTATGCTATGCCTGTAGTAAATACTCGGATCCGGGTAAAGGCCTGTGCCCCTCGGTGGGGACATTAATGGGCTACATTTACTTTTTTTTTTACTGTGGTAAATTGTACCAATACAATAATAGTCATGTGTCAAATATACAATAATTTAATTTTTGCTTGCATTGTCACGAATTTTACGCTAAACATACATACATTCCTTTGATTTATTAAACCTTTGCTGTAGATTTATTTCGATCCTGGCACACGATTCTCGCTTACTTACTTGATTCCGCACAAAAAAAAAGACATAATAATGGAAAAGACATGTACAAAGGCAAGCATAACGCTTTGCTCGCTCCCTCAACATTCACAAATCAGTAGCACTTACCCTGTCCAGCATAGTGGCCGCTCGCAGATCCGGTAAGAACGCCTCCTCTAGCAGTCGATAGAACAACTCCTGCGTCTCAATGCCGTACACACGTTCGAGGAACAACACGATACTCTGCTTGTGGCCGGGAATGAGGCCGGACGGCATGTCTGGGTGAACAGAGACACTGTTTAGTATTTGTTAACACTCGTATATATAAAAAACATAAACATTTATATACAGGTATAAACATTGCTTTTGACAACCAGGGGGTCCTGTGTCGAGGGATCCAGAAACATCGACACATATCAACCAAGACCTGAGGATTAATTTTGAAGAATATGTAGCTAGCCCGGTCACGCAAAAATTGTGAATTCAATAACTGGATCAAAGTATTGGCAGTTGTGCCTCTGCCAACCCGTATGAGAAAAGCGTGAAGCTATTTTGATTCCAAATAAAAGTTGCAGTTACATTTCGCGTGACTCGACAATACACACAGGCTCGACACACTAAACACTTTGAACCAAAGTGGGGAAAATAGGAAGATAGAGAAAAATAGAGAGGTAACGAGATAGTTAGGAGTAGAGAGAGAGATAGAGAGGTAGATAGAGTAGAGATAGGGAGAGAGGAGTGGAGAGAAAGAAATAGAGGAGTAGAGACAGATAAATATGAAGATGCAGAGAGAGTTGAGCAGCGAGAGAAACAGAGCGAGAGAAACAGAGCGAAAGATAAGGATAGAGAGGAGAGGCGGACAAAAAGGGAAAGGGAGAAAGAGATCAAAAGAGCAAGACAGAAAGTAGGAGAGAGAGAATTGCATCTACTCACCAGACTTGGGTTTCTCCTCGCCGGCCGCGGGGTTGTTCAGCGTGAAGCGCAGACTCAGCACGCCCTGTAGATCCTCGAGGGGCACGAGGGAGCGCAAGATGGCGCGCGCTCGGAGGGACTCGTTCTTGCCCTGTACCAAAATATGGAAATAAAAGTAGCTCGTTTATGTTAGTAAAGAGGGGCACGGACCTTTGTCCTGTACATTAATCATTTATAAAAGTTATGTCTGAAAGTATGTTGAAAGAAAGGGTTAGTGCACCAGAATCCCCCAGCCCGATCGACCTGGGGGTCCCCACGGAATCCTGGTGGACTCACAAGTTCATCAGGATCCCCTGGGGGTCAGGCTAGGGGACCCTGGTGATCCGACTGGAAAGAAACAACTTAATGATGAAATGTAAACTTTCACTCTTACACGAGACATACGGATTTGTTTTTCGGTCTAAAGACAAGAAAGAAGAAGAAGTCTGAAGATAAATCTTAAGGCGCGATATCCACTGCACAGACAAGATAGAGTCACGACACGGACATGACACGAGACAGAGACAAATTACATGGTGCAGAATGACAAAGCATGCAAGCTCGTTCTGTATCATGTGTTTTATCTCGTGTATTGTCCGTGTGTCTGTTGCACCAAATGAACCTCAGGAACAAAAACTCACCAGAGCAATAACCGAAGCATCCGGCGCGCATCGACCGAGCAAGTCCACCAGAGTGCAGTAGAAGTTCAGGATGGCAGCGCCAGTGTCGATGTAGTCTTCGTCCTCATCCGACTCGGGAAGCGGGTGGCTGAACTGAGGACGAGAGTTGCTTTGAGTGGCATGATTCGGCCTTCGGCCTCTCTTCACCGAGCGGAGCGAATCGCGTTTCTAGATATATAGATTTGCGTTTTGCCTCGCGGCCTAGGCACTCCGGCCCCCGGATCAGAAGCCGGATCACTAGGTTCGCGTGCGCTTCCCTTCTAACATCCATTCATTATCATCACTCCTCCTTGGGTCGTTGCGGGTCAAAAAGTGGGCACAGCTATGCCTCTGTGACACCGTACGGGAAAGCTTAGCACTATGTTATGTTTACACAGAAGTCACTAATCCACCTGCTTCACATCCAAAAACTGTTAAGCGCAGTGTGCCGCGTGTGTGTGTAGAGGGGAAAAGATAAGGGCAGAAGGAGGAAGTCGTGGCTCCGCAACATCAGGCAATGGACGGAAGAGCAGAGAGGAGTTGGAGATCTGACCGCCAACCTCCAGCATCGATACCTGAGGCACGCCACTCACCTCAGTCGCGAATTATACCACAATTTTATGTCACATTTCGTGACTTAATAACGTTTCGCGCCGCTAGCAACGAGCAAGACGTCAACTTTGAGTCGCGACTTTAGACGTTTCGTGTGACTCCTGTGACAAGTTTGACAACATCTCGAGAGGGTGAGTTTCATGGTCAAGTTGCGCCTCTTTACAGTTTTGCGTTGCTGTGTGTAAATTTTGAAACATATTCGCGAGTTAGTAAAACGATGCGCGAGAACTTGTTTTAAGTCGCAGGTGTCACTTTTGGCGACTTGAGTAGCTTGGCCTTATGGTGGCCCTGCAGTACTGCAGTGGAGATAAGGACCACAAGAAGAATTGTCCCGAAGGTTTCACCAAGGCTTAAACTAAGCATAGTATGTATCTGGTTCTCGTGTCATACTCACGGTGTTGTTGTGACCAGGCACTCCGGCCGCCGGATCAGAAGCGGAATCACTAGGTTCTCGTGTTACACTCACGGTGTTGTCCTCTTCCAGCGAGCTTAGCTTGCGGCGGTCGGCGATGCGCTCGCTTATCTTGTTGGCGTCGTTGATCGCCTTCAGCAGCCCCACGCCCTCGCCGCGCAACGCCGGGCCCAGGCACTCCGGCCGCCGAATCAGAAGCGGGATCACTAGATTCTCGTGTCACACTCACGGTGTTGTCTTCTTCCAGCGAGCTCAGCTTGCGGCAGTCGGCGATGCGCTCGCTCATCTTGTTGGCGTCGTTGACGCCTTCAGCAGCCTCTCGCCCTCACCACGCAGCGCCGGGCCCAGGCACTCCGGCCGCCGGATCAGAAGCGGGATCACTAGGTTCCCATGTCTCACTCACGGTGTTGTCCTCTTCCAGCGAGCTCAGCTTGCGACGGTCGGCGATGCGCTCGCTCATCTTGTTGGCGTCGTTGATCGCCTTCAGCAGCCCCTCGCCCTCGCCGCGCAGCGCCGGGCCCAGGCACTCCGGCCGCCGGATCAGCAGCCGGATCACTAGGTTCGCGTTCTCTTCCACGCTCTCGCCGTTTACCTGTTGGGAGTGATTTATTTATTGTTAGTATTAGTAATAAAGTAAATCAAGTCTATGGATGTCCCCACCGAGGGTAAACAATCATTTACGATTCGTCTTCATGGTAGGTTTTATAGACGCACCGTCATACAGGTTGTAAGGGAAAGGTTTAGTCATATCTTGACCCCTTCACTCTCAAAAGCACACCGCTCGAAAGACCGAACGAACTATTCTTATATAAGATTTGTCGGCGAACCAGCTACGGGGTTTCAAGGACATCGGAAGAACTTTCACTAAGAAACAGCTTTAGCTTCTTTAGCTTCACATGTCATTTTAACCGGATACGAGTAAGTAACAGTGGTCAAAGTAGAGAAAAGGCAAATAAATACGTTTCCTATCCTATGTATATTTGATAAAGATGTTTTGATCTTGAAATAAGATTTAGCCATCCTCCACCAAGCTCGCTCAGTTGTATTTTATAAACTCAATTTTGTGTAAAAAGAGACAGCATTTGAGTATGATGTCACATGTTACTATTTCATAGGACACATGATCTATTTGAAGTTAAAATAGCACCAAAACAGTCCGGGTAGCCTTTCTCGACTAGCTCCGAGTTACTCTGCAGTCCGCAGCGCGAGGTACACTGCTGTCTTCTCTAGGTAGACCTTGTCGATCATGTGAACTCAAGCATCAATAGCAACAGCAACTCACCCACACACAAAAGCGCAGGAAGTCGAGATACCGCTCGCCCTCCACCGGGTCCCAGCCGAGGTCCGGGTAGCCCTTCTCGACCAGCTCCGAGTTACTCTGCAGTCCGCAGCGCGACAGGTACACTGCTATCTTCTCTAGGTAGTGCTCTCTGGAAGAAACGTGATTGTTTCAATGGCAGGTACAGGCCCGGTTTCTCGTAGACCTTTTTTCCTCAACAGATTGTCAAACTCCGATTAAATGTAGTTTGGGTTGCTGGAAGATTCAACTGACAGACTGTCAGCAGTTTGTCAAGATCTCCAATTCAAACCTCAGATCAATGAAACTCTTTGTTCCTCCTTCCTCAAAGTTTTCAACAAACTGTCAATGTCAACAACTCAACAGACCAACGTGTATTTGAAGTTTGGCCGTTTGGCCTAAGGATAGAGACAAAGCTATGTACTAGAGGGAAACAGTGACTGAATGAAAATGAGCAAATGGCCTGGGTTACCACACACAATATAAAATCCTAAACCTATTTTTCCAATCGTTTGGTTTGCGTTCTAGAAACTGAAAGCTTGTCAACAGATTGTTAATTGTGACAAACTGCTGACTGATACGTCAATTTAAAATCGTACGAGAAACCGGCCGACAGTCGTCTAACGATCTTTTAGCGCGTGCGTGACGTCTACAGGAGTGTTCCAAGGCCTTGGAAACTATATAGTCTTTTTAGGCCTAGCTGGACGCACAGAGTAAGTGAGTAAAGAGTTTCGTTCATCTGAGTTGAAATTCGCGATACAAAGGATATGTCAAAAATACTCAACCTGTGGCTACACCACAGAGGTAAAATCTTATTTTGGAATTGGAATGAAAAACTAAATTGTCATAATCATATTCATATTGTGCTATGATGTACAAAGATTAGTCGTCAGTCGCTTGATTTAAACAATGAGCTATGAATGTTGAGGATCCGAGAGATGAATGCCAAGCCAATGCCAAAACTCTGAACTTTACGAACTACCTACCTACCTATCCCTGTTCTTTACAGAGGACATAGCAAAGAACCAGGGTCTCACCTCAACGCCAGTGCCAGCTCAGTATTCTCCATCAAACTCGAGTACGCAACATCAAGCGGGGTCGACCCGCGCAGCGAAGGGCGCGACAGGAGAATGTTAGAGTTTTCCAGAAGGAAGTCAAAATGGTCGAACATGGCCTTCTGGTTGAGCCGGCCCGACCGACAGAAGTAGCAGAGGAAGCGGCAGCAAGCTACCACCATCTCGTGGGAGGTGTCCTGTGGAGATAACAGGGAAAATTACGTCGTCATCGAGAAAGTATTAAAATCGAAATGATTTCACCAACAATCCCCTAATAGGGGACAGTTTGTTTAGGGACACCTAGCGGTTGTTTAGGCTGCTAAGAGCCCCTAAATTTTAGAGGACGGCCTCCTTAGCAATCGTCTAGTCTAGACGGCTAAGAAAAAGAGTTAAGTGTCCCCCAACTGTAAGAGAAATCGGGTATTAGTCCCGCAGATTCTGAAAGAGTTACTTACCTATCAAATGTGACAAGCGGTTAATCGAAGTATGATTTAAAATAGTGGCACGTGACTGGCTGAAATGATTTTGACAGGAGTTTAACTATTTGTCACAGCTTATTTTCCTTTCGGAAACCGGGCAAGTGACTCTTGTTGATAATGATGACTTGTAAAGAACGTGTCGATAGCAAAGTCGGCAGCGTCAGCAACAGTTGACGGGCATGTTGCTCGTGTGAAAGAGCTTTAGGCAAGTCGAAGTCAACGCTGGATTCTGTTGGTACAGGACCGTAAGTGTGCTATCACACTATCGATTTACAATCGATTTGAAAGCGAGGCGATTGCACAGCGAGCTCGCCGTGACGTCGCTGCGATTACTACCCTCAATTACAATGGCGTCACGTCATGGCGGATTCATGACGTCCATGTGCTGAGAATGATGAGATTGTGTTTGGGTCTCACGATATTCTTCGACAATGTACAACAACAGGATGCTCATGAATTAGTAACCCTTCGTAAAAAGAGATGGCGTGAGGAGTAAGATTTGTGCTTTAAACGCCATGGTTTCAGTTAACATACTTCTAGGTGGCGCTTATCTTAGGATAAATCCTATATATCTTAGCGCCATTCCGTAGTATTTGCAACTTTTCGATGGTGCAGCACCAAGCGATAATGGCCTCGAACTAAAGAAGCTTCCGTAGTATCTCAGTTTACGCCGGTGTCATATTTTGTTCTAGGTGGTCTATCTGTATTAGTATAATAGTATCTGTGGTATAACGTTTATCTTGGGCCACCTACCTTATGCTCGACGGCGGTGGCGGGCTGCGGCGACTGCGCATCAGATTGCGCCTGCGCGCGCCGGCCCAGCGTGTTCATCATTACTGCCATTACGTTCTCATGCACGCGGAGCACCCTGTGTATGACACAAGTTAGTGAACAAAGGCCTACGCAGACCGGGACGGCATGGCAAATTTTACCAATGGTCATTCAAACATATCGATATAGAAATGAGACATAAATTGATGTGGTTTAAAATAATGCCATGGCATCCCACGGCATTATTTTAAACCATATTAATTTATGTCTTATTTCTATATCGATACGTTCGAATGTCCAGTGGTTAAAATTTAATTCCCTTGTCATGCCGTCCCAGTCTGCGTAGGCCATATAGGAGCACCCTGTGTGACGGTTGATCGACTGTAAAATGGATCAGTCGACGTCGATCGACAATTCCTAATCGACGTCGATCGATGGCGTTAATAAAAGGCAGAATGAATTAGTCGACGTCGATCGGCAGTTTCTATCACACCAATTGATCGATAGCATCGATCGATGGTCGATCGACGGTAGAATGGATCAGTCGACGTCGATCGTTGTGATCGGAGTGAAAATAAATGACGTAAATAAAAAGACTATGAATTAAAAGTTGTATTACCTGATCAAGTCGGGATGCTGGAAGAATGTTGCATTGTTGACGAGTTTCCTGTAAAATGAAACAGTACAGTAAAAATTTGATTTCCATTTCAATTATATTTATTTATTTAATGAAGGCACATACAATTATACAGTAGTAGATAAGTGACCCATACTAGAGTTACTCCGTATCATGGGACAAAATAATTGAAACAAAAAGTAAACTTTAGAAAAAACCGACTTCCACAAACCCTATTTGATTAGATTGAGTTTAATACAAACTGTTTCCCCTTATAACCCCCCCCCCCCCCTTGGGGACTTAATTTTGTCAAATCACATCTCAGTGCTACCCCACGCTACTAAGGAACCTCTGTACAAAGTTTCATGACTCTAGGTCCACCGGTTTAGGATATGCATTGCCTGCCAATCAGCCACGCATTGTATTTGTACCTAGTATTGAGCAGTTCTGGTGGCCATATGTGGTCTTCATCTGCTGTTCCGCATCACAATATTATGCTTGCCATGTGCATTTGCACGAGTTATTATGAAAAACACAAAAATCACTATAGGTCTGCCTATAATATTTGAAGAGTTCCCTCGATTTCTCTAGGATCCCATCATCAGATCCTGACCTGGTGTCAATGGGACCAATGGGAAGGTAAACCCTTTCAAACAAAAAAATAATTTTCCAAATCGGTCCATCCGTCTAGGCGCTATCGGGGAACATACATAATAAAAAACATCCGGACGAATTGTAAACCTCCTCCTTTGGGAAGTCGGTTAAAAAGTTTGTTACATCGTACCTAACATAGGTAATGATGATGATGCCTAAATGGCGGCACACATTAATATAATCGTCAATATCTTTGCGCAAACGACTTTCTTATATCAGATGGCAACACTTATATAGCAACCAATAAAGATAATATAAATAGCACCCAACTCCAGTACAAACCTACATCGCGCAAGAAAACAAAATATAATTGAAACAAAAAGTAAACTTTAGAAAAAACCGACTTCCACAAACCCTATTTGATTAGATTGAGTTTAATACAAACTTTAACCCCTTATCCCCCCACCCCTGGGGAATTAATTTTGTCAAATCGCATCTCAGTGCTACCCCACGCTACTAAGGAACCTCTGTACAAAGTTTCATGGCTCTAGGTCCACCGGTTTAGGCTATGCGTTGCCTGCCCGCCAGCCACGCATTGTATTTGTACCTAGTATTGAGCAGATCTGGTGGCCATATGTGGTCTTCATGAGCAGTTCCGCATCACAATATTATGCTTACCATGTGCATTTGCACGAGTTATTATGAAAAACATAAAAATCACTATAGGTCTGCCTATAATATTTCAAGAGTTCCCTCGATTTCTCCAGGATCCCATCATCAGATCCTGACCTGGTGTCAATGGGACCAATGGGAAGGTAAACCCTTTCAAACAAAAAAATAATTTTCCAAATCGGTCCATCCGTCTAGGCGCTATCGGGGAACCTACATTAAAAAAAAAAAAAATATCCGGACGAATTGTAAACCTCTTCCTTTGGGAAGTCGGTTAAAAAAGGTGTTTGTCCTGAACTCACCACAATCTCTTCCTCATGAGTTCCTCTTCCTCTTGGCTCATCTGCACCGGCAAGAGAGCCCTGATCTGACTCAGCCCCACCCACATTTCTGCGACGTCCTTCCTGGTCTTCGCGTTGATGACGTACGTCTTCTCGAGGGCGCGGATAAGCTCGCCTATCGCGTCGTACTGGCGGACTAGCAGGCTGGTGGAAAGAGTTTGTATATTTTACTACCACAAAATCCGCAAGAGGTGTCAAAACCACTTAAATAGGGCACTAAACTGACAACCTTAAATCCGACAGCTCTTGCGCGGTGGCGACAGATTCCATTTTCAAATTAGTTTGGTTAATTTAGTTTGTGTCGCCTCCCGAATTGCCTGCCATGATTGACCAACTAAATTGTCATTTTTCATTTAATTTATGATTTATTGCACAAAAACATAAAGAACACGAAACATTTATAGAAAAATATGTACAAGGGCGAGCTTATCTCTAAAAATAGATTTCTTCCAGAAAACCTAGTCATGACAGGAAAAAAAATTGTCGTCCGAAATTCATAAATTAATTTAAAATAAATAGTAAATGTATCCCATTAATGTCCCACCGAGGAGCGCAGGCCTCTACCCGGATATAAGTAAGATTGAGCCATACTCCATCCCACTGGCTCAGTGCGAGTTGGTGGAGGGTTTTTTACGAATACTTAGCGATAGTAGCCGGGACCTGCAGCTTAATGTGTCATTCAAATCACGGAACGTCTGTTATTGTAGTTCAGATGAATTACAAACTTATCTCATCACGATGGTCTGGATATTCCATGAGACTTACCTGAACATCTCTCGCACCAGTTTGGGCGTCTCTATCTGCGACTCCTCAGCCCAGGTCACGATGGTCTGGATCAGCACTTTACGGAACTTCTCTTCTGGAGTCTTCTTTGCCGGCTCTTCCACCTCCTGTTGAAGAATCCTGCTCATCAGTTGACAATTCCCAAAAATAGCACGTTTTTAACCGGCTTCAAAAACGTTCGAAAGGGTGACCCAATGTACATGTATGTATACCAATAGTTTGGTCTACATGTACATTTATGGCAATAAAATATACTATACTACTACTATAATACTATAGTCTATTCGTGATAAGAATGCAGTAAAGTCATCACTGTCCGGCGGCCTAGCCACGCCCCGTAACCAATCAAATCGTTTCCAATTATCAAGCTAAGTTCACAGTGAACAGTTGAAGGCAAACTTTCGAACGCGAAGGTTGTGTCCTGTCCTGTGGGTGTGTGTTAACAGATTTAAATTTAAATTTCACTGCATTCTTATCACGAATAGACTGTACTACTTTTAAAATCAGGAGACGGTCCAGTAGTTATGTTTCTACATGAAAGAAACTGTGAAGTTTAATTTGTTTTTACCTGGATGACATTATACATCCAGCCTTTCCGTGACTTTTCCGTGTTTACTGTTTACGAGTTCATGGTCACGAGATAAAATTGGTTCCGGACCGTATATTCTTTTATTTATATTATAAAATACTTATGTATGGACTTATTCAAATATACATAAGACAGATTTCTTAGGCTCGTTTCCGGTAATAATCATAATCATTTATTCATAACGGTATCTAGACGACATACCATAGTTTCTTTATTGATTGCACACAATTAATTAGAGTACAAAGGCGAGCTTATCTAAATTTTGTATACCGAGCGGGGAGGAATAAGTGAAGTATAGGCATAGGCAATGAAATGAAGTTGTTTTTAGGGTTCCGTACCCGAAGGGTGCCAAACGGGACCCTATTACTGAGACTTCGCTGTCTGTCCGTCCGTCCGTCCGTCCGTCTGTCTGTGTGTCTCATAAACCGTGGTAGCTAGACAGTTGAAATTTTCACAGATGATGTATTTATGTTGCCGCTATAACAACAAATACTAAAAATCAAAAGAAATTTAATATTAAGGGGGGCTCCCATACAACAAACGTGATTTTTTAGCTCATTTTTGCTTGATATTGATAATGGCAGCAGGTAGACGCTTAAAATGTTCACAATATATTGAGTATATTATTTACTTAAAAAATAAATAATTAAATTAAAATTAAATTAATATTTGGGGGGGGCTCGCATACATTATTTTTTTGCGTTTTAGTATAGAATATAGATGTTCCATCCATCTTCCCTTTGTGTTCGAGTCCGACTCGCACTTGGCCAGGTATTTTTGTTCAGCTTGGTTCATTTCATTATCGTGAGGGAACGGCGCGTACGCAGTTCCCACTACCAAAAATTACGCGCCCGAGATATCCACATTAGGGATATTCGCAGGGGTCAGCCCGACCGCAGTGCAATGGATAGGCCTCGCCCTGGGGGAACCGCCTTCATGATCACGGTATCCCCTACGCCAGGTAAGTATGAATTCGCTAGAGTACGCCGCGGTAGTCATTGGCAGCGAGAAAAACTCAACAGCGCGATGCAGGAGTTGGATAGTGCCATCTTGTGGCTGAAATGGAACTAGAGTAGTTCCGAGATCATCCACCGCTGAGGTGTGACGCTAGTACAGCCAATTTGTCGAATGAGGTTGGAGGTCCAGGGAAGAGGTAGGCCTTTATAGGGTACCTCGAAACTGGTATTATTTATGAACCAATTTCCATAATTCTTTCTTCGTTCGAAAGGCCATCCCAATAGTCTGGTCCCATTAATATTTAGGTAATAGATAAAATCAATCACATTATGAATTAATCGAAAGGAGTGGTGATATTGGGGGTTTCACAACCTTTATGATTCAGCCAATGCTAATCTATAAATTAGGGTCCGTATAAAGGTTGTGGTAACGCCCCAGGTATACCTTGGGCTCTTCCTCTAACTCCTTAACGGTGTTGATGATATTATACAGTTTCCCGATCGCACCCGGCTTCGTTTCCGGTTCCGTTGATTCCTGAAACCACCAATGTTAAAAATACACACAAACCACCAATTTTTCATTATACACAGGCATAATTAATATCCGAGCCTTTTTTCGCCTTTTCAATGCGCAAGGACAGAGAAAAGAATATAGACCGAGAATGGAAACGTGGACAAATGAACATGGTAACAAAAGACAATAACGGGGAAAGAGAAAGAACCATAAGCAGAAAAAGCGTGTGTGTGATAGAGAAAGGAATATGGAAAGAAAAAGATATATAGACAACACTTTGAAAAACGCTAGATAAATAATATGACCGAGAAAAGAAACGTGGACAAATGAACATGATAATGATAACAAAAGACAATAAACGGGGAAAGAGAAAGAAACATGAGCAGAAAAAGCGTGTGTGTGATAGAGAAAGGAATATGGAAAGAAAAAGGAACATAGACAACACTTTGAAAAACGCTAGAGAAATAATATGACCGAGTAAATTAACGTGGACAAATGAACATGGTAAAAAAAGACAATAAACGGGGAAAGAGAAAGAAACATGAGCAGAAAATGCATGTGTGTGATAGAGAAAGGAATATGGAAAGAAAAAGATATATAGACAACACTTTGAAAAACGCTCGAGAAAGAAAATGGACCAAGAAAAATGCACGGAGAACGACAGCTTTATACTTTATACTTTATTGCACAGAAAACATAATACAGACACTTAATATTAGAATAAAAAAACATGTACAAAGGCGAGCTTATCTCTAATAAGAGATCTCTTCCAGCAAACCTAGGATGGCAAACCCAGCTACAAGGAAAGTTAAAATGAGTGTGACAGGAAAGGGACATTGATTGACAGTACCTCAGTCTCAGGCTGTTGCAGTGCATTCAGCGACACATGCGCCATCAGGCCTTCATGGAACCCATTCATCCGCAGAATGAGCTCCTCGCCGCACGGACAGTTGTCCTTGTCTTCGTCAATCTCCATGTGCTTGAAGCCTGAACAAATATTTGAAATTAGTCGCTTCTTCTTCGAAACGGTCGGCAGGCCATTTAGTATTCGGCAACAAAACATTCAATAAATAAAACCGGCCAAGTGCGAGTCAGACTCGCGCACGAAGGGTTCCGTACCATTATCTATATAATTGGAACAAAAAGTAAACTTTAGAAAAAACCGACTTCCACAAACCCTATATGATTAGATTGAGTTTAATACAAACTGTAACCCCTTATCCCCCCCCCCCCAGGGGAATTAATTTTGTCAAATCCCATATCAGTGCTACCCCACGCTACTAAGGAACCCCTGTACAAAGTTTCATGGCTCTAGGTCCATCGGTTTAGGCTATGCGTTGCCTGCCCGTCAGCCACGCATTGTATTTGTACCTAGTATTGAGCAGATCTGGTGGCCATATGTGGTCTTCATCAGCAGTTCCGCATCACAATATTATGCATACCATGTGCATTTGCACGAGTTATTATGAAAAACACAAAAATCACTATAGGTCTAATCGGTCTAATTTTCCAAATCGGTCCTATCGTTTAGGCGCTATCGAGGCACATACATAAAAAAAAAATAAAAAAAAAATTAACATCCGGACGAATTGTAAACCTCCTCCTTTGGGAAGTCGGTTAAAAAAACCGCAAAAAAACACGTTAATTGTATGGGAGCCCCCTTTATATTAAATTTATTTTGTTTTTAGTATTTGTTGTTATAGCGGGAACAGAAATACGTCATCTGTGAAAATATCAACTGTCTAGCTACCACGGTTCATGAGATACGGCCTGGTGACAGACAGACGGACGGACGGATATCTTGAGATTTTAAGGTACTTTCCCTCCAGGGCCCATTCGTTTGTTCCACCCTGTATATGTGTGATCTGTAACTGTATTTTTCATGAAATACCCAAAAAGTTTTGTTCAAATTATCATCTTATGTCAGAATAACTTTGTAGCTAGTTGAAAAATAACATTTGAATTGATTCAAAGCTTGCCGCGCTTTTAGGGCCTTTAGTACCTACTAAACGCCGCCGTAAGCAGCACTGTCTACAACCTACTCCTACTGGAAAACGTGAGACACCCATCTACAATTTCCGTACAATGAGGTTCACTCACTCATTATGTCAATGTCATGCAGACTGCAAAACATCATTTCAACGCACCAAAGAGTATTTAATTAAAACATCACTGGCAGCCAAACTTGAAGTGGCCAAAAGGAAAAAAATAATTTCTGTGCTCTGAGATTTGTATGAAAACAAAAGTAATTAAAAACTATTAATTTTATAATTATTTTCTAAAAGTTCTACATAATAAATAGAGACGTCGTAATTCATCAATTAATATTTAAAGTCTTTGTAGAAGTCCGGGGACGACATTGCCATATCATTTAAATTTAGTTTCATTAAAAGAAGGCTTACCTACCAAAACAAAATGGCCTTGGTATAAACTTTTCAAGCGTGTTGTGAAGACGTATCTTGTACCGAGACCACTTTCAATTTGTAATATCTCTCGTATTTCAGTATTTGTGGTTGGTGCGGCAACAGATATACACATTCTGTGAAAATTTCAGCTTTCTAGCTATTACGGTTCGTGCAGGCGGACCCGGTGACAGACGGACGGACGGACGGACGGACGGACGGACAGCGAAGTCTCAGTAATAGGGTCCCGTTTGGCACCCTTCGGGTACGGAACCCTAAAAAGGTTTTCTGTATGTCATTCTTGTGTAGTACAATAAAGAAATTACGAAATTACGAAAAAACCGGTCTGTTTCTGAGCTCTATTATTTATTGTTTTATCTACTCTCATGTCATAAAGTTCGAATTACAAACTTGAAATCGAATTCATAATGACGTACTTTATAAACGCAATACAGTAATCAAATAAAAAAACACTACTTCCATAACAAAACTAAAGTTAATATGAAACTTTTTTCCATAACGATACAGTTCTACTTTTTTGGGATAGGCAAGGGTCTTGAAACCGTACAGCCAAGGTGTTTGATAGTCTGTATAGTTGGAAGTTTTTTTTTTAACTATAGTTGACAACCAAACAGCCACTCAGTGTTTGATAAGTACTTGGAGGCAGGAAGATTTAAACAAAGAGGTTCATTGATTTGAGGTTTGATACTGTGGCCCTATTGTTCTGAGCTGTGGCCCATGCTCCGCGCATGCGCCGTGATATGCTGGGTTTTAGCGACAACAAAACATCAACCGCGTCAACGTGACGTGACAACGTACTGATTTATGATGACACATAAGCATGAGAGTGGATAAAGTAGTGTATGAAACTGCACATAACTAGGTACCTAGGAAAACTCATTATGCAACAGTTTCATAAACTACTAATTTGTTATCATTTCACATACAGGCTTTCCAAAGATGTTTTGCCGCGAGATGACGGATGGAACCAACGCTTGATGACCAATGAGTAATGAAAGGTCTGGGTTGATGACAGGTTCGTTGCATTAAGTTGCGTAGAGCTGGCGCCCCCTTATACACGCCCCTCATTAGTCAAAAGATCTTAGTAGAACTTATCGAGTCTGCCTGAAACAGACCTTTAGTTTTTTTCGACACAAGAAACAATTGATATTGAGCAAGAGTTCACGTTATGTAAATGTTTAACAAGATGCATATGTATGAGTGGTGTCAATGTCAGCAAAGCGGGGATAAGTGAAGCAATTATATGAATATTAGTGTATTCATACGATATTTATTGTTAAGCTGTATTTATGTAACTGTGTATGTAGTCTATTCCTTAGCAATAGGTTCTTATATGTGTAATAATAATATCTATGTACCTATTATAGGTACCTACTAGAATAGTTTTATTGTACGCGCAATTCTTCCCATTACCTATCATCTCCGTCTCCTACCCAACATGGTTTGCTGGAAGAAATCTCTTATTAGAGATAAGCTCGCCTCTGTACATATTTTTTCTATGTTAAGCTATTTTTACTGTCATGTGAGTACAATAAAGAAATTACGAAATTACGAATAAGTAAAAATTTACTCAGTAGAATAATATAATGCCAGAATGCTAACCTTAACTTTAAATGACATACAAAGTCTCGCTAAATAACAACCAGTGACATCTAACTTAGAGATCAGTACTCATACAGGGTGTAGTCATATTTTAGAGGTAGTTAGGGAGACCATTCTGAGCAACTTTCACTTGAAAACCGATTTGATCAGAGCAACTTTATTTTTCATTGCTCCATACGTTTTGGTCCGGGATGTCAGCTGATTTGTATAGAGAAGTGAAAATTAAAGTTGCTCTGATCAAATCGGTTTCATTGTGAAAGTTGCTCAGGATGATGTCCCTAACAACCGCCTAAAATATGACTACACCTTTCTGTTACACCCTTTAGAGAAGTGAAAATTATAGTTGCTCTAATCAAATCGGTTTCATAGTGAAAGTTGTTCAGAATGTTGTCCCTAACAACCCCCTAAAATATGACTACACCTTTCTGTTAGACCCTGTATTAAAGGCTTTGGCACACCACCGGGTCGGTAACAGGGCAGTGGTTGCGATTTCGAAGGCAGATGCACTAAACTAAAAGGGGAACTAAGCTCTCTAAACGTCATCATGACATCATCTTAGTTGCTTAGCTCTATCGGTAATTGGAAGGCACCAAAATAAATATTTTTTTCTTTTTAAACGTTAATTTTAACTTGTCTAGTTTAGTGTGTGCCAGTCGCGTGTCAAATACAGACACTGTTCAAAGCATGTCAAACCAAGCGCGTGCGGCGGCGGTTCCAAAGCAGGCCCGCGCTGTTGTTTCAGTGTGTGCGGCGGCCATTTTGTCGTACATTCGACAACATTGACACCCAACCCACCCCGCCATCGGTGTAGTCCCCTTGTCCCCATTGCCCGTGTCCCCATGATTTATGGACAACGAAATTGTAATAAAATAATTAACTTTTAGTTCCGTCGTCCCCATCGCCTATGTCCTCACTGAATGGGGATGGCGGTATGCCGATGGTGGTATGCCGAAGCCTTTAGTTCGTGCATACGACCATGAGTATCGGTATGTACGTTGGCGACCGATCGTATGATCCGATATCATGATGTGCCTAAACGTGAAATATGATGAAATCCACTGCGTCAACTTAGTTGAAGACTAAAGGGGGCGAGCGCAGCGAAGTGATTTAAAAAATACATGTTTTCGTTAAAACCCGTCATGTCATGATATGCCCAGTAATGGCTCGGGCTTATCATGAAATGGCGAGGCACATCATGATGTGCCCAATTCTAAGACCGGCCGCCGGCATGTATAAAGCGTATTTAGACAGTTAGCTCAAAGTGAAAAGTAGGTAGAGCTCGTCTAAGCTGCAATGACGCGCCCCACTCCTTGGTTTCGTATTTACTTGTCTTACAAAACCAAGGAGTAGGGCGCGTCATTTCAGCTTAGACGAGCTCTAGTTAGCGTTCAGTTATGTGTTAATGTGTGAGACAACATCGAATACTCAATGATAACCTGAACCTGATATCCGGAGGTGTTGGGGTTTTTCTACAGGAATTCATGAAACAAAGCAACGGTGATAATTTAGAAAACCATTCCATATTACAACATAAATAAGGACGTGTTCTTTTAAAATGTATGTGATAGTAGTTTATGAAACTGTTGCATAATGAGGGGTACTAAAACACGACTGGGTTTTTAAAAACCGAGCCGTAGGCGAGGTTTTTAATAGTATAGCACGAGAGTGTACTCACTCAGGATAGCATTCATCTGTTCGCGCGGCGGGCACCGGTACTCTCTGGTCTTCTTAGCGGCGACCGCGCTGGGCAGGTCGGACGCCTTGATCTCTATGTAGCGTCTGTTGGACACGGTAAGATCAATATAAAAAAGTGGCCAAGTGCGAGTCGGATTCGCTCATGAAGGGTTCCGTAGAAGCAAGTAATTATAAGACTGGATGTTTCTTGTAACTTTGTTTTTCATAGTGTTGGTATGAATGGCAAAGTTATCTTTGCGGTTTTTAATAAATGTTTTATATCTTAAAAACTGCTTATTATATTTTGTTCAAACTAATTTTCATCGAAAGTTTATATTAAAATACACAGCACATATTTTTTAAAGATTTATCACTCTCTTACTTTAAAAGTTAGAGGGGGGGGACACAATTTTTTCCACTTTGGATGGGTCTGTCTCTTTAAAGATTGACTTTGAGGAAAAATGGTTTTAGGAACCTCCACTTCATTTTTGAAGACCTATCTATAGACATTCCTTATTTCTCTACTGAACCCTAAAAAACAATAAATACTTACATAAACAAACCGGGCCAAAGGTGCCCATTACCACGCTGCACAGCTAATGAGATCCTCTGGACCAGGAAATTCCCGGAGCGGTTGTCAAAATCACGGTCCCTCAAACGACGACGTTGACGTCCGTTGGGCACGGTAAGGTCAACAAGAAAGAAATATACCGGCCGTAAAAAGTGCGAATCGGACTGACACACCGAGGGTTCCGCACAAATCTCATTATTTTGTGAAGGAACTTCAAAGAGTTTCGGAATTTTTTCTTTAAATGTGCTGTAAGACCTCGTGCTTCTCATGATTCTAGGTCAACGCGAAGTACCCTACAGGTTTTTATTACTCCTTATTGCGAATGCTAATATGAACACGGAACCTTTTAACTATCAACGCCTTCGGAGAAGCGAATTTCCTATTACGTCAACTAGTTATCCTGCAAGTCCTCAACGAAGTCTGCCAGGAACCAGATATTCTATCATAGAGGAATCCGGTCATTGCAGAATCAACTCAACCGGGTCTGTCTGCAGACCTGTACAGAATCTGTCAACAGAACTGTACAATAGAACTAGTGGGAGCAAAGGGGCAAAGTTACCTCAACTGGTCCGTCTGCAGATCTCCCACGAAGTCGTGCGCAAACGCGATGATGGACTCGACCCGGTGTCGTGTCTGAATGTCGTTGAGGTGCTGCAGCAGATAACACATCTGCAGCTTCGCTCCTTCCGCCATCTTCATGTGCAGCAGGCCTTTCTTGTGCTCGTCTTTGCCCTCTGAGGACGTAACCACAGATACTATAATATTATACTAATACAGATAGACCACGTAGAACAAAATATGTGACCGGCGTAAACTGAGATGCTACGGAAGCTTCTTTAGTTCGAGGGTTTTATCGCTAGGTGCAGCACTATCGAAAAATTGCAAATACCACGAGATGGCGCTATGCTATATAGGATTTATTTTAAGATTAGCGCCACCTAGAAGTATGTTAACTGAAACCATGGCGTTTAAAGTACAAATCTTACTCCTCACGCCATCTCTTATTGACGAATGTAATTTTAATTTGTATGGGGTGAGAGCACCCTGTGATGTAACATAAAAGTAAAAAAGAACCAAACAATGTCCCAACCGAGGGGTTCAGGCCATTACCCGAATAACAGCCTTAAGAATTCAAAGACGATAATTAATCGTATCGTCCTGCTTCGTGTCTCAAGATTTTAAGTCAACGGGAAATTCCCTATAGATTTTAGTCCCAATAGGGAATAGGAGCTGTCAAGTAAATGAGCAACGCCCGTTTCCGAACGAAAATTATCTGTGACAAACTCTCAAACTCAACTTAAACTTTGAGCCGCGCGGCCGGGAGATTCTTGGGCTGTTTGTTTGTGTAAATATTTTGTATTTGTTTCATTACGTATTTTTGTTCCATGACGAAACTTAAACTCAACTAATTATCTTTTATTCTGTAGATATTTACAAATATACTCGTACTTAGAAGTTTTAGAACACTTAATTTTTTGCCTTTGCTCTGCGGACCACTGTGAAGTCAAAGAAGAAGACAACTTGTCAAACTCATGTCAAACTAATTTCAGCTAATCACGAGTCACTATTTTGTTGTAATCTTTGATCAATCGCCTGCCACAATTAATTGATCTTTTAGAAAACTGGGGCTTCCCTAACACTTGAGGATTGCGAGTAGGGCTTACCCTTATTGAAGGTGGGGTCCCAGGTTTCAGGGTTCACCATGATGAGCATCTTCTCCACGTCCTCATCACGCATCATGCCGACCAGTAGGAGTCGATCCACTAGCTTTATCAACGGCCTGGAATTGAAACGAAAGAAAATCATCATGTAAGTAAATAATATTTGAAGAGTTCCCTCGATTTCTTCCAGATCCCATCTTCAGATCCTGACCTGGTCTCAATGGGACCAACTGGAAGGTAAACACTTACAAGCAAAAAAAAACAATCTCCGACTCGCACTTGGCCGGTTATTATTAACTCAGTTAACTCATTACCTAACTCATTAACATTTATGGCCTAGCGCTCAGCTGATCTGTATGGTGGAGTGAAAAATTGCTATGTGCAATATAAAGATAAAAGATGAAAAACCGGCCAAGTGCGAGTCGGACTCGCGCACGAAGTGTTCCGTACCATTATCTATAAAAAACCGCAAAAAAAATTGTCTTGGAGCCCCCCCCCTAAATATTAATTTAATTTTAATTTAATTATTTCTTTTTGGGCATAGTTGTCGGCGAGAGAAGGCTACACAACCTCCGCTTCGCCGACGATATTGTCCTGTTTGCTTCATCGGCTGCGGAACTGGAGACTTTACTACAGGAACTGAGCACGGCAAGCCTTGAGGTTGGACTTATGATGAATCGGTCAAAAACTCAACTGATGACCAACGGCGCAAAGCGTAAGGTAGTTATTGATGGGCGGGAGATTCTATATGTCGACGAGTACATCTACTTGGGCCAGATAGTATCATTCGAAAACAGGCAGGACAAGGAAATCGAAAGACGTACTTCGAATGCCTGGAAGAGCTTCTGGTCCATGAAAGAGCTAATGAAGGGCAGGCTTCCACTGTCCCTGAAGCGCAAACTCGTCGACATGTGCATCCTGCCCATCCTAACCTACGGCGCACAAACTTGGTCATTGACGGAGCAACAGAGGTCCAAACTCAAGGTTTGCCAGCGAGCGATGGAGCGCAGTATTTTGGGTGTTAAACGAATAGACCGCGTTAAGAACTCCGTACTGCGCTCCATAACTGGCATCGCAGATGTGGGTGTGCAGACCGCAAAACTGAAGTGGAACTGGGCAGGCCATGTGTGCCGAATGCACCCAGACAGGTGGGCGAGGATAGCTACTGAATGGGTGCCTATAGACGGACACCGGCGTAGAGGAAGGCCCAGAAGGAGATGGCGGGACGACCTGGACACGTTCGAACTAGAGTGGGTCAATCTAGCTCTGACTAGAGATGTGTGGGCTCGAAATGGGGAGGCCTTTGCCCAGCAGTGGGACACATTATAGGCTACGTAAAAAAAAAAAAAATTTCTTTTTAAGTAAATTATGTACTCAATATATTGTGAACATTTTAAGCGTCTACCTGCTACCATTATCAATATCGAGCAAAAATGAGCAAAAAAATCACATTTGTTGTATGGGAGCCCCCCTTAATATTAAATTTCTTTTGATTTTTAGTATTTTATGTTATAGAGCAGCAACAGAAATACATCATCTGTGAAAATTTCAACTGTCTAGCTACCACGGTTCATGAGACGGGTTCTGCCTGGTGACAGACAGACGGACAGACGGACGGACGGACAGACAGCGAAGTCTCAGTAATCGGGTCCCGTTCTCCAAACCTACATGGCTGCGGTGATGATCTTGATCCCCGTCATGCAATAATGGAGTGTTGAATTTATAACTGTCTTACAAACTCACGAAACGAACGAAATGCACGCAGCATGAGAAATATTAGTCCCACAGACTAATTGACCAAGCTGAAACATATTCCGAAACAATGGTGCCTTGGTACCTACCTATTGTTTGTTATAAATATTGAGTGTACGCCATTTCTTGTAATTGTACACCGTAATTGTACCTACCTACTAACGTTACACCGAGCACAAGGCATTTGCATCCTAGCACCTTTATCAACATTGTTCTTGACTTTGAAGCCTGGAACCTCAGAGGCAAAAATATTGTAGGAGCCCTGTAGGTACAAATCTTGTCGCCAAGTAAGTATTCGCCAGTGTTACCTATATATGCCACCTGTCGCTATAATGTAGAGATTTCATAAGTTAGCCCTTTATCTGTACTTAAGTCTTTATTAAGTATTATTTATAATTTGTTTTTATTTTTTATACATTTTCCTAGTACTTTTTCTGGCGCAATGTCTACACAAAATGTGTGATTCATTTATTCACACTGCCACAATGTGTGATTCATTTATTCACACTGCCACAATGTGTGATTCATTTATTCACACTGCCACAATGTGTGATTCATTTATTCACACTGCCACAATGTGTGATTCATTTATTCACACTGCCACAATGTGTGATTCATTTATTCACACTGCCACAATGTGTGATTCATTTATTCACACTGCCACAATGCGCAAACTACAATAGATATTATGTAACCCTTCATGCACGAGACGATCAATTAAATTGCACAAATATTGAATATTAGTAGTACAGTAATAAAATATTTGCGCAATTTAATTGATCGCCTAGGGGCCGACACACTTTTTCAAAAATACATAGACTTCCCAAACTAGCAGGATTACGCCCAGTTTCCTGGCCGCTGATAAAGTTAACAGGTTGGTTAAACCAGTTTCTGTCAATCACTTGCCGCTATTTTGAATAATAGCGGCACGTGATTGGCTAAGGATGATTCACCCAATTAGTTAACTTAATCAGCACCCGGAAACCGGGAATCAGCACGCAAAAAGTGGCCACTCATTTATCGATCGAGTTCATCGAGCGTCGGCCGGCCAGCCGCCACGCCACGCCAGCTGCCGCCAGCCAGCGTCAGTCTAAGTCAGTAATAAAAACTTGTTTCATAAACACGGACGTGCATTTAGTCGAAGAGCATGGCGGCAAAAATCAACACGTTTGTTTTCTTCAACATCGGCAAAAATGGCTTAGATTACTACAATGATCGCAGGCAAGTGAAAATATGCGCCAAGGCTGTGACCAGAGAAGAATTTAGAAGCGACAGAAATGTAAACATTCACAGTGGCATAAAACTGTTCTGTTTCGAGCCGCTGCCGCAAGATGGTGGACAGTCACTGTTAGACTGTGATTTGAGTTTCGACGAAGATGAAAAAGAAATATTCATCGAGTATCTGAGCCGATTTACAGCTCCTGTGGCCTTGGTGGCTTTCAACGGATACCGTTTCCACTTCCCGATACTACGAGCGGCTATCGGCAAACTCCCGGGGATTCTTTGCGTGGATTTGCTCGACGCAATCTATGAGCTTGAGAACTATCTGGGCCCTCCGGAAATCCGCCGGGATTGTTCAGTGTCACCGCCAAATTACTGTCGTCCGGTGGAAGACAAAATGTCTTATAAATTCCCTGATGTATACGAGCGGATGATGGAGGATTTTTACCCTAATCATACTCATGGAATGGGTGAATATGGGTTAGTGCTGCCAAACATGAAGATGTGGATTGAATGTGCAGTGTATATGTGGAGGTCCTTCATCCGTTGGTCTGACGTCAACGCTACAAAATTCAACAGGGTTATGCAAATGGAGCTCTTGCATACTGCTAGATCTAAGGAGTTTTATTAATTTAACTGTATTTTACCCCCGACGGAAAAGAGGGATGTTATAAGTTTTGTGCGTCGGTTTGTCTATGTGTGTGTCTGTCCGTGATACTTTATCGATGGACGTATTTTGATTTAAAAAAATGGCTGTAGTCTTCACTGCAATGGTTCACAGATAATATTTTATTAAAATCGGTTCATCGGATCAAAAGTTATCTTATCAGCTTTGCTATCGGAAATAGGTGAACCTTTTAGCAGTTACACTCATGTGTCGGGGGAGTTTTTTATTATGCTTAATAGGTATGATGTGTCAACGCATTACGCGAGAAGTATTTGCAAGTATTTTTAAGTTTTTTTGTTTACATTATCCCAAATGTTACTACCGATCGTTAAAACGATCAATTTTGTTTCATATGATTTGAAACTTATCTTAAAGTGTTAAATTTCAAAATCACGATACAATTAAAAAAAATCGAGTAACATTTGGGTTAAGTACCTACTAGGTATGTAATGTACCATCTATTCTAATTAAGGATTTATAATACTACCTACCGTTGTATACCAATTTACTTTGTATTTATACATTTATACATTATACATTTACAAAATACATTTCAGTGTTTTTTTTTCAAAACATAGCGTCACGCCTTTTCCCAAACGGGTTTACACAGTTATTCCATTCAATACCTACTCCATTTTACGTGACACGGCTAACCAGCAACAACGAGAGAACATAACATAACGTATATACCTATCCTAAACTTAACATGCTTGTAAATAGGTAAAGTAGAGTCATGCTCATTCTAATAAATAATAACCGGCCAAGTGCGAGTAAGACTCGCGCACCAAGGGTTCCGATCACACTTGGAGAGCGTAACACGTGTAATTTAGGTTTCCACATAAAAAACTAAAGTGTGATGTCATCCATGTAAACCATATTGAATATTTTTTTAGAAAGACAGAAATTTGCAGTTTTCAGATTTTTACCTCGCTTTGTTTCAAATTTAATGATTCTAGGTCAACGGGAAGTACACTCTAGGTTTTGATTCCCTTGCTAATATGAAGCAATTTCAGCAAAATTGAGACATATGCGGTATCTTTTGATTGCGTTGACCTATAAGTCTAATTTTTTCACAACTTTAAGAGATTACAGACTCGATATTAATTTCAACTTTATACCTCCATGCGTTTCTGAGAAAAAGTCTTAAAAGACGGTGAGACAGACAGACATTTACAGTTTTCGGATTTTTCCCTTTACTTGTGCTATAAGACCTTCCTTCATTCCAAATTTCATGACCCTAGGCCAACCGGAAGTACCCTATAGGTTTTGATTCCCTTGCGAGTTCCACGCGAGTTCATACAAATTCAGCAAAATCAGCAAAATTATGACATAATATCGCGGTATCTTTTGATTGCGTGGACCTAGAAGTTTAATTTTTTCACAGCTCCAAGGGACCTGAGTAATAGACATTAATTTCAACTTGATACCTCCACGCATTCCTGAGAAAAGGGGTCGTGACAGACGGACAGACAGACAGACAGACAGACGGACAACAAAGTGATCCTTCCAAAGGGTTCCTTTTTTTCCTTTTAAGGATCGATACCCTAAAAATACCTAAAGATCATCAACTCAGTACAGTTGCTTCATATGCATAGCTTTGCGAATTTATTATTTAATCTGACTTTAACTCTTTTTAGCTGTGTGCAATATGTACAAATTATGCTGACAAGCCACACACCTGCATTTCGAACATGATGCGACTTGTTTGATTACGTTTCTTTCGAGGAATGTCTTCCTTCACCTGCCGCCTCGCCTTTCTTGTAGGTATTTCGGTTAATGGTATCGTCGAGTTTATTTTATGCGCAATGCCAATGCTTCAAATATAAATGTAGGTACATTACATGGAAAGCAAGATTTATCAATAAAATATTATGTGAATCTGCTCAGATATTTATGAACCCTTCCATGTTCATTTATATTTGATGCCTTGGCATTGCTCATGCTCATATATTAATGAACTCGACTGTACAAGTGGGATAAACTAGTACCATTTGTACCATTAATGGTATTGGCCATTAGTACCACTGGTCTGGAGGTAATTGGTATTTAATCGATTTCTACGACTAATTGCCTAAAGTTGCCCGTTGTCGTCGTGTCAGTGTTACTAAGCGGTCATTGTTAACAGATTGGACCCCTGGTTAGTCCCAACATGGTCCCAACGGCCTCAGGTAGAGCTAGCAGCACGGACTTTCCGTCCCCATGCTAAGCGTCGTATACTTACAATAAGTTAGCGTTGCATCCACTGGTGTCTATTATAGTAGTTAGTTTCAATGGTTTCAACTATAGCTCGCTCCACAGACATTCTGATCCCAAACTAGGCGCATACTCACAGTCACAGTCTCTGCTGTGGACTTGGTTGGTCTCAACGGCCTCATTTCTCGCATCACGGTCTTTCTGGTCCCACACTAAGCGCATACTCACAGGAATAGGTTCTCGTTGCTGCCGCCCACCGGGTCTCTGTTGTGGACTTGGTTGGTCTCAACGGCCTCCGCTAAGGCTTGCATCACGAACTCGCGAACCACTTCCAAAGGGAAGTACGGGGAGTAGAGATTGCTGATGTCTGTGATGCTTTCACTGTGGGAAACAAACCGCATTAGTTAACATGCTACTCGCTAGTCTCTCATCTTGATAAGAATTTTCTGTATACTGCGTTAATTCTTATTGTCTAATTTTATGAGACTTATGACTCGACTTTACGGTCGAAGTATAGATAGATAGTTTTTGTTGAATTCTGGGTTTTAACGTATGGAAAAAATCATCGCCAATAAATGGAGCTGTACAATCCCTAAGCAAGTTGTAGTTCATGTTGTTTCATAATTAATTTTTCACTTCTCATGCTCGTAAAGTTCGTCTTTATGTTGGGTATAAGCTGCATAAAGTCACATTTTATGCACTTGTTAGATAATATAATTTTACTACTGTATTTCTTCCATAATTAGTTTGATAAATAAATGTTATTACCTATTCTAAAGATTAAGCTTGATAAGTAATGTTCGTACTACGTGCGGTTAGTGGTTGGTCGTAGCATCTGTTGTTTGTTAGCAGGTGTTCAGACACCTGGTATTTGTTTGCAAGTGTTCAGACACCTGTTGTTTTGGTTCTGAAGTTATTCGGATCACCTGTTGTTTGTTTTGCAGGTGTTCAGAACACCTGTTCTTTTGATTTGCAGGTGTTCGAAACACGTGTTGTTATTCGCAGGTGTTTGGAACATCTGTTGTTTGTCAGTTTGGACTAAAGAGTGGGGACTCAGCTATATAAAGCGAGTCGAGCAGACATGCTGGGCTTTTTAGTTCAGACAGTGACGGAGACTGGTGTACTTATCATTTTGTTATGAATATTATGCTTACTATTAAATGAGATGTTTTAAGTAACAGATATAATAATTTAACTAGGTACCTATATTATGATACATAAATGATAATACCAACAATTACTTTTGCTTCAATTAAAACTTACCTTTGAACTATGGAAATATTCGTTCGTTTTCATTTAAATTTTAAAATTTAGTTACTTCAACCGTATCATCTCATTACCTATATCAAACTACTCATAGGTCAACCTCCAAATTCTAACACACTCGTGCTTAAAGTAAAATCTTCGTCTAAAATCTCAGACTCTAACAAAGGTTGTCTGGTAAACAGCCACACACCCCTATGCTAAGTGCCACTGCCACGTATAAAAAAGTAGCTATATTGGCGGGAAGTCCTTATTTTTTCTTTGCGTTGCATTTTGCAACTGTTTTTGCAATATTGCTGTTTAATTTCCTCACAATCGAAGTGAAAAGCAGAGTGTAAAACTCTTTCATAAAACCTATTTTACCCTCAACTTGACTATCCACCCTCGCCTGCGGCTCAGGTGGATATATACGTCTCGGGTAAAGTGGTGCGTTTTATGCACTTGTTGTACAATCTACTATATTGCACACAGAACAATAAATCCTTAGTAAATGCACAGATCCTATAATAGTGTCCAAGTAAATGCACAGATCCTATATTAGTGTCCAAGTAAATGCACAGATCCTATAATAGTGTCCAAGTAAATGCACAGATCCTATAATAGTGTCCAAGTAAATGCACAGATCCTATAATAGTGTCCAAGTAAATGCACAGATCCTATAATAATGTCCAAGTAAATGCACAGATCCTATAATAGTGTCCAAGTAAATGCACAGATCCTATATTAGTGTCCAAGTAAATGCACAGATCCTATAATAGTGTCCAAGTAAATGCACAGATCCTATAATAGTGTCCAAGTAAATGCACAGATCCTATAATAATGTCCAAGTAAATGCACAGATCCTATAATAGTGTCCAAGTAAATGCACAGATCCTATAATAGTGTCCAAGTATGTCAAGAGTATGGTTCAATCTTACTCGAATTAAAATAAAGGCCCGTGCCCTTAGTTTGGGACAAAAATGGGCTACATATTAATAGCGTCCAAAAGAGAACTAATCTCTATTAAGAGTCAGTAGTCCAAAGGCGGACTTATCTCAAGTAAGAGAACTCTAGTGGTTACTCACGCGATGTCCGTCATCTTCATCTGCGGCCGTACACTCTCGGTCTGCAGTGAACGCAGGCTGTGCCCCATGTCCGGATCTTCGTACAAGGACTTCAGCTCCGGACCGAGGGGGATTATGAACTCGTTCTTGCACACCTCCCTGAGAACCAAATGAGGGTGCTTAGTGGCAAGTGCAGACCTATTAACGTCCATTTGCAATAATCTATCCATGGTTTTCACATTACTATTCTATAGTTAGATTTGACAGTTGCGCTATGGGATTTATGTCAAATTTGACCCTATCTATCTGCAGATTGAGGATACATAGGTTATTGCAAACGGCCGTAAGTTGTCTGTGAAATGTCAGAATTCAGAACTAAGGCCGCCATCTTTGAAACGCCATTCTATGCTCGGACTGTACAAATATGTACTTGTACTTTCAAATATGTCGATACGAGAAAGCCATTAGCGACACCCGTCATTTAACAGTTATGTTACTGTGCTTCCCAAGCAAGAGGTCCCGGGTTCGAATCCCGGCGGAAGGGAGAATAAACAAAAATCCCCAGGTCTTGGATAAACATAAACATTTAGAAATAGAAATAAAATAGAAATAGAAATATATTTATTTGACAAATAAACACAGGGATATTAATAAAAAAATAGTACCTACAGGCACATATATTGCTCCTGGCCCCACACTAGGATACCCTGAGTCGTGGGAACCAGAAACAGCGGCCTCACAAACATGTATAAACATCCAAACCTGGGGATTTTTTTTGTCCCCAGCTGGGATTCGAACCCGGGACCTCTCGCATGGTAGGCAGATGCGCAACCGCTGCGCCACATAGGTCACCGTGTTTACATGTTTATTAGAGACATCACCTCTGCTCCTGGTTCCCGTGATACAGGGTATCCTAGCTCCAGCGAATTAACACGTTTTCTTTTTACAGTGCCTCTCCACTACTGGCCCTCAGTTCTACAAACGGATGGCATACCAGTTGCTATGGCGAGGGCGCAGAAGACAGTTCTGTTTGTAGCCGGCGCGGCACCGCTCGTCGCTATAGCAATTGGCATACCATTCGTTTGTAGAATAGGGGGCCTGGAGGTTGGCGGTCAGCTCTCTATACTCCACTCTGTTCTTCGACACTTAACTCTAGTTAATAATGTAATATTGTTATATGTATATCTCTAGTTTTAAGGTATTTATCAATAACTATGGGTTTCTTTATTACCTGAAATAAAAAGATTATTATTATTTTTATGAACTCCATATAATTTTATATGAAGTTGCCATTAGCCAGCGGCACTAACAAGTCAACTCACATGGTAGTAGCGTGCGACTCCAAATGCATGGCGATGAGTATATCGTAGAAACCCTGCCGCAGCGGACCCGACATGTATTGGCTCTGGATCGCGTATAGCAGCTGCTTCTGGTCCACGTGCTGGCATAAGGCATGTGCCGCCCTGCAGGGGGAAATGCAGGCATTATGATAAAGCATTAGAGGTCGTGGTCTAGTCGGTTTCACGCTTGCCTCTCACGCAAAAGATGCAGGCTCGAATACTGGTGACGACCTCGTATCAATGAGACAAGTTTAACTTAACTGACGCTCGTCGTGATGAAACCTTCATTACTCGATATCTGCGACGATTGGCAAGCCTCCTGTCACGTAACATAGAGTACTTATTGAATAACTGTTTAAAAGTGGGCACAATTGTGCCTCATCCAGCCCGTATGGGAAAATGGCTTGACGCTTTGTGTGATAACGAAGTCGTAATGATACTGACAGCTAGTTTCCGAGACGCTGTCCAAAAATTACGATTAGCTAACAACTTAACTAATTTCATCCAATCACGTGTCGCAATTTTTAATTAATCATCGAGTACCTAATCGTAACCTTTAAACAGCATGGCGGAAACCAGCCGTGAGATCACGTGACAATATCTTATATCTTACCTGTAATTACTCTGGTAACACAGGGCCGCGTATAAAGTGAGCGTGTGAGAGTGGAAACTGAGCAGCTTATCCATTTCGATCAGCTCCAGAATGTCGATGCACCGGTCCTCCTCTGTTGGACAGAACGATTCAGTTAGATGAGGTTTGGGAGGCGATATGAACATATGAACTAAGCTAAGCAAACTGGTTGAAATTGTGTGTTTGAAAATGGAATCAAACAATTTCAACCAGTCGGTTTTGAGGTTGTCAGTTTAGTGCAGTGCCTTTAGTTCATTTAGTTTATTGGTTTTGACACCTCCCAATAGCCCTCACGAACAACAAGGCAAATACGTTGCATCTCTGTGGTCATAGGAATCAGAATCAGAAGTGTCACACACATAGAAAGATGTAGGTACCTGGTATATGAAGGGCCAGCATAGAGACAGCGTCTTCACACAGCATCGACCAACCCCGAATGTCGGACAACTTCAGTGCGTGGACTTGAAGCGATTGGTTCGGTACCTAGAAACATAAGGAATATTACAAAACTTTACTACTACTACTACTTACTACTACTCTACTTATTAAAACGCTACTTTTAGCGTCGGTCTGTTGGTCGGTCGGTCGGTTAATCGTTCAATCGGTCAGTACGTTATATGGTTGGTTAGGATAGATTAGGTTGATAAGTCGGTGAGTCTGGACTACAGCTGATGGACTCGAACGCACACCACAATCTCTGGGGGATGAAAAACAACAACGACCGAGGTATTACAGACAGTCCCCTGCGGGACAGCCACCCACGTAATACTGGAATGTTCTGGTGTGGCCACCTACCGGGCAACACACCTCGGATCACCGGGGTCGCTCCAGGAAGTCGTCGGCAACGTCAAGGGTCTGCTAGACTTCCTACAGGAGCTGGGTTGGCAGGAGTAGTGCCCCCAATCCACATCACGCAAAATAGGAGCAATTTACAGTCGTCGAGTTGCGGAAACCCAGCCCGCGATAACTATAAGTCGGTTAGGTTAGTCAGTCAGTTGGTCGCTTGGTCGCTCGATTGGTCACTCGGTTGGACAGTCGGTAGGTCGGTCGGTCACTCACCCTGGCCCACTGGTGCGGCTTCAGACACTGCACCTTCAGCCGCGGCGGGAACTGAGGTATCACATGCTTGTCACTCGTGGGCAGCACGGCAGCCGACAGAGGTAAGCTAGTCGGTCGCTCGGTCGGTCGGTCGAGCGGTCGGTCGGTCGGTCGGTCGGTCGGTCGGTCGGTCGGTCGGTCGGTCGGTCGGTCGGTCGGTCGGTCGGTCGGTCGGTCGGTCGGTCGGTCGGTCGGTCGGTCGGTCGGTCGGTCGGTCGGTCGGTCACTCACCCTGGCCCACTGGTACGGCTTCAGACACTGCACCTTCAGCCGCGGCGGGAACTGAGGTATCACATGCTTGTCACTCGTGGGCAGCACGGCAGCCGACAGAGGTAAGCTGGTCGGTCGCTCGGTCGGTCGGTCGAGCGGTCGGTCGGTCGGTCGGTCGGTCGGTCGGTCGGTCGGTCGGTCGGTCGGTCGGTCGGTCGGTCGGTCGGTCGGTCGGTCACTCACCCTGGCCCACTGGTGCGGCTTCAGACACTGCACCTTCAGCCGCGGCGGGAACTGAGGTATCACATGCTTGTCACTCGTGGGCAGCACGGCAGCCGACAGAGGTAAGCTGACGGCTGATCGGCCGAGCTCAATCTGTAGGATCTCCTTGGAGGTCGCCTCTACGAAGATCGCGGGGAAGAGCTTCGTTTCTGGCTCCATCTGGGGGTTAGGTACATTGTTGTTGTCATTTTGTAACATTTTACGCATAAAAATTGGTCAGGTGCGAGTCGGACTCTCTTAAGAAGAGTTCCGCACCGTCGTCGTACAAGATCCAAGTGCCTGACAGGTATTAGGAGAATATCTTCATCTTGTAATTATGCTATCCAAAAGAGCCAGGCGCTATTGTATTGAAATTGACTTAATAGTGTTATTTTGTAAAACACCTACTTTTTCGTGTATTTCAGTATTAGTTATTGTAACGGGAACAGATATATATACACATTCTGTGCAAGTTTCAACAGTTCTAGCTATTACGTACGGACGTACGGACGGATGGACAGCAGAGGCTTTGTAATGGGGTCCAGTTTGACACCTTTCGGGTACGGAACCCTAAAAACGTTTAGCTATAAAGCCGAAACATGGACGCTTAAGACAGTACAAGATTAAAGTCGCCAGGCCAAATGGACGGACGCTAACAACTCCATAGCTACTGGAAGCTCCGGACCGAAGTATGATGGTACATATGTATAGTAAAGAAGAGGACTGTACCCAGTAGTGGGTGAATGCAGGCTTTCATCATCAATCGTAATACTTAATTTATTGAATAATCGATGATGAAGAATCGTACATCCATACATTCATTTTCATTTATTTTTTCGGACATTTCATCTTTCGTTTGTTGATAATAATTTATAATCATAACGCATATTCAGACCTACCAAGTTATCTGCGAAACAGAATTCAGAAATACGAGCGCCATCTTTGGTATGCCATTCTATGTAATGGCAATACTGGAAAGCCACGTCAATTCACAGTTCAGTTAGCAGATTAGAATTATTAACCCTTCGTAAAAAAGAGATGGCGTGAGGAGTAAGATTTGTACTTTAAACGCCATGGTTTCAGTTAACATACTTCTAGGTGGCGCTAATCTTAGAATAAATCTTATATATCTTAGCGCCATCTCGTGGTATTTGCAATTTTTCGACTTTTCAAGCGATAATAGCCTCGAACTAAAGAAACTTCCGTAGCATCTCAGTTTACGCCGGTGTCATATTTTGTTCTAGGTGGTCTATCTGTATTAGTATAATATTACAGTATCTGTGCTTTAACCAAATTAAGCTTAACTCTACCTTGAACTTGAAGCTAGTATCCTTCCCCTCGCACGTAAAGGACACGGTCCCAGTAGACGTGTCTACAGAGCAGCCCACGAACATGCCCTGCGAGGCGCCCTTGCCCGTCGCTTCCGCCATCACCTCGTTGTAGAGTTCGTCCGCTCGCACCATGTAGCAGGACTGACGGTTGACACTGGAAGGACGGTACTAACATTATGATGATGATGTTTTCCAAGATCTGTTGTTATTTTTAACCGACTTCCCAAAGGAGGAGGTTTACAATTCGTCCGGATGTGTTTTTTTATGTATGTGCCCCGATAGCGGATGGACCGATTTGGAAAAATATTTTTTTGTTTCAAAGGGTTCACCTTCCCATTGGTCCCATTGCCACCAGGTCAGGATCTGATGATGGGATCCTGGAGAAATCGAGGGAACTCTTCAAATATTATAGGCAGACCTATAGTGATTTTTGTGTTTTTCATAATAACTCGTGCAAATGCATATGGTAAGCAAAATATTGTGATGCGGAACTGCTGATGAAGACCACATATGGCCACCAGAACTGCTCAATACTAGGTACAAATACAATGCGTGGCTGACGGGCAGGCAACGCATAGCCTAAACCGGTGGGCCAAGAGCCATGAAACTTTGTACAGAGGTTCCTTAGTAGCGTGGGGTAGCACTGAGATGGGATTTCACAAAATTAATTCCCCAACGGGTAGGGGGGATAAAGGGTTACAGTTTGTATTAAACTCAATCTAATCAAATAGGGTTTGTGGAAGTCGGTTTTTTGTAAAGTTTACTTTTTGTTTCAATTATTACTATAGTGACGGATAGCAAATAAATTGTTGGCAAAAACATAAACCGGTACCTCCCGCAGTGGGACACCGTAGAGGCTGCACAACGAGTAGTACAGCACAACAGTAGTCGCCTTTGTACACTTTTACACTTTTACCATATATATTTTTGTGCTGTGTAATTGTTTGCACACAAACATGTATTGTACACATGGGTCTACTCCTGCTCAGCAATCCACCTGTCTCATCCCTATTTGGTTTGCTGGAAGAGATCTCTTATTAGAGATAAGCTCGCCTTTGTACACGTTTTCTATGTTTTTTACTGTCCTATGTAACTTTTTGTGTGCAATACAGAAATTATGAAATTATGAAACAATAAAGAAATTATGCATTGAGTTGGCCATAGCCATAGCCGTAACAAACTTGAGTATTGGATCACTGGCTAAAAGTGGGCACAGTTGTGCCTCTGCCACCCAATATGGGAAAAGGCGTGACGCTATAGACCGTAACAAGTGGCGTAATGATCCCCCCTACCGCGCAACCGGTGGCGGCATCGGCATCGTGTTTAAACGCAGAAGAATGAACTTTATCATTATGAGAATACGGCAAGTCAAACACGATGCCGATGCCGACAGCCACAGCGCGGTAGGGCCCCAGAAGGCCTTTACTCAACCGTGGGTGTCGGTGGCTGGATAGAGAGAGAGATAGATGAAGTAAGAAGTCTCCACTCACCTCTCAATAACTCTGTCGTAGTCATCGGTGATGATGACGGATGACTTGGTGACCTTCGTCTGGTTGAACTCTCGCGAATGCAGGTGGTACTGGGTCGTCACCCAACCGATGTACACGTGGGTTGGGTCTTGCCCGGGGAAGATTCTGGAAAAAGTAGGTTTATTGATTTAAATATACCAATGAGATACGTCATTTATCTGGAGTACAGTCAGCCAAGGATGTCGTGTTAAATTAATGATTCTGGGAGGGTCAGCTATCTGCTTGCCTGAAGTTATACGGACGTTCTAACGGTGATGGAAAACATGGCGAAAAAAACTTTATTACTCCATTGATGGCTGCTCTATCACGAAAAAATGGAGTATTGAATCAGTGGGCACAGTTGTGCCTCTGCCACCCCGTACGGGAAAAGGCGTGACGCTATACTAACCGCACGCCGTAGAAGTACTCGTTGATGAGTTTCAAGCACTCGGAGTCAAAGATCTCGTTGCCGACCGTCTCAGTGGTGGCTCCGGAAAGCGTGTTTGTCGTCATCTGCTTGCGATCTGTCGGCGGCGTCGGCACGGCTAGGTTTGTCTGTGAAACATATTGGGCGATAGTAGCACAGAATAACTAATACGTACAAAAGGTTCACTCCCGAACAAAAGTCAAGTTTATGTGCAAAAAATGTTTGTTTATGCCACTGCAATCGCATGCGAAATTGAAACTTATCGTATGACACGAGCGTTCTTATTCCATTAGACACCGCTGGCACGATGCCGATCACGCAGGGTTGCGAATCGCACTCAGTTGTTTTCGGCGTCATTTTTTGTCACCGAGAGCTGAGCGACAACCATGTGACAAAGACCGACTGGCGCGTATAGCCGGCCGTAGATACCTACTCAGCGAAGTGAAACCCCCCTGATAGTAGGTTGAAATACCAGAATACTTAACTGAACGTTGTTTATTTAAGTACGGACATTCAATTTTAAGCATCGAGTTAGTAAGCGTATGTCATCTTTCAAAGTCGATCGATGGTAACGATCGGCGGTCGATCAATTGTGGTAGCATCTTAACGGCAGGTTTCCAAAACGCTATTCAAATATTACGATTAGGTAATCGATGATGAATTCAAAATAGCGGCACGCAATTGGCTGATAGCGGCACGTGATCGATTGGCACGTTTTGGCTAATCGAAACTTTTGAACAGCACTTCGGAAACCAACCGTAAGTGACCATTTTGTACAGAAAAATAAATTATTTCGTACCTATTGAGTATATCAAAGTACAGAAAGTGCACTATCCAGTACTTACGTTGAGTCCTGTCTGGCTGCCATAAATATTGGGTCTGCTCTGTTTCTTTTGCATATTCTCATATCTCTGATTCGCCTTCGAATGGAACAAAACATAAAACGGGGGTGAACACAAACAAGGGAACAAACGAAAACAGTAAACATTTCCAGGTGACTTCATCACTTTGCATAATCAGATCTAAGTACGAGTGACGTCATTTGGAAATGCTTTGGGAACGGTACAAAATGGCGAACAATAATTGAAACAAAAAGTAAACTTTAGAAAGAACCGACTTCCACAAACCCTATTTGATTACATTGAGTTTCATACAAACTGTAACCCCTTGTCCCCCCCCCTTGGGGAATTAATTTTGTCAAATCCCACATCAGTGCTACCCCATGCTACTAAGGAACCCCTGTACAAAGTTTCATGGCTCTAGGTCCACCGGTTTAGGCTATGCGTTGCCTGCCCGTCAGCCACGCATTGTATTTGTACCTAGTATTGAGCAGATCTGATGGCCATATGTGGTCTTCATCAGCAGTTCCGCATCACAATATTATGCTTACCATGTGCATTTGCACGATTTATTATGAAAAACACAAAAATCACTATAGGTCTGCCTATAATACTTGAAGAGTTCCCTCGATTTCTCCAGGATCCCATCATCAGATCCTGACCTGGTGTCAATGGGACCAATGGGAAGGTAAACCCTTTCAAACAAAAAAATATTTTTCCAAATCGGTCCACCCGTTTAGGCGCTATCGGGGCACATACATAAAAAAAAAAAAAAAAACAAACATACGGACGAATTGTAAACCTCCTCCTTTGGGAAGTCGGTTAAAAAATGACTTTGGAAGGTATGAAGATCTTCTCAAATAAACAATGTATTTTTTCAGGCGTGTGAAAAATGTGAACATAGGCTCGCATTCAACAATCAGGACATGATTAAATGTGAGGTAAGGGAGACATTCTAGGGTAAACAAGCATTTTCTTGTCTCTCAACACTCTCGACTGAGTTAGGTCACGTCGGCGTCGCTGAGCGGCTCGGGCGCGGGTCGGGGGCGGGTCGTTCACCTGCGAGACGCGTAACTGCGGGTTGGGGCGCCGCGCGGGGCCCCGCTCCGGCGACACGTCGGCGTCGCTGAGCGGGTCGGGCGCGGGTCGGGGGCGGGTCGTTTACCTGTGAGACGCGTATATGCGGGATGGGGCGCCGCGCGGGGCACCGCTCCGGCGACACGTCGGCATCGCTGAGCGGTTCTGGCGCAGGCCGGGGGCGGGTCGTTTACCTGCGAGACGCGTATCTGCGGGTTGGGGCGCCGCGCGGGCCCCCGCTCCGGCGACACGTCGGCGTCGCTGAGCGGGTCGGGCGTCTTGGACTTGCGGGTTTTGCGGTCGTTGCTCTCACCGCGCTTGCTGCGGAAGAACCTGAGGGAGCGAGAAGTTAAATACAATAGAAAAGATAGCACTTAACAACAGTGCATCAGACAAAGCAAGAGCGCTAAGGTACCACCGACACATCCATCCACACACCCACCCACACACAGACAGGCACACGCTTTCATTTATAAACCCACTCGTTTTCGTCATCGGGTTAAAACATGTGGAAAATTTAAGTTACACAAGAAGACAAGAATCAATGACAAGATTGTTTAGCCGCACAACCTTGATGTGATAATAGCTGTTTGTTCATTATGTGATCCTGCAGCTACTAGATCTCATGCACAAACTACTGGAATAGAACTAACGTCCGTTTTCAATTACAATGACAGAAAGATATATGGTATGACATAAGCTCATCTAACTTTCGTAATGTGAAAACTCCTATAGTCTATTCGTGATAAGAATGCAGTAAAGTCGTCACTGTCCGGCGGCCTAGCCACGCCCCGTAACAAATCAAATCGTTTCCAATTATCAAGCCAAGTTCACAGTGACCAGTTGAAGGCAAACTTTCGAACGCGAAGGTTGTGTCCTGTCCTGTGAGTGTGTGTTAACAGATTTAAACTTAAATTTCACTGCATTCTTATCACGAATAGACTGTAAGGAACTCTCGTCACTTCTTAATTTATTTATAGTATCTTCCTGACCATAGTGGCTTACTTACTTGAACGGCGATCGTCCCCGTTTGTCCTTCTTCTCATCCGGAGCGGTTCCGTTCAGCTCATACTTGGCCATTTCTGCCTCGCTGGCAGTTCTGTGCATGCCGTTAGTTTGGCCTGCAAACGCAAAAATACTTTATTATAACTGTATTAAGTTCTCAAACGTGCAGCGTCCACAAAAGACCACGGTTTATGTTCTGTTTTTGCATGGGTTTTGAACTTTATCTTGTAGTGGGTACGTTGAAAATCGCGGGCACAGGACTTTGGACGGTCGTACGAGTTTAGGATGGCAATTCTACTAATTGGCTTGTGGCCAAGGTAATCCAATAAATCTAGGAACGAGTCTTAAGTTGAAGCATTATGTACAAAATGGCTTGACCTTCTCAGAATTGTATATTTCCAGCAGATATATTTTATAAAGTCAATTTTGTGCAAAAAACACAGCATTTGATGGCACTTTTACAAGACGTCATTCTGTTGTTATTTCATAGAACTTAGGAACAAAAGTTCCGTTTTGACAGTTTATAAAAAGTATCTATTTTGACTTGACAGGCCACAAGCCTATTGTATCTTGATAACTGATCTTATCGGTCACCTGTCGATGTCCTGTCACTGAGAAAAACTTACAGTGACAGTAGCCAGCATTATGCCAGTGAATCAAGTAGCAAATAGTAGAATCAAACTCCAGTAACCGTAGCATGGGGGTCGCGGCGCATGAGATTGAAAGACAGAGCATGCGGTTTACATGTCTCTGTCCCTCAGCTTCCGAGACAAAAACTTCCCCCCACTCAGCATGTTACGGGTGTTGCACCAGTAGCATGCCAAGCACGGCGCGGGTTTTATCGCGTGAAAGTGAGGGACAGAGCTACGCGATATTTGTAGCTCTGTCCTTCACCCTTACGCGACAAAAATCCACGCCACACTCGGTATGCTACGGGTGCAGATTAATGTTAATCGATGACAACCAATGTAATCTCCGAAGCGAAAGATTGTAAGAAATATTAGACACAGAAAGAGAAAGCGTAATGCGAAATGAAGAGACTGAAAGAGAGAACAATGTTGTTGTTTCATGAGAGATTACAAACGCCCTCAAAACTAGGCTTGAAGAAAAGTTAGATGTTATGATAGATGTCTTGATAATTTATCAATTTGTTAAATGACAGAGCCTTTGTGATGGAATGTGGCTTCATTTTGTTGAATTGTATTAAAGAACATAAGGCTAGATAAAGAGTTACTTTTGGACCCCTAGCCAAAGGTTACTATTATTTTAGGGACATCATTCTGGGTAACTTTCACTAAAAAACCGATTTGATCACCGCAACTTTATTTTTCACTTCTCCATACAAATCGACTGTACAGGGAAGTGAAAAATAAAGTTGCTCTGATCAAATCGGTTTCTTAGTGAAAGTTGTTCAGAACGATGACCCTAAAATAATAGTAACTTTTGGCTAGGGGTCCAAAAATAACCCTGTATTTCTTATGACATGATCACAGTTATATCAATGAAGCGACAGAAAATAAGAGTATATTTCCTATGACATGAAGCCAATGAAGCGACAGATCACACAATACCAAATGGCGTCTCATAACCTGGCTGCAACGAGTAATTTTGAATCGTAACACCGCGCGTTAGGGATCCCTTTCGCGGCGGCCTGGACGGCAGACGTTTCAGCTTGGAGTTGGACGACGGGATATCCTCGTGACCCTCGTCATAGTTGAGACCTTCGGGAGTTCAGTGTGGGGCTGTTTAGTATACTGTGGCTTTGAGTACGTGTTCAAGCTTGTTGATAAATAACAATAATTGAAACAAGAAGTAAACTGTAGAAAAAACCGACTTCCAGAAACCTTATTTGATTAGATTGAGTTTAATACAAACTTAATATTTCTCCAGGATCCTATCATCAGATCCTGACCTGGTGGTCCATAGTACCAATGGGAAGGTAAACCCTTTAAAACAAAAAAAAATATTTTCCAAATCTGTCCATCCGTTTAGGCGCAATCGGGGCACATACATAAAAAAAAACATCCGGACGAATTGTAAACCTCCTCCTTTGGGAAGTCGGTTAAAAATAAATATACAAGCTTCGAAACGCCTTTTCATTCTTGCCCATAGGTAAGGAAGCAAACCCTCCTATACACTGTATTATGGAACCCCTGTACAATTAGGTACTTAGTGTTCCTATATTATTATTATTATTTATTATTATGCACAAACAGCTTGAAGCTGATGCGTGCATATCAGTTCACATTTCACTGCACTTGTTTTTTAAAATTGTCAAGTCTATTTTTAAAACTGTTCACTGATGGTGCACGAATAACATGCGTGCATTATGGAACCCCTGCACAAAGTTTCATTATAATTCTGATCCCCCGGGGGATCTGGCTAGGGGATTCTGGTGGTTGGCTTCGAACTGGCACCGAGTCATTCTACCATCAATGGCATCGACAATCGACTGACGACATCGAGCGACTTGATCGATTAGCACCGTCAGCTACGCAATCAGCTGAGCCGGCCTACATACTAATATAGAATACAGGCCGGCCCAGCCGTTGCACAGATACGCCTTCTATTAACAATGGCAATAGTGGCTTCTCACCATCTTCTCACCTTTAATATCGCTCATAGTGAACCCGCTGCGCATGATCTGATCGATGTGCGCCGGCATCTGCGCCTCCGCCGCGTCCTTCAGGAGGATCTGTTGGCGCTCCTTGATCTCGACCCAGCGACGGGACTTCTCGCGCTCGCTGTGGAACGAAAGTCGATATAAATGTATACGTATTCCCGGTTGAGGTAACTTGAGGCCTGGGGGGCAATCTCGCGCTGTCAAGATCATCGAAACGGTCGAAATATAGATTCTAAATACCAAATATCTCCATCGAAAACCCAAAAAGGCTATTCTCATGATCCGCCTTTACGACCAACCAAGATTTTGTTATTGATTGAAATAAATATGAATCAAGGTCGCTTTTGACGGAGGTATGCGGGATCAAAAGAGTTATCTCGACTATGGAGATGATCTCGAAAGCGCGAGAATTGTGGGCTGAATCGAGGCGTCATTGCAGTGATTTTAGTGCAATTGCATGTCAGCGAAATCTCAAGTCGAGCGATATGCATCTGGCCCCATACTAGGATAGGATAGCATGTGTCGTGGGAACCAGGAACAGCGACGCCACAAATATGTAAACACTAAACATCCAAGAGCCAGCCGGTATTTGAACCTGGCCCCCGAGATCATCTCCCTAGTCGAGATATCGGTTTTCATACCGCCTAAATCAGTTGAAAACTATTTCGATTCATATTTATTTCGATCGAAAACGGGTCGAGATATCTCGGTTGGTAAGGCTGGTCGTGAGAATAGCTTTTTCTTGTTTATAATGGAGATTTCGGTATCTCAAAATCGATATTTCGATCATGGACATGATCTCGCTAGCGAGAGAATTGCCCCCCAGGGACCAAAAAGTATCTTTTGACGTGGTAAATGGATAGATGGCAAAGATTGCCTTGCAGCGGGCTGAAATAATTTAAACATTTAACTAATTAAACTATTAGAGTTCCTTCACACAGCAGCATACGAGTCGGTAGCAAATTGGCAGCAGTCAATGGTGGCCACAAAACTTGTCGACGGCAGCCTTCAAATGTTTTGTCGCGTGGAAGTCTGCTGCCACACATATTTAGGCTGACGCTGGCTACTTTCGACAGCTGTCGACAATGTTTAATAAGTGTGCGGCCGACGCGTATGCTTCTCGTGTGTACGAGGCCTTACTCAATAAACTGCTGGTGACATATGACAGGTAGAGACAGCCTCAGGAACTCCCAGTTTGCTTTCTCCATCGTCTCGAAGGTATTGTGTGATATCTTCAGGCACGGGGGCGTTTCTGAAAAACACGTATTTTTATTCTCCGTTGTTATTGAAACCTATTCATTTACCATAGAGTAAATTAATAGGTACACTCACTGCCCTAACTGACTCAGTCACTCACTTGCTCACTCAGTTAATCACTCACACACTACTCACTCACACACTAACTCACTTTTGAATTGGGTGAGCTGATATTGCAAAAAAGCCAATGCAAAAAAACAAACAATTATCTGTTTGTTTGTTTATTTGTTTATTTGGGAACTAAGTCCACAGCACGATATACATTATTATAACTTAAAATTATAACTTAAAATATCTTTAGCAACATAACCTGGCGTCAAGTCTTTTCCTGTACGAGGTGGCAGAGGCACAGTTGTCAGTACATAATCATAATGTCCATCATCAATAACATTAGATACCTAGCTAAATCATCGGTAAATTACCCGAGCCCGCTGGTATCCTGGTAACATCTATCCTGGTGTCGGCCATTTCATCCGTGTTCTCGAAGATGGGCTGGTCTTTAGTGTACCAATGAGTCACATCCCGCTTCATGTTGCTGTAAAATGCAGGGATCAAATATAGAAAGCCAATTTGTACATAATGTTTCGAAGCACATCGGAAACGATCGTGCGGGTAGAGCAAAATCTGGCGGAGACGGGTGCTGGATGGGTTTCCTTCTTCTATGTGGCGTTTTCGGGCGCTTCCGTGTTTAAGATGACACGTTAAGCTGTAGGTCCCCGCTACTATCGCCAGTTGGTAGTAGTCGTAAAGCTGTGCCAGAGGACCTTATAGGGCTGCTTGATAACTTCTGACCTGACTGTCGAACCTGACGGTTAGCCACTAGCCCGACACACCTCTATCAACCCGCACTGAGCCAGCGTGGTGGAGTCTGGCTCAATCAATGTGCCCCTAGGTAGGGGCATCAATAGGCTACATTATTGTTACTATAGTGTTATGTTCTCTGAGTTGAATGCACGTCTAACGTCGGTACTTACACACAGAACGGTTCATAGCCTTCTTGTAAGCCGCAAGTTGTGAAATATTTCAGCGTGTTCACATCTTGTCCGTACGTCAACCTGAAATGAAAGTTGGCATGACATTTTTGTCAATCGATTGGTATGGCCACGTTGGCTGAACGAAGAAAATCGGTTGGAAAATCGGAGGTCAGTTATCGAAATAGACGACTACCGACAGAGAACTGTTGATCATGTATCGGTTGGTGTAGTAACCACTGACTATTCAACGGTGAAAAGTTAGCTTGCAAACATACTAACTGACGAACTAAACTCATGGGATAGATTAGTATCAGCAACGATAAACGCCAAGGTATCCTATAAACGTGTCAATCATTGTGATTAGTTGTGATCGATAGCTGAATAGCCACAATCAACATCACTCACATATGAGCATGCAACGTAGATAGTTTTGGTTGTTTAGCACAATATAAGTTACTCTATGGTTTAGCATGCGTAGATCTATCTTATTACATATTCACACATATCTGACGCTGACAATACCCCACATACCTGGCTTTCTGTCCCACGCCCAGAGTGCAAGCTGGTACAAAGTTATCGCCTTGCACGTCAGCGAATGTGGTCTCGCCTCCCAAAGCGTCCATCAATAGTTCTCCGTTCAGAGAGAAGCCTAGAACAGATTCAGCACTGATGATGGTTTTAAAAATCTTGTCTGATTTTAGGCGACTTTTAGGGGAAGAATCGGCTATCATCAGAAACATTGATGAGTGAAATTCTTACTGTAAACTTAATTAAACACTTCGTACAAAAGTGTAAGTAAACTAGGCTCTTGATTTTGCTTGGCATAATTTAAATCACTGCCTGGCCTTTAGCCAAATATTTAGGCACCAAGAAGTCTTTAAAATAAATAAAGAATAAGCGACAGGTAAATGACATGGCGTTGTGTAATTTACAAATAGTAGGTTCGCAAACTAAAGGTGGCAGAATATAAAATGCCATGTGTAAAATGTTGATTCTCTCACAAAGGATGTAGGTGTAACCAATCTTTACTAAGTTGTGTAAGCCAGTCAAGCACTATGACATAGGGCCTTGATGCAGAAGCAAACAAAAATCTGAAGCTTAGTTCTAGTTTATCTGGAAAATACTAATAATTCAAGTTAAAAACCAAATTAGTATTCAAGCGATGAAGTGGGCTTCGATAGGTTTAGTCAATACGTTTTAAAGCAAGCAATGGTTTTATGTTAGCATTATGTCAGTTACAAGGTCCTAAAACACTGCCGCATAAGTGCTTTAAAATTGATGTTCTTTTTAGGCTATCTACTTTTCGACTCATTATTCTACTGTTATATTCGATGAATGTGTACAGCTGGTATCAATATTTCGAGTAATGTTGCGATTTTGCTGAGAATGCAAAAGCCAAGCGAGATGTAGTGCTAATTAACTTTGAATTTGAGATAAGCTATGCTACAGAAACTCCAGAAAAGGCATGAAAATGCTAAAAATCGACCGCTATCAAATACAGCAGCAATCTTTGGCACACTGGCAGCTATTTTGGCCAACCAGTAGCCATTTTGGCAGACCAATAGTCTTTTTGGCAAACCAGTAGCCGTGTTGGCAAACCAGCAGCCATTTTGTCGGATATTTACTTATCGTCTTATCAATGAGGTCTAGAAACACGCCAACGACGTCACCAACTGCCCATTGCTTGCCAAACGACTCTGTGCTACCGCTGAACACTTTTTCCTCCTTAAAAGACCGGAATAGACAAATTACAATGTTACCTCATCATTAATGATTGCCTGCTTAGACCCACTGGGCAAAGGACTATCTCCCTCTTTTCCACTTTACACAATTTTGAATGCGTTTGAGCTATCACCACCACCAATTTCACCTATCTAACGTTGGCTCTATTACATTTTACAGATCATTTGCCTAACCCCCTAACGATTACATAGAGGATAGAGGAATACATAGCATACAAAGGTCCATAGTAACATTTTGGTTGGATACATAAATATATATTTGGATTGTTGGTAATTTGTTACCACAAGTTAAGCACATCTTTAGACTACTTTTTATAGAAAGATTGCTGCTGTGATTGTTATACAGGGTGTAACAGAAAATTGTAGTCATATTTCAGAGGGTTCAAGTTCAAGTTTATTTATTGCATTCCATAGTTAAAGTTACAACATTATGTTGTTTGGGACATCAGTCTGAACGACTTCCACTAAACCGATTTGATCAGAGCAATTTTATTTTTTACTTCTTTGTGCTTGTCGTGCTAATTTGCGTGACCACACCTTTCTGACACATCCTGTATAGTGTGAACTTCTTATACCAGGTATTTTAAAATTTGTCATCCGGCATGACACTGAAAACATGAGTCAGATTATGCGTCATTCCCCGTTGCCATTGCTCTGTCCCTTATTTTTAACGCGACGCTAGTATCGTAACGACTTAAAAAGCAACTATCACAGCAGCACCCTTCCTAAGACCCTCGTCTGTTGTAGTCAAAGACCGCAATAGTCAAACTCACTAATCGTCTGGTCAATAACGTCTAGGAAACAGCCGACAATGTCGCCCACTTTGAATTGATTCCCGAAATTGTCCATCGCTCCGCCATGGTGTTTTAGACACTGCGGTCAGAGACCTTAGGTCAGTATAGATATTTTACAGTTGTAGATGCTCCCGGAAGTTAAAAAGGTGCTGGAAATCATAGTGAGGAAACCATCATTAGCCTCCATAGCTAAGACGATAGGCTAGCCTTCTGTCACGATAAATTGGATTATATCAAAACTTTAAATTAAATATAGCCATAATAACAACGTTCTTCAAAATTGGAGAGGCACAATACAAAAAAGAATAGTCTTTATCCTTACGTCCTTCCAAAATGCACATCAATCGTTTACTTACATTGTAGCCATCGAAAGCCCAGGAGTTCTCATCCTGACCGAGCATCATGCCTGGAGGCATATCAGCATGGGCCCATCCGACCTAGAATCAAACATAAAAAGGCATTTTAGCAAATTACGCGATGCAGCCCAATATGAAAATCGAATTCCAGCAACGTGGCGCCATCTCTTGCCGTCGCTAGTAAACTTACCCTCATAGGCCCAGCGGTGAGAATCTCGAACTCAAAGTACCATTTCCCTGAGTTGACCATGTAGTTCTTTTCTGCCCTGTATGTCCGGAAGTCGGCTTGCTTTAGCCGCGATGCCTCTGCTAGCAGAGCTGAAATAAATGAAAGGTTTTTAATTCCTTTTTTGTATAAATCCATTTTCATTCATCATTCAAAGTGTGTGTTTGCTAACGTTTTTAGTGAAATTTACTGTAGAAAGAAACTACGTCGTCGTATTCTATGTCTAAGATACTTTGATAAGCTACCGATGTGCCACCACAAAATAAAAATAACTTTTCTTCGATCGAATTTTCGAATTATCTGCGCGAATTTTCACGCTCCGCCATTTTGCTGTACAAGGTGGTGAAAATAGGGTGCTGCGAGCCAAGGAGTTAACTATCAAGCCATAATGTGCGATGAACAAGTAGGTAATCTTGTACCTTCATGCTCTCCTGTAGGCGGGTCCAGATTGTATCCGTACACCAACAATGTCCTGACAGTCTCCGAAGCAGTGTCCCTGTTGGCCTTCTTGATAGCCTCGTCCACTTTCGGATACGGAACCAAGTGTGGTGATCTATTCATTTCCGGGTCCTGAGAATGGGAGAAACCATTATTCGGGGGTCAGCTAAAATTGAGTTGGAATATGTAAGTCAGGCAAACCGTTCAAGGGTTGACTTCTGAGGTTATACAACTGCTGTGTGAGTGTTGTGCAAATTCACAACTGCTTCTCAATCAAACAGCTGCTTAGCAATTAGGTTACATTTAATTGAAAGGGTGTTAATTTCAATAAAGTACACTTTGTTTTAGCGACATGAAAATACATCGTTGATCATAGTGATCCTAGGGTTAAGATAATTTTCAAATCCTATCTAGCAGACAAGTAAGTATGGTGTCACTTAGTGCAACCCACGTGGTATGCCGCTGTCCCTTTCTGTCACAATCACAACCAATAGTTGAGAGACAGACCAATCGTTTATAACAAACATAATAACACAACTAATATTCAGGAATTAGAATAGCCAGAGACTTCAAGTACAAAACGACATCAAACTCGCTACGAAATCTTAATATGGATAATGCCACGCAATCCCGAAATCTCGGGATATAAAATGTCACATCCAAAATAAGATCTGCGTATGCACTTAAAATCTTTAACCTATTCCGATGCCTGCTATAACACAGCAAATTTGAATAGTCTTCACCGCCGTATCTTCTTGATGGGCCACCCACACACTCAAATGCTGTGACCCTCACACCTAATAGCCCCTCACCGTACTAGGTGTGAGAGACACAGCGTGCGAATGGCGGACTTTTGCTGAAGATCACAGATTGGTTATACATCGTAAACATTACCTTCGTAAATTATTGGAGGTTCTCGAGTCGTCGGCTTTTTTTACTTTTTCCCCTTCAGCAAAACGCCTTCCTGATTGGCCTTCGCTTACACGATGATGTGCTTTGATTACATCGTAGGATAAAACTTTTGTTTTGTATTTTACTTTTATCCAAGTACAAATTTAATCGGGTGGGACATTCACTAGATATCAGAGGCCCGATCACCGAACGTTTTCGAGATCGTAAAACGTTTTTGGGAACGCGGGAAATTATATTTTATGTTATAAAGAATCTGACATTTGGCTTTTCGATAGTTTTCTATCGAATCTTTGTTCGTGATTAGGCTACAGGGGCATGATTCTCGCGCATTCGATATTCAGATCTCTACAGTTATTTCAATTGTTTTGTATGGGAATTACTCGATATAGCTGTCGATATCCGTGTATCGAATGTGCGAGAACCGTACCCCGGACGTAAAGTTCACGCGACCAGTTTCATTGAATGAATCGCGTCATCATGCAAGAGACGGCCAATTTGAGTAGCGCGTTGCGTCAGGTAATTTCCAGTATCCCGCAGAAAATAGACTTAATATCTTTTACTGATCGATAATCTATATAAATGTGTTCTTGTTTATAATGAAAGCGCATGCTGTCTTTCTCTGACACAGGGGAGGCCTGTGTCAGAAGAAGACAGAGCACGCGATCATTTTAATCAAGCCTAAATCTGCGTGAAGATTTTAAGTCTGTTCTGCGGGAACGTTCAAAAGTGGCAGAAAACTTGATGAAATTTCTAGAAATAAAGATTGATGATTATGCATGAAACAAGAAATGAATACAGTGACAATAAATAGACAAAGCTGAAGAGTTTTGATGATGTTTATGAATAGAGGCATAAGAACACAGAGAAAACACTAAGTCCACAGATGATTGAAAATACTTTTACTTAATTCAAAATATCTTTCACAGTCTTCCAACGATCTTTCGCAACTTAAGTGACGTTGACGAGGAGCGCTAGTTTTACGCAACTTAACGCAACGAACCTGTCATCAAACGTTAGTTCCACCTGTCACGTGCCAAAAGACTGCTGGAAAGCTGGGCCGTGAATGGCACGGTTTCTTTGTAGCCGGCAAGGCGCGTCTCGGCCCCTGGCCGACAAGCCAAAACCTGCTTTATGGGCTCCACCCACGATGCAACCTGACTTGCAATCTGTTGCTGCAACTCATAGAAGGCAGGTTGCCTTGCAACTGATAGAGAAGGACAGGACAGGAAGATAAACACAGAAAGAAACACAAGTTGCAGCAACAAATTGCAAGTCAGGTTGCCTCGTGCGTGGATCCCTATAACTATCTCCATGCTATTCCTGCACGCGGCTCCCTGTGAACAGTTTGCGTGCGAACTACTGGCCTCATTCAGTCCGTACGTCCAGCCCTGCTGGATCCTCTCCCTCGCCCACAGGTTGTGTGTGTTCTCGGCCAGTTGCTCGACCAGTTCGTCCATCTTGGGTGTCAGGGTGACAGCGGACAGATCGAGAGGCGCTGGCTTGTACCCGTTGGACTGCGGAGAGAGACGGTAACACTATAGCGTCACGCCTTTACTACATACTCGTACATGCAATCATACAAGATAAAACTCAAATCAAATAAAGTTAATTTCCAGAATAACACATGCATTATAATTATGTTTATAGTCTCCACACTAGGTTTTATTTTTCACCTTTATTTTATGTTGCTGAGAGTTAGAAACAAACAAAACTAAACTGATTAAAAAAAATATATTAAACTAAATCTTTAGTAAATCTTTAAAACAATATTAAACTAAATCTTTAGGAACGAATACTTTTGGTTACGGCGCAAGACTTCGGTGGCTTGTGGCGGTACGATAGCATGTAATGTGACAGCCCCCGCACCGCTCTACTGTTGCAGTTTACTTCAGTAAGCGACGTGAAAACACAATAAACCGTAGAAGCAATCGTACCTGAAGGAATGGCTCGTTTGGCAGACGAACGTTTCTGATTCTTGCTGGCGGCTTATCCAGGCTTATGTAGTAACCCAGAGCTAGGATGGTCCTGGTAGAATAAAAGAAGAATGTAAGTATATATGAAGTTCTACGTTTCACAAGAGCGTTGAATTCCTTCTGGCTAAATGTGGTATGTCTGACACCGTTTGAAGCTATTTGCAGACCGAAAGCTAAGCTTAGCTTAGCTATTTTGTAGATGTTAAACTATATATGGTTTAGCATAGCTCAACTAGGCACAATGACGGATTTCGTATTTCCCTTGACTTAGCTACTACCTCACACGTCCAATGTCCACACTAACCACATCGAGATATTCAAATACTATGCAAAAACAGAACAAAAAATCGAGGTCTTTTGTGGACGTTGGACGTATGAGTATACTCACTTGAGAGTCTGCACCGCCAGTTGTATGTCGTACCGCTTCTCGGCCGCTGGCAGCCGCTCGAAGGGCACCAGACACGGGTGTATCTTGTGAAGGTCTTCCCGGTGGTCGCCGAACATCCATCCGGCCTCGATCTAACGGGGAACAGGTTTAGAAACGGAATTAGATTGTATGTATCTCTTTGACATGTGATGAAGCCATACATATATTTCATGATCAATAAGCATTTCTGAAAAGCAACAGTTGCAATTGCATGAACATCGCAATAAAATATTAGTAGGTAGACTTTTTAATTCGACAGTCTTATACAATACTGCCACTTTGATTATGCGGTTGCGTCTGTTGCTTGGTTCTGTAATTGCAATTTATAATAAGAACTACACAATAACGCTACCGATCCCATTGAAATTGACGTTTTATATAACAGTCGCATTAAATTAATGCTCCTAACACCAATAATTGAGCTCTGATTGTTTCATGTAAGCCACAAGCAAACATCCTACAAAACACAGACAGGGATAGCGATAGAACATTCTAGGTGAGAGAGGTAAAGAATAGAGCTACAGGGCATTGGCACTTTAAGTGTCCGTCAAGCATTGAGCAGTCGGTTATGCATCTGGGCCTAGGTACTGCAAAAGGAATTAATCACCCACCTTATTCATGGCCCACATTTCGTGGATGTTTTCGGCGAGCTTGTCCCTGATTTGTTCGATGTACGAAGACAGAGTGATCTGTAACCAATGAAAATATTGCATTCAGTAAATTATACTCGTGTGATTAGACCTACACATTTTTGAAAGTACTTATGCCGTAGTATATTCTTGCAGTGTTTCTACAGAATGTAGTCATAATCATACATGTAGACTCGATAGTCGCGGTATCGACCGGTTGGAGCAGTGGCAAGGTCGTAGTTTGCTACGGCGGCCCTAGTGTCTCTACAGAGTGTATATGTCGGCGGCCGTCAAATATCATGAAACGATGCAATCTCTTAAGGCAAACAGTGTGGTAGCTTAGGTGAAGACTAAAGGGGGCGAGCGCAGCGAAGCCCCCGAATAGACTTCGTGTTCGTTTGACATGTATAAGTAATACAAAAAACATCACGTAGTGCTAAATAAAAATGCTTTTAAAAAGACATGTTTTCGTTAAAACCTGCCATATCATGATGTGCCAGTAATGGCTTGGGCATATCATGAAATGGCGAGGCACATCATGATGTGCCCGATTCTACGATCGGCCGCCGACATATAGAATAGAATAGTGTATATTATACTCACAGTAGCAGTATCAACCGGTTGCGGCACAAACGCCGTGTCGTCCTGCACCAGCGGCGGGCCGGACAGCGCGCGTTTAGCCAAGTTGCCGAAGTAGAAGCACGGTTCAAGCGCCAGCACTTGTTGCGGGAGCAGCGACTCGACGAGCGGCGAGTAGCCGGCGGGCGCGGCGTAGCGCAGCCGGCCGTGCTCGCCGCCGAGGAGGAAGCGGCAACTGGGTATGTAATACGCACGGTAAACCATCACTTTATAATGCGCAATCCCCAGTGGACAGACAGATGGGCGCGCGTTCCTACTATGACAAAACGATAGTCATTATACTTTATTGCACAAAAACATAAAAAACACGTTAAATTTACAAAAAGGTATGTACAAAGGCGAACTAATCTCTAAAAAGAGATTTCTTCCAGCAAACCTAGGCATGACAGGAAAAAAATAGATAAAGAGAGGGAAGTCAGTGCACAATAAATGACTAAATAAATATACTTCAAACCTAATATGCCAAATTACTAAATAAATACACAATATGAAAATAGTATAGATAGTCGTTCCGGTTATATCGTCGTGGCTGTATTTAAATCCGCTACTGCACAAAATACAACACGGGTTCCGACAGAATACTAGAGCGCTATGTCTTCCTGTAGGTGAGTACGTTGAGGGCCTGTTTGCTTAATAGCAAGCAAGAAGGTTGAATAACAGATGATGAACTTAGATTCGACCTTATTTGAACGAAACCTTTTTGTGTGAACTTTCCGAAGACGCGCCAAAAAGTGTCACGTGATCTAAGGTCGCAAAACCACTGGAATTTATGCCTTTTTAGGGTTCCGTACCCGAAGGGTGCCAAACGGGACCCTATTACTAAGACTTCGCTGTCCGTCCGTCCGTCCGTCCGTCCGTCCGTCCGTCCGTCCGTCCGTCCGCCCGCCCGCCCGTCCGTCCGTTCCGTCCGTCTGTCTGTCCGTCTGTCTGTCTGTCTGTCTGTCTGTCTGTCTGTCTGTCTGTCTGTCTGTCTGTCACCACTGTATCTCATAAACCGTGGTAGCTTGACAGTTGAAATTTTCACAGATGATGTATTTCTATCGCCGCGCCGCTATAACAACAAATACTAAAAAATAAAAGAAATTTAATATTAAGGGGGGCTCCCATACAACTAAAGTGTTTTTTTTTGGGTTTTTTATTGATAATAGTACGGAACCCTTTGTGCCCGAGTCCGACTCGCACTTGGCCGACTAGATAACGGACCAGAAGCCAAAGGATTGATTTCAACTGAAGATTTTCCGCATCACATATGTTTTTCCGTATATCGGGAGACAAATATTTAGGAAATGGTGGTGAAGAGAATGAAGGTTTCGGGAACGAGTCTTTTGGGAAACAGAGAGCGTGGTCCGAAAGGTATCAGACTGTAATGCTTTATTTTCTTAAATAATCTAGGCTTTTTGACGAAGCTTCTAGTGGATTCTTAACATTGAATTTTATATTTAACTTGGTTGTATTTATTCTGAAACGTTATTAATAAATGAATTTGGTAGGTATATTAAACGTACCTGAGCTTGCTGGAACAACTCATGACTGGGAAGAACATGCCGTCCAAATTGAAGTTGGTGAACGAGCCGGTGACTCTTACGCCGTTGAACATAAAGTTGATTATCGGCACTGTCAAGTCGAGAGCGCAGCCGATGACGTCACCTGGAAACGGAAATGTGTCTTGCCGCCGCACTCAGAGAGATTTAATCAACCATTAAGTCAGTTCCAAATTTGAATTTACATACAAAATCCTTTACTTAGTAATCCTTAATGAATCATTATATGACTCTGGGTACCGGCGTAAGTGCTACTAGCCAGACCCTGAGTTAAGGCTAAAAACATAAACATATACTTACAGGCACATACATTGCTTCTGGCCCCACACTAGGATACCCTGACTAAACGTTGACAAATTCATAAAAAAATCTATGGAGTTGTCAAAAGTACTTATAACAGGCGGGAACAAAGGCCATTACTGTTATGTGGCATCCAGATCATCTGTTCTGGGTCACGTCCAAATAAAATCCTTGAAACCTACCTAATAACCTGGGATCGGATCGAAGGTGTGAATTTACCTAAAGTTTGTAGTCGGACATGACAAGGAGCAGTTACAACCACTTGAAATCATAAAACCGACAATTTGTGGCTCGCCCGAGGAAACGCGCGCCGAAAGTGCCTCGCGGTGCTGCTTACTCTATGTGAATCCGCCTATTGAGAAATCGAATTAAGGTAGGGACAAACTGAGCCCACGTATGCAACGTATGCAACGCAACGTGGGACACTTGTCCCACGTACACAACGCTTGACATTCAGGTGGAGGGGATAACCGTACGCCATTCCCGCGTACGTCCAGTGTGTTTCTGGAGCGTTCGCGTCGCAACGCGTGTAACTGACGCGTTGCGAACGTACGTTCTCGTACGCGTGGAATGGCGTATGATTCCCCCCCACCTTCCTACGACGATCTGGACGGACAGGTCGAAGGTTGCGTGGGACGGCGTGTGTAGCGTTGCGTATGATAGTGTGTTTCTGATTCAACGATTTTCATACAAGCGTCTAGATATCATAATACGTTGCATACGTTGCGTACGTGGGCTCAGTCTGTCCCTATCTTTAATTGGACTATTTGTTCACATACCTTTCCTAATAAACGGTTCTTCAGCATGCGACCTGTTAACCTGCGTCTTGCGTCCCCCCGACCAGAGGTGAGCGCCGTCGTATCCGAACGAGTAGAGATCATCCCCCACTCCATTGCCGCCCCACTTCTCCCCTCCACCGGGGTAGGGGACGTAGCTGTGGAAAAAAACATCTTTAACATATTTACTTATAGGAACTTTGCTTTAGGGCCCACGTTAGGACACCCTACATCGACGTCACAAACATGTAAATATTAAAGTCCTGGTTATCAGGATTCCGTACCCGAAGGGTAGCCAAACGGGACCCTATGCCTCCGCTGAAGTTGAAATTTTCACAGAATGTGATATTTGTTGTCGCTACAGCAACAAATACTGAAAATATACGAAAGGATTTAGAATTAAATAGCATTAAGCTTAAACCATTATGTATAATAGCGCCAATAAATGTGACGCCATTGTATGTAGCACACTCTGCACAACTCACCCGGAAGTGTTAGCCCACCCGATGCGCAGGTGCGGCATCATGTGGGTTGTCTTCTCGATGTGGTCCATGGTCACCTCGAAGTACCACTTCTGATACACGGCCGAGCCCTCCACGCGGCCCACGAAGATGTTGGGCCGGACGCTGCGGGCAGAAGCGAGAGTTGTTGTAACGTATTTCTACATGGTCTCATGGTCTCCAGGGAGTATAATTATGTGGAATCCACAAAGTTATTTCACATTGTGTTATCTTTCAAAGTTATTCCAGATTACTGTAGAATAACTTGGGCAGATAATACAAATTCATTCTAGCCATTTCCTTGTGGCTGAGGATCGTGACTGTCATGGTTGTGGTACGTCTTGACTTGACCAGAGATCTCCAATCTGCTCTGTCCTGCTCTGCATGTATTGCCTCGTGTGGACTAAGCTGAACGTAAGCTGAAAGATAGATTGAAGGAACAAACGTCAATAACGTCAAAATATATTGAAGATTCACAGATGGTATAATATTAGGAAGAATGAAGTTACGAGGGAGGGCACGCCAAGTCCAAATGTGAGTCGACCAAACTATTGCGTAGGTACCAAATTTCATAAAAAAAAAAACGCCGAATCCCATCTTAGTGGAACCCTACGCAACATAATGAACCTCCGTACAACATGATTCCAGGCTCAGCGGTTTAGGCTGTGCGTTATCTATCAGTTAATATCCTTAGCGTTACTAGATTCACCTGGACACATGGTCCACCAGCTGAGTCTGCAGCAGCAGGTTCTTGCCCGGCAGCAGATAGTCGCAGATGTTGTTCTGCGAGGAGCGGACAGCGACTCCGTTGCCCACGCACAGGGAACAGAGCACGTCCAGCACCTTCGGGTCTCGGCCGTGCTTCTCGAGGAGGGAGATGATTACTAGATTCACCTGGACACATGGTCCACCAGCTGAGTCTGCAGCAGCAGGTTCTTGCCCGGCAGCAGATAGTCGTAGATGTGGTTCTGCGAGGACCGGACAGTGTCTCCGTTGCCCACGCACAGGGAACAGAGCACGTCCAGCACCTTCGGGTCTCGGCCGTGCTTCTCGAGGAGGGAGATGATTACTAGATTCACCTGGACACATGGTCCACCAGCTGAGTCTGCAGCAGCAGGTTCTTGCCCGGCAGCAGATAGTCGCAGATGTTGTTCTGCGAGGAGCGGACAGCGACTCCGTTGCCCACGCACAGGGAACAGAGCACGTCCAGCACCTTCGGGTCTCGGCCGTGCTTCTCGAGGAGGGAGATGATTACTTTTATGTGCTCGTCCTGTTGAGGGGAAATGTTGTTGAGATTTACATCCGTTTGTAGACGTTTCCTCCACGCAATTTATCCTCGACTCAACCTGCTCAGGAGGTTTTGCCAATACGGTATTATTGCCCATGTAAGAATAAATCTAAGAATGCATGTCCGTGGTAGGTACCTAAAACGAGAATCGTCGATATTAATCCATAAAAATGCAATGTAAATTTTATAATTCAATTCGAAAAGTCGTGTTTTCTACTCAGTTCGTCATTTGACTAAAACACCATTCGCCATTTTGATTCCGACTTGACGTCACTCCGATAGTATCCCATCGACGTAAATTAGTACTTGGTCTGTGCAGTCGTCGAGTGTTTACTATCGGAGTGACGTCACGAGCGAAACATCAAGGCGGCTAGCGTTTCCGCGAGACAATGCACTATCGTAAATTAATTAATAATTTTAAGGCATTTATCGGTTTCAAAAAATTTAAATAAAATTTGTACTCATTTATCACGTCTTTTTTTTCAAAAACGTTTCCACAAATGCAATAATACCCTATTGACGTTTTCAGAGGACGCATTGACAAAATCCAACTTGGTGCAGCACCATCGAAAAATTGCAAATACCACGAGATGGCGCCAAGATATATAGGATTTAATCTAAGATTGGCGCCACCTAGAAGTATGTTAACTGATACCATGGCGTTTAAAGTACAAATCTTACTCCTCACGTTATCTCTTTTATACGAAGGGTTACTAATTCCAATTTGTATGGGATGAGCTGAGCATCCTGTGCTATCTCTCAATGTAGAACGTCGAACTCTCCATCCCCTTCTCTAGCCTCAAGTTCTCAATTCAAGCCTGCAAAATATCGCAAGACTATCGTAGTGTTCATCATCCAATACTTGCCCGCATCATGTTCAGCGCTTCCGGAGAGTCAATCAGCACGCAATGTAGCACGTCCAACATTCCCGTCCCCTCTCCTGACGCCTGCGATCCAAGTCTTGAGAACAGCCAGTTCAGACGGTTTGAGTTCGCGAACTGGGCGCAGTTGGTGTGGTTGCCTTTTATGATGGCGGCTGTGGGAGGGCGGTAGTTAGTATAAGCATACCGATTCGATTTGTCCCATACGGAGAGGCAAAGGCACAGTTTTACCAGGCAATTTATTTAACAATTTATTCTGCGTTCTGCGACGGGCATGTAACGCATTAATAAAACAGATTTCATCGATAAATAAATAGTCCGGCCACGCCGAGATTAGAAACCGCATATTCGTACGATTCTTATCAAATCAAACATAAAATGGCGTCACGCTTTTGTCCCATACGGGGTGGCAGAGGGACTATAATTCCCATTTTTAAAAAGTTTTCAATACTCCATTTTGCTTGCTAGCCGATCGCCGCACCTACAGAGATTTCCAGGTTTCGTAAACCTGTACGCTTAGTATGCCACGCTCGAGAAAGGCCCCTGTCTATGCACAAATGTCATTTTCTCTATCGAGCCCGAGATGTATCGCTCGCTCATGACGCGACGCGGGAGAGGAAGGCGGACGACCATTATCATAGACATGGCAAGCACTTGTAAGCTGTCTCTCAACGTCGAGAGAGAGTAAAAAGTACCATGCTAAGCGTACTGGTTCCAATATTCTTGTCCACAACAAAAAGCCTGGGCTTTGTTACCCTATTGGAGATATCTTACCTAAAAGCTGATACAAATAGCCGGAAATCTTCTCCCAGCTCTGCCCAGACTCGTCTCCTGACAGGAAGCCAGCCAAGAAGCCCTGGGAGGTGATCACGTTAATCTTGTCTATTGCCTCCAGGATAAGGTTCAAAATGCCTTCCTCTTGGAACAAGTCCTGACGGTTGCGGAGGGCGCGAATCTTGTTTTGCTTCTCTTCGTGTTCTGGAAGTTTATTTAGTGATTTAGAGTTCATTATCATCCTCATCATCAATCAGCTCACATTCTCCCGCTAGTCGGTATGATAATAGGCCTCTCTAATCGGTATTCTCTCATAAGAACATAAGCCTAATAAACTTACAATGGAGAATAATAGACGTCGGAGCGAGGGGGATTGTGTCCAAGGTAATCAAGTAATGAATATTATCAATAAATTATGTCTATGTCTAGGTCTATGTCTAATCAAATAAATCTAGGTACAAGTCTGAAGTTGAATTATTGTACAAAATATCTTGACAATCTCAGAATTGTATATTTTCAGCAGTTGTATTTTAAGGTAAATTTAGCGCAAAAAAAAAGACTTGATGTCACACGCCAAATGACGTCACGTTGTGCTATTTCATAGCACTGAGGATCAAAAGCTATACAGGGTTACTTTTGGACCCCTAGCCAAAAGTTACTATTATTTTAGGGAGATCATTCTGAGCTACTTTCACTAACAAACCTATTTGATCAGAGCAACATTATTTTTCACTTCTCCATACAAATCAGCTGACCCACTCAGGCCAAAATGTACTGGGAAGTGAAAAACAAAGTTGCTCTGATCAAATCGGTCTCTTAGTGAAAGTAGCTCAGAATGATGTCCCTAAAATAATAGTAACTTTTGGCTAGGGGTCCAAAAATAACTCTGTATATGTATAAGTTACTCTATTATCAAAAGTACTGTTTTGACAATTTGCTAATAACCCCGCTGACAGAAGCGCCGCTGACTATAACACCCTTTCTTTCGTCAACAGGAGTTACAGCCTTCACAAATAAAAGGTCCGTTTTGACAGTTCACGACCATGAAGTTTTAACCCCTAACGCGTAGGTAATAGAAGCGGTTTTTAAGTGCAATTTGTACGCTTTGCTTGTACGCAACAGTTCGCTTTTATTACCTACGCATTAGGCTCTAATGATTAGGGGTTCAAACGTCATGGGCGTGAACTGTCAAAGCGGGCCTTTTATTTTGTGAAGATTGTAAAATGTGAACTCACCCATATCCTCGTCAGGCTGTGCGAAGTAGTTGATCAGGTCCTCAAGACACATCACCATCTCACCCAGGTTGACTGACGCGAAGAACATGCTGTGGCGACGGTTCTCCTGCAGCGTCTCAAGACCACTGGGGATGGGGAAGAAGAGGAACTTAGTGGTTATTAGCAGTTTTAACATTGGCTACTGGGTCATCTAAAGTCTTCACAAAATAAAAGGTAACAAAAGCCAACTGTTGCGTACAAGCAAAGCGTACAAGTTGCACCTAAAACCGCTTCTATTACTACGCGTTAGGGGTTAAAACTTCATGGGTGTGAACTGTCAAAACGGGCCTTTTATTTTGTGAAGACTTTAACAAATATATAACACTGGTCTACAAAATTTTACTTTTTGTGTGGTGCCGCCAAAACTGATTTTGATTAAAACATACATACTTTTTAGGGTTCCGTACCCGAAGGGTGCCAAACGGGACCCTATTACTGAGACTTCGCTGTCCGTCCGTCCGTCCGTCCGTCCGTCCGTCCGTCCGTCCGTCTGTCACCGGGTCCGCCTGCACGAACCGTAATAGCTAGAAAGCTGAAATTTTCACAGAATGTGTATATCTGTTGCCGCACCAACCACAAATACTGAAATACGAGAGATATTACAAATTGAAAGTGGTCTCGGTACAAGATACGTCTTCACAACACGCTTGAAAATGAAAAGTTTATACCAAGGCCATTTTGTTTTGGTAGGTAAGCCTTCTTTTAATGAAACTAAATTTAAATGATATGGCAATGTCGTCCCCGGACTTCTACAAAGACTTTAAATATTAATTGAGGAATTACCACGTCTCTATTTATTATGTAGAACTTTTAGAAAATAATTATAAAATTAATAGTTTTTAATTACTTTTGTTTTCATACAAATCTCAGAGCTCAGAAATTATTTTTTTCCTTTTGGCCACTTCAAATTTGGCTGCCAGTGATGTTTTAATTAAATACTCTTTGGTGCGTTGAAATGATGTTTTGCAGTCTGCATGACATTGACATAATGAGTGAGTGAACCTCATTTTACGGAAATTGTAGATGGGTGTCTCACGTTTTCCAGTAGGAGTAGGTTGTAGACAGTGCTGCTTACGGCGGCGTTTAGTAGGTGCTAAAGGCCCTAAAAGCGCGGCAAGCTTTGAATCAATTCAAATGTTATTTTTCAACTAGCTACAAAGTTATTCTGACATTTATTTTATTTATTCGTATGACATCTCCGAGTAGGAACGTCACAGGCATATATCCAAATTTCTTAACCAGTTGGTGGCGTCATTTGTTAAGGAGATGAAGTCGTCGGGGTCTCCAGGGTAAGCCCGATTCTGACATAAGATGATAATTTGAAAAAAACTTTTTGGGTATTTCATGAAAAATACAGTTACAGATCACACATATACAGGGTGGAACAAACGAATGGGCCCTGGAGGGAAAGTACCTTAAAATCTCAAGATATCCGTCCGTCCGTCCGTCTGTCTGTCACCAGGCCGTATCTCATGAACCGTGGTAGCTAGACAGTTGATATTTTCACAGATGACGTATTTCTGTTCCCGCTATAACAACAAATACTAAAAACAAAATAAATTTAATATAAAGGGGGCTCCCATACAATTAACGTGTTTTATTGCGGTTTTTTTAACCGACTTCCCAAAGGAGGAGGTTTACAATTCGTCCGGATGTTTGTTTTTTTTTATTTTTTTTTATGTATGTGCCTCGATAGCGCCTAAACGGATGGACCGATTTGGAAAATTAGACCGATTAGACCTATAGTGATTTTTGTGTTTTTCATAATAACTCGTGCAAATGCACATGGTAAGCATAATATTGTGATGCCGAACTGCTGATGAAGACCACATATGGCCACCAGATCTGCTCAATACTAGGTACAAATACAATGCGTGGCTGACGGGCAGGCAACGCATAGCCTAAACCGGTGGACCTAGAGCCATGAAACTTTGTACAGGGGTTCCTTAGTAGCGTGAGGTAGCACTGATATGGGATTTGACAAAATTAATTCCCCTGGGGGGGGGGGGGATAAGGGGTTACAGTTTGTATTAAACTCAATCTAATCAAATAGGGTTTGTGGAAGTCGGTTTTTTCTAAAGTTTACTTTTTGTTCCAATTATATAGATAATGGTACGGAACCCTTCGTGCGCGAGTCTGACTCGCACTTGGCCGGTTTTTTTTTCTCGTACAGCTCAAGTTTTTGAGTTATCACTACTTCATTGCCAACAGTTTAATAGGTAAATAAGTAACTACCTGAAAATATTTTTATTTATAATGTCTGTTTAGCCTAGGATCTATAATGTACACTGGGTGTTTAACTAATGTAATAATTGTGTTAATAAAAAAAAAACTACTTCATTGGAGCCGATCCGAGCGTGCGTCCATACATTTTGATTTACGAAAATATTTGATGAAAGAGCTCTTTTTCTATGTAAAAAACTGTCCAAGATGTCTACAGTCGTCGGAAAGGGACAGAACTATACAATCCACCCGGCGGCACAACTTTTTTGTTAGGTCAGGTTAGGTTAGGCCTACGGCTATCTATTTAGTACGAGTATAAGTTGCCACTGCCAACTCACTTGATAAACTTCGTAAACAGCGACGAGCACTTTCGGATGACTCGAGCGGTCCTCGACTCCTCCTCCTGAGACCTCGAGAAGTCTAGCCCGTCGTCCATCTTGCCCTCCTCATGAAGCACCGCTTGCTTCTCCTCCACTTTACCGACACCCTTCTTCTTGGTCTCGTACGACTGTGGGAGAGGTGGCGATATTACGAATGGCGAATTCTGTTGCGTTTGAGGTTCTGCTTCCCAAGCGAAAGGTCCCGGGTTCGAATCCCGGCTGGGTGGGAAGGAATAAAAATCGCCTTGATAAAATTCATAATTTTTATATATTTTTTTAGGGTACCGTACCCGAAGGGTGCCAAACGGGACCCTATTACTGAGACTTCTCTGTCCGTCTGTCCGTCCGTCCGTCCGTCCTGTCTGTCACCGGGTCCGTCTGCACGAACCGTAATAGCTAGAAAGCTGAAATTTTCACAGAATGTGTATATCTGTTGCCGCACCAACCACAAATACTGAAACACGAGAGATATTGCAAATTAAAGGGGGCCCCGGTACAAGAGACGTGTTTAGATACACTTACGCATTTCAAGATGGAGATCTTGACTGAAACTGTTTATTTATTGTCATAGCAACCATGTCATAGACACATATACTACACATTCAAATATGATAGCATATTTCGCGTCAACTCACATCGCTGTGGTGGCGCAGCCGGTATGTAGTAGACCCTCAGTCGTGAGTTCAAATCCTCGTGAAGGCATAAACTTATTAAATTTTCTTTTTGTTTATTTTTTTATTGTTTTAAGTGCTTTTGATTTGTTGTACGATGGTACGGTACCCTTCGTGTGCGATACCGACCCGCACTTAACCGATTTTTTATTGTTTAAATTTCTTTATTGTACACAATTAATTAAAACAAAAGCAAATAAAATAGTGCACAGTCAGCCATGCAGATATCTGACCCCCTGTCGTATAGAATTAATAAGTCTGGTGTTGTCAGTAATTTGCTTGGCTGACTACAAAGGCGAGCTTATATCTAAGAAGAGATCTCTTTCAGCAAACCAAGTTCCGATGAGAGAGGTTGATAACTTCAGACAGTCGGGTTGGCCACTCGCCCGACACCCCTGCGTCAGCCCGCACTGAGCCAGCGTGGAGGAGTATGGCTCAATCTTACTCGTATCCGAATAAAGGCCCGTGCATCAAAGGGCTACATTTTTAGGGTTCCGTACCCGAAGGGTGCCAAACGGGACCCCATTACTGAGACTTCGCTGTCTGTCCGTCCGACTGTCTGTCACCAGGCTGTATCTCATGAACCGTGGTAGCTAGACAGTTGAAATTTACACAGATGATGTATTTCTGTTGCCGCTATAACAACAAATACTAAAAATCAAGAGAAATTCAATATTAAGGGGGGCTCCCATTCCCATACAACAAACGTGATTTTTTTGCTCATTTTTGCTCGATATGATAATGGTAGCATGTAGACGCTTAAAATGTTCGCAATATATTGAATATATTATTTACATAAAAAAAAAAAAAATAATTAAAATTAAATTAATATTTAGGGGGGGCTCCCACACAAAATGTTTTTTTTTTTTTGCGGTTTTTTGTAGATAATGGTACGGAACCCTTCGTGCGCGATTCCGACTCGCACTTGGCCGGTCATTTTAAGTCTTGGCTGTTTATGCATATGAAACAATTTGGTTGAGAAATTGCGACCTGTAGAAGAGAACAGCTGGCCAGCCCGAGAAAACCCAAAAATACAAAATCCGGACATACAATAGAAGATTGTTTACCAAGGGAGTAAATAAGTATTTTAGGGCGAGAGTGGTTTTTGAATCCTGAGGGAGCGAGGGTTTCAAAGTTTATTTGTTTGTTTATTTGGAAACTCAGTCCACAGCACGATATACATTATTATAACTTAAAAATATGATTGAACATTATTTTGTTACCTTAGGACATCACTCGAGCCAAAAATATTTTTTACTCCTGAGGTGGAAACTCTACTATTCATCACCCTCTATGAGAAAAGGAGTAATTATGAATACAGACACTAATAACCGATTACAAAATTGAAATACACAAAGGAATTCAGAATTGGCGCAATTTTCTAATTCAACTGGTTGGTTCGTGTTTCGATATCAGTCTCTATCTATATGGATTGACACCAACGAATAAAATGTTGGGATAGCTGGTGTGTGCCGACGACTTCGCAAATAAAAAAATTGGTACATCAGCAAAAACAGCGCGGATAGCGTTGGATATATGTATAGTCTCTGATTTAACCCAACCTCACCTTATAAGACAGCCAAAGGCCAGACTCAGCGTGTTGCATGATGACAGTAGTGTCACCATACTTGATGATTGGTGCTCCGATGATCTCCAGATCTTTGTCTTCGAGCACCACTTTCTGGTCATCCTTCTCCGATCGCAGGTAGAAGGCGCAGATGCTCTGGGTGGCCTCATCTCTGGAGATATTTAGGTGTTTTAAATCAAGGGGGTTGCGCCCCCCGTTTTGAAAATCCAGTGGGATTATAGAAGTAATGCCTGCTGAATATGCAGTCAGTTTTGTTGTCATCATTTAATCGCCCCCTACTATTTGAACACTAGAACTTTTAAGGGGGCTCAGCCCCCCTTAATCCTCTGAAATTACTTAAAATAACCTACTTTTCCACACTGTCTTACCTGCTTAGAAAGGTAGATTAAATCGACATGGGGTATGGTATAGCTAATAAAAAAGCCCCCTGCCTATTTGTCTATTTAACATAAAAGGGAGCATGAGCTCCCCTTTCATTTTAGAAATTATTTATCCTCTAAACTAAGTTATAACCACTGATTCCAGAGATTTCAGTATTCAGGATGATATTAAAGGAAAAGAGTAAAGTCGTATCGGACAATCCTTTTATTCCGTGCTTGGTAAAGAGTGAATAGTTTATAACAAATTCGTACAGATGATGGCGCTATAGGATATTGTTTCCTAAAGTGCCCAACAGATGGCGCTAGCTGTCTTTGACATGCTGCCACGATGAATAATCTAGAAATGCATAGAATTCAACCATCTTACCTGCTAACAAGGTACAGCTCGTTCTGGTCGTTAACTCCCAGGTATCTTCCAGTAGTAATATGCCGTATCCTCATAGGGTGCAGCCAGTTTATGAAGCCCCCCGCCCATTTAGTACGCGCCAGCTCGAGCCTCCAAAGAGATCGCGCTTGGGCCATCACCACGCCACCTTCGTAGATCACGATACTGAGGAATACATGAAGGGATTTATAAGTACGAGTTTGAGTAAGTAGAGTAAGGGAAGTGCAGGCTCAATGTTTGCCAAAGAGCAATAGAGCGAAACAGATAACTTTAAGGTGCTCCTAAACGGGCCAACTAAAGATATATAGGATTCATTCTAAGATTAGCGCCACCTAGAAGTATGTTAACTGAAACCATCTTACTCCTCACGCCATCTCTTTTTTACGAAGGGTTACTAATTCTAATTTGTATGGGATTTGCACCCTGTGATAATACTAACTTGTGCTCCTTATCCCAAGTGCTCGGTATCGTCAAACACTCGTCGCCTCCATGGAAGAACCGCAGTACATCGCCCCCGAAGACATATCCGACGTACTTCATCCGCGATATGCCGGTCCCGTACGGTTGCACCGACCAGTGGGTCACGTGGAACGACGCGTTGACGATGGACACTTCGCATTCTTTTGTTGTGTGCTGGGAAAAGTATTCAAAGTATTCGAAGTGTTCAAAGTAGGTAAAGTACTCAAAGCGTTCAAAGTATTCAAATTATAAAAAAATATATATGATATTCTCGAGGTATTCAAGGTATTCAATATATTTAAAGTATTTGAGGCATTCAAAGCGTTCAATGTATTCAAAGTAAGACGATGGACACTTCGCATTCTTTTGTTGTGTGCTGGGAAAAGTATTCGAAGTGTTCTAAGTAGGTAAAGTACTCAAAGCGTTCAAAGTATTCAAATTATTAAAAAATGATTTTCTCAAGGTATTCAAGATATTCAAGGTATTCAAGGTATTCAAGATATTCAAGGTATTCAAGGTATTCAAGGTATTCAAGGTATTCAAGGTATTCAAGATATTTACAGTATTTAAGGTATCCAAGATAATCAAAGTATTTGAGGCATTCAAAGCGTTCAAAGCATTCAAAGCATGCTCACCAAGTAACGTTCAGTGGCGACTGACACCAGAATCAAGTCGTCACCAACGCGCACCTTTTCACCTTCAGATCTGAAACCAAGGTTAATAACTTTTTGATACCACAGATACTATAATATTATACTAATACAGATAGACCACCTAGAACAAAATATGACACCGGCGTAAACTGAGATGCTGCGGAAGCTTCTTTAGTTCGAGGCCGTTATCGCTTAGTGCAGCACCATCGAAAAATTGCAAATACCATGAGATGGCACTAAGATATATAGGATTTATTCTAAGATTAGCGCCACCTAGAAGTATATGTTAACTGAAACCATGGCGTTTAAAGTACAAATCTTACTCCTCACGCCATCTCTTTGTTACGAAGGGTTACTAATTATAATTTGTATGGGATGAGCACCCTGTGCTGATACATACAATCAATATGCACACGCTATTTTCCTGGAAGAGGGTTAGGCAGGCAGAGACCATATACCTCCACTTAATAAGATCCTGGCATACATATCTCACTTTCTCAACATTTATAAGTATGTACCTTCATTGGTACATACTCGCTGGTAAGGTTACTTTGTAATTTTATTTTATTTTATTTATTGAACAAAAATCCACAGCCGTACATAAAAGTTAAACAAGAATATAGATTAAATAACTAGGCCAATTAAGGATTTCACTATGTAAATAGTCAAATAAGGTCGGGTGAGTGCATTCGAAGAGACAGTAAATTCTAAAAACAGTAATAATATATGTGTCTAAAGGTGAGGTACAGTGTACGTACATGTACAGTAATATGTGCAGTGTAGGCGTGTGTTTGAGAGGTTGTGAAAGGGTGTGTGTGTATGTGTGTTTATGTCAGTTGGTATATGTGTTCCTATGAATGGCAATTACAGCAAAAAAAATAAAAAATAACGATATATTCTAATCCAGTCAATAAAACTAAGTTGTATTGTGGCGATGCATGGTAAGAGTAGGTTGACATGGCGTTAGTCCAATACAATTTTGTCGTCTTCTAATAACTTCAGCACTACCTTCCGCTTAAACATCGGTTTACTTTACTTTTTTTGCCCCTTCAATACTAAATCAGTCAAAGGAAAGAGGGAAAAATTTATGAATGAATGTCTTAATGAATGAATGAATGTATAAATGAATGGATTAATGCACGAGTGAATGAATTAACAAATTATTGAAGAATGAGATGGAGTGATGAGTTGGAAGGGGGGACTGCTCAGGATCGGATAGAGCGGAAGAGGGGGAAGAGAGGCCTTTGCTAGTGAGATAGCAGGCTCGTAATAATAATAATAAATGGATGATAATAATATTATAGTGTATCTAATATAACAGGCAACTTGACAGATGTCAATCATAGCCTATTAGTGAGGGGATATTGCTCATAAAAATCGATTAATCAAAGAATCGATACACCCTTTAAACATTTGTGAATCGGGAATAATTTTCTAAGATTTGCAAAGAGACATTAGAATAGACAATAAAGTTGAAAATGAACTGAGTAATTATAACCCTAAGTGCGGATAGCAGTGATGATGATGATGACAACACTTCTGTTAATTCAACTAAATAAACAATTTCGATTCTTTCCGATTGTTTTGACAACATCTCTAGTGTTTAAAAAGTGGATTTTATGAAGTTTTAGGTTAGCTGTCAAGTTGCTAGTAAGCATGGAGAGAGTATAATTCGTTCATTATCTTTACCTCTGTTTGCTAGCGGGGTGCAGCGTCCACCAACAAGCCTCGCCCTGCGAGTGTTGTTGTAGACCCACGTCGAAGGCGAGCTTGTCGTGCGAGGATGACGTAGACAGGCACGCCAGGTACTGTGGACAGGAAAAAATAAAAAATTAGAATAAAAATTAACTATGCTACAGCAAAGCAGTACATTTTAAAATCAATTGTTAGATACTTAGTATAGCACCTGTAGGTTACCTAAACTGTATTTTTGTAATTATTTATTTATACAACAATTATTTTATGTTCGGTATTATTTTTTTTAAATGTCTAGAGTCTAGACATTTAAAAAAAATAAAAAAATACCGAATTTCAATCGACAGATGACATTAATGACTTTTTAAACAAAGAGTTGCCAGTTGAAGAAAATAGTTTCATAGGTTTTCCGCAATAAGGCGAGGTTTTTATATACCCGGTCGGGCAATACTAAATAAAATAAAAAATACTTACCATGTCACTGTTGAGATGACGAAGTAGGATGGCATTGCCGTACAACAGGGTCCTGTGACCGGACCCTGTACCTTTGCCCTGAAAAGAGGAGAACAGATTTGAAGTCATACACACCTCGTTAGTCAGACTGCTAGGTAGATAGCTTGATTGAAGTATCTATTTTGTCGACTTCAACCGACGAGCTAGGTACTCACTCAAGCTATCTTGTGGTATTTACTTCATCGACTTCAAACGACGACATAAAATTATAATCTGTAACTAACTAAGCTATGTCAGATTAATTAAAATATTTTTCGAAATTAAATATTAAACTAATTATTGATGCCATAAAAATATATGTGGCTTCGAAACTTATATTATTTAAATTCGATCAAAAGAAACACTTAAGTATAGGTAGCCAAACGCCAGTATAAAAAAGCTTAAATGAAAACTGGAATGAAGTCATACTAATTTTGTCAATACTTCGAATGAAAGTGGAGTTTATGCAAGCAAAGAGCAAAGAGTAATTTAAATCGGTAGATTGTGTGACAGTTTGAAAACGATGAATTTCGCAAAATATATAAATCGAAAAAAATAAGCTTGAATCCGTTCCGCGTAAGTACATTATATATCATGCATTAAAAACTTATTTTAATTAGTGTCGTGTTATTAATTACTATGAAGAAGTTTCATTTGTGATTGTATGAGAAATTGTTTCAAATATACTCAAAATGCAATTAAAATAGTTTTTTTTTTTCAATTTTTTATTAATATCCTCGATCCACATGCACTTTTACCAGACTTTTCGATACTCACTAAGTTTTCTTTTCCCTGGAAAATTTAAATACACGAAAGCGATACGTGAGAGGGTATAAAATATTAATCACAACAGTAAAATGTTAAAACTTTGATTCATCACCGTGTCGGTAACAACATTCAATGCAAGATTTGCCCCTCCAAATCTCTAAAAGGACAACATAAAGTTAATCTGTCAAAAAGGACTGAAAAAACTAATTAACCACAACATATAACATTAAACATCAAGTTAAGTCCAAAATGTTTGAAAATTATCAAGGTAGATAGTCAAAAGATAGTTTTAGATGTTAGGTATTTACGAAAAACTGTACAGGTTCAACATCAAAATATAAATATAACATTATTATACATAGGGTTGAAATAACAAGGCGAACTTTTACTTACTGTTTCAGATCCGGCGGCAGTGACCAACTCTTGCAGAGCTCTGACTGACAACGCCTGAAAAAAAAATCAATTTCAATTTATTTATTTAATGAAGGCACATAGAGTTACTCCGTATCATGGGACACAGCAAAGTTTGTTACATCGTGCCTAAAGTAGGTAATGAAGTTTATTTCAAATTATCTAGGTATTTTAACATGCATTTAATTTATATTTATAATACCTTAAGATCTACCTAATCGTCAACAGCAATTTTTCTATACTATCAAAGTCTTGTAGTATGAGCCATTTTTTAACTATTTTTTCTGTATTTTAAATCTTCTGTAAATCTTTGTTAGTTCCATTGAGTATGCAAGTAAAGATTTTCGTCCACCAGTTAGTCAGTTCAATGGTCATATTGAATAATTTTCCAAAAAAAGTAATTTGGCAAGTATGGAACTATGGAACACATTTTCAAAATCTTTTATGTTTCTCCAAGAAATTGCGGAAACTTTGCAATACCAACCGGTTGTGTTTATCTGGCGTCGTCGTCCTAATAGAACGCGACTTCCTCGCGATTATCGCAAGTTCCCGAGAAATAGGGGCTCTGCTCACGATGCATCGGACTTGCAATCTGTTGCTGCAATTTGTCCTTCTCTCTCTCTGTCTATCTTCCTGTCCTGTCCTTCTCTATCTGTTGCAAGGCAACCTGCCTTCTATGAGTTGCAGCGACAGATTGCATCGTGAGTAGAGCCCATTATAGTCGTTAGAATCCATAGATATTGCATCGCATCGCATGAATGCCAATTAGGACACCTATTTCGACATCAAAGGCTTGTGGCCTGTCAAGTCAAAATAGATACTTTTTATGAACTGTCAAAACGGAACTTTTGTTCCTGAGTTCTATGAAATAGTAACAGAATGAAAAGTGCCATCAAATGCTGTCTTTTTTTGCACAAAATTGACTTTATAAAATATATCTGCTGGAAATATACAATTCTGAGAATGTCAATCCATTTTGTACATAATGCTTCAACTTAAGACTTGTTCGTAGATTTATTGGATTACCTTGGTCACAAGCCTTAATCGCGTACTCACCGTACGCCGGACAACTCCCAGAGCTACGTCCGTTTTGTTCACTCGGACCCCAGTGTGGGGCCACAACTCACCTGCTCAATAACAAACACGCACTGCGAGAGGTCCGGTGGTATGTTCTTGTCGGCGATGTTCTCGAGGAAGCAGTGCCGGTTGCCGAAGCCCTCGGCCGCCAGGCACACCCGCTCTCCGGTAGCCGTGCAAGACAAGCAGACCATGTCTTCCTAGAAGATTATTCATCATGAATATTATAATTCAAACAAAAAGTTAAACTTAAAATAAACGACTTTCATACAAACTGTAACCCCCTATCCCCCCCCCCCCCTTGGGGAATTAATTTCGTCAAATCCCATCTCAGTGCTACCCCACGCTACATAAGGAACTCCTGTACAAAGTTTCATGGCTCTAGGTCCACCGGTTGCCCATACATAAAAAACAAATATCCCGACGAATAGGCTTGTGGCCTGTCAAGTCAAAATAGATACTTTTTATGAACTGTCAAAACGGAACTTTTGTTCCTGAGTTCTATGAAATAACAACAGAATGACGTCATGTAAAAGTGCGATCAAATGCTGTCTTTATTGCACAAAATTGACTTTATAAAATATATCTGCTGGAAATATACAATTCTGAGAATGTCAAGCCATTTTGTAAATCCTTCAACATAGGACTTGTTCCTAGATTTATTGGATTATCTTGGCCACAAGCCTATTGTAAACCACGGTTAATAAAAGACTATGGCCGATTTCACCAACAACCCCTACCTTTTAGGGGTTACTTTATTTCCTTTCACAGGCCACACGGTTGTTTCGCTTTCACCTAAGTTTAAGTAGCGGTCGCCAGGTAGCTGATGCCGGCTAACCGGGCGGCGGCGGTTGAAGTATATGACCATGTACGTACGTACGATTTCATACGTGCAATCGTTCGAATGTGTTACCGGTTAGCCAGTATCGGCTACCGGTATGTGTGAAAAGGCACTAACTGTTGATGAAATCGGGCAAACAACAGATTCATTGACGCACTAACTGTTGATGAAATCGGGCAAACAACAGATTCATTTGACGCACTAACTGTTGATGAAATCGGGCAAACAACAGATTCATTGACGCACTAACTATTGATGAAATCGGGCAAACAATAGATTCATTGACGCACTAACTGTTGATGAAATCGGGCAAACAACAGATTCATTGACGCACTAACTGTTGATGAAATCGGGCAAACAACAGATTCATTGACGCACTAACTGTTGATGAAATCGGGCAAACAACAGATTCATTGACGCACTAACTGTTGATGAAATCGGGAAAACAACAGATTCATTGACGCACTAACTGTTGATGAAATCGGGAAAACAACAGATTCATTGACGCACTAACTGTTGATGAAATCGGGCAAACAACAGATTCATTGACGCACTAACTGTTGATGAAATCGGGCAAACAACAGATTCATTGACGCAGAGGCCAAACGGCTAAAGCTAGAATCTTTTTTCCCCGAAGAAGGCCCCAACGAAGCAAAAGAGGGGTGTTCTCGATCAAAAGACAGGGGAACGAAAAGGCGTTTCAAAAGAACCATCATTCTAAATTGCGATAATTAACAACCCTCCATTTTATATCCGAGCCTTGAAATAAGTAAATGAACGAAACTGAGCGTGTGGTTCCGTAGTTATCGTTATTAATCTGGCTCCTACAAAAAAATGCACCCCTAAACAGTCATGTGCAAGTAAAACTCGCGCACCAAGGGTTCCGAAAACACTTGTAGATTGTTACCTCGTATCTGCTGTAATTAGGTTTCTAGAAAAAAATGTGTGATATCATCCATGTAAACCAATTTAGTTGCAGTTACAAATTGAATTACTAATCGCGTAGCAATAATTTAAACAATACAAAACCTTTGACTTAAATATTAGTAAAATTACTTTTTGGCTATTTACCTTTTTGGCAAGACATTTCGGCGATAGATATTCTACCGACTAAAGATACTGTTGTCTATTGCAGTCGGACAAAAAACTCTGTAGCCGGGCGATATAATACATTGGCACTGCAACATTTGCTTTCGAGGTTAATTACTTTTGGCTTCAAAACATCATCGTTGGGACACAAAAGGTTAAGCCTCAATAATACGAGGTTTACATTCGTGGTACTTTTAAAAGTTTTTTATAGATAAATTGGCCAAGTGCGCGTATAGTACGAGGAAAAAATCAACAACAAAACAAAGTTCATGCCTTTTCCCATACGGTGTGGCAGAGACTCATTGACCGAGCGAGCGAAGCGAGCGAAGCGTCTCCGTTTCAGGTTTGGGCAAAAATGCTTTCGTATGTCCGGTTGTTCTCCTCTACAGGTCGCATTTATGAACCGATTCTCGTGAAATTTTGTGAGCAGGTTGGAAAAATAAATAGAATTTTTTACTCGAGCCAGTTTTTTGATTTTTTTCAAAATGGCGGAGATAAAATCGCTACAACCCAAACGGCTCGATGGATATTAACAAATGAGGTGTCGTTGGATTCGTAAAGACCATGAGAGTGAAACAGATGAGCGAGCGAAGCGAGCGAAGCGTCTCCGTTTCAGGTTTGGGCAAAAATGCTTTTGTATGTCCGGTTGTTCTCCTCTACAGGTCGCATTTATGAACCGATTCTCGTGAAATTTTGTGAGCAGGTTGAAAAAATAAATAGAATTTTTTACTCGAGCCAGTTTTTTGTTTTTTTTTCAAAATGGCGGAGATATGGGGTTTTAAAATGTAAAAAAATCGCTACAACCCAAACGGCTCGATGGATATTAACAAATGAGGTGTCGTTGGATTTGTAAAGACTATGAGAGTGAAACAGATTATATAATTTTAGTAAAAAGTCAATAGGTTGTATAAAAGATCGCGAAATGTAGTTTACAAAGTTATTGGTGCGGCTACTTTCATACTGCATGTACGTAACCAGGTACATTCATAAGTTTGTATGTGTTATTGAAAGAAAATTATTTGGGTTATTTTTTTATGTGTTTTAGCAGTTCAGCTTTCCCACCGACATACCTACTCGCGAGGTCTACAGCTCACAGAGCCACTAGTTTTAGCTAATTAATCAATACTCCATCTTGCGTGACAGGGGGCTAGCCCATCACAAATCAACAATCGTCTAGTGTGACGTGACGTTGCAAAAAAAAAAATTGGATATTTTTAATCCGTATTCATACAACATCTGATAAGGCATTTTTATTCGCATAAAGAAGTGGTTTCCCTAATGAGTTTCCCTCTCATTTGGCAGCCACAGCCCGCCCAATTACCGCCCGCATTCGCGCGGCAGCCATTTTTCACAAGCCCGTCAGAACGCGGCGCAAGGTAATATGTTTTGGACGAATGCAAAAGATAGGCTGAATAGAGTATGGACACCCGAATGTTACAATTTACAATATGTAGGTTAATAGGTAGCAAACTGCTTTAGTTATTGTTCTGAGTAGCAAACCATATCAGATTGACAACAGACAATTCGGACTCTTGCCAAAACAGCCGGCACGAAATGAAAGCTAATCTTTAAATAGTCGTAGCATTATCGCCTGGGCGACCGATACGAAATTAGGTAGCCGAAACAATTAGATTGGAATGCTATAAAATATGAATTAGATAATCAATTACCTATATTATTCTTTATTTTTAGATCACTTTCACTGGTGCGCTGAGTGAGAAGTTTGTTGTGTGTGTTGAAGTTTTACTACATTCTTCTATGATTTTGCTGTTCAATAGAGCTCATCAAGACAGCTTGGAATAGGGCAGGGAGCACTTATCCAGTGGAGAGCGCATAGATACATTTTCCTTTGAAACACAACTCACCAATTTACGGGCAGCGGGGGACGAGGTAAGAGAGCTGTGTTTGGTCAGCCGCTGCGAAACTGTCTCGCGGCCCGTCATCGTACATAGGTTGCGTATGCGAACGTTTCTTGAATACAACAAACGTTTGGCGAGCCGCATTCCCCCGCAGGCGCAGTCAATTGGATATATAGTCTCTGGGAATAGGGTCTTAAAATTGTTCAATCTCTCACCGTGCGTAAGAACGAGACATCATCTTGCTCGCTCGCTCCCCCCTCCGCTTCAGCCATCTTGGGATCTCTTCGTTACTGCTTATTCTAAGCTGTTGGTACCGTCATATAATCATTCCTCCTGTAGTGCATATCTGAAATGAAAGAACGTTTTGGTTAATTGGGTTGTGTCCAAGGTAATCACATAAATCTAGGAACAAGTTTAAGTTGACGGATAATGTATATTGACAATTTCAGAATTGTACATTTCTAGCAGTTGTATTTTGTAGCCTACGGAACCCTTCATGGGCGAGTCCGACTCGCACTTGGCCACTTTTTTCTGCTATCCTCGATATGTCATCGGATCATTTGGCTAGTGGTCAGCCGACCGATCTTTGCCTCCTCTTAACCACCATCATATTGTCATTCTAACGGTGATGGAAAACAGCGAGAGGAATCCTTCATTGCTCCATAGCGAAGGGTTAGCACCGTGTCAGTGAAAATGGAGTATTTTAATAACTGGCTAAAAGTATTTTATATTTTTTGTCGGCAGCTACAGGTGGCGCATTTCGCTATGCGTTTCTTCTGAGAACATTTTGTTGTTCCTTTCTTCAGAGCAACTTTATTTTTCATTACTCCATACGTTTTGGTCCGGGCGGTGACCTGATTCGTATAGGGAAGTGAAAATTAAAGTTGCTCTGATCAAATCGGTTTCATGGTTAAAGTTGCTCAGAATGATGTCCCTAAAAACCCCCTTTTGACTACACCTTTCTGTTACACCTGTAGGTAGATCAAGGAGGGTTTTATGAAAATCATCGGTTATCTTCCAAGGTCATACTTATTACTTATTTATTCCGTACTTATTTTTAGAAGAGACGGAGTGATGAGTTGGGTCTATGGGATAAAGAATGGAAGGAGACCGCCTCAGGATCGAATGGAGTGGAAGAGGGGGAGAGAGGCCTTTGCCCAGCAGTGGGATATTACAGGCTCATAATAATAGTAATAATTTTTTGAAGACTACTGTACAGTTGTACACCTACCTGTATTATACCTACCTGTATATCTGAAACACACAACGTTCGCCAGTCCCAAGGCCTAATTTGCATGCGCATTTGCATTCGAATCGTATGCAACTGCAAGACTTTGTCGATTGTCCTAGCCCGAAGCCCAAGCCAGATAGAAAAGTTGCTTTCCGAAGAATACTACCATGCAAATGCAGGTTGTTACCGATATTCTTAGGAAGACTGCCCCTGTAGACGCATTTGTAGACTTTGTTCCGACCGAATACAGAGCAGAGGCGTAACAAATAAGGTGAACTTGAAAATGCGTGTTAACAAATAGAACCAAACGGACGAGAGCTGTAGGATTTCAGATTGTTCAAGTTCAAGTTCAAAATTTTTATTGACCATAAAATCATACATATTACTTAGTCAACGTCAATATAATATTAATATTTTTGTATACTAGCGCCCGTTCGGAAGTTGTGGGCTTAGGGATGGAGCAAAGAAGGGCAAGAAACTCCCCCGTATTGTCACTTTAATTCCTATTCTCAAATTGGGTAGGTATCTCATCACATTTTACTTGACTAGAATTTACCCAAAACATCTTTACCAGTTCGTGATAAATCCACAAGCGTCCGCCCTAGGTCTGCCTCGTAATATATTTACACGGAACTCGCCACTCTACTGGGTGCTACGGAACTCGCCACTCTACTGGGTGCCACGGAACTCGCCACTCTACTGGGTGCTACGGAACTCGCCACTCTACTGGGTGCTACGGAACTCGCCACTCTACTGGGTGCTACGGAACTCGCCACACTACTGGGTGCTACGGAACTCGCCACTCTACTGGGTGCTACGGAACTCGCCACTCTACTGGGTGCTACGGAACTCGCCACTCTACTGGGTGCCACGGAACTCGCCACTCTACTGGGTGCCACGGAACTCGCCACTCTACTGGGTGCTACGGAACTCGCCACTCTACTGGGTGCTACGGAACTCGCCACTCTACTGGGTGCTACGGAACTCGCCACACTACTGGGTGCTACGGAACTCGCCACTCTACTGGGTGCTACGGAACTCGCCACTCTACTGGGTGCCACGGAACTCGCCACTCTACTGGGTGCCACGGAACTCGCCACTCTACTGGGTGCTACGGAACTCGCCACTCTACTGGGTGCTACGGAACTCGCCACTCTACTGGGTGCTACGGAACTCGCTACTCTACTGGGTGCTACGGAACTCGCCACTCTACTGGGTGCTACGGAACTCGCCACTCTACTGGGTGCTACGGAACTCGCCACTCTACTGGGTGCTACGGAACTCGCCACTCTACTGGGTGCCACGGAACTCGCCACTCTACTGGGTGCTACGGAACTCGCCACTCTACTGGGTGCTACGGAACTCGCCACTCTACTGGGTGCTACGGAACTCGCCACTCTACTGGGTGCTACGGAACTCGCCACTCTACTGGGTGCTACGGAGCGCGGCTCTATTTATTTATTTACTACACTTTTCATACTAAACTAGTACCCGCCACGCATAGGAAGAAGTTAAATACTTTTGTTACCTTTTATAATTGAAACAATAATTAAAACAAAAAGTAAACTTTAGAAAAAACCGACTTCCACGAACCCTATTTGATTAGATGGAGTTTAATAAATCGCATCTCAGTGCTACCCTAAGCTACATAAGGAACCCGTGTACAAAGTTTCATGGCTCTAGGACCACCGGTTTAGGCTACGCGTTGCCCGTCAGCCACGCATAGTAGATTGTGTTTATACCTAGTATTGAGCAGATCTGGTGGCCATGTGTGGTCTTCATCATCAGTTCCGCATCACAATATTATGCTTACCATGTGCGTTTGCACGAGTTATTATGAAAAACACAAAAATCGCTATAGGTTTGCCTATAATATTTGAAGAGTTCACTTGATTTTCTTCTTCTCTCCAGGATCCCATCATCAGATCCTGACCTGGTGTTAATGGGACCAATGGGAAGGTAAACCCTTTCAAACAAAAAAAATATTTCCAAATCGGTCCATCCGTCTAGGCGTAATCGGTGTACATACATAAAAAAAACCGGAAACATTGTAAACCTCCTCCTTTGGGAAGTCGGTTAAAAACAGACTTTCGATGTCTCAGCTCCATACAATCACTGACAGAATCTGATGTCCGAACATTTTATACGGAAAAAAATGTTGATGACACCACAGTAAAAGCCGCTACTCACATGCCTGCTCCTGCGGCGATCTAGGAAGGGGGGCGGTCGGAGAAATGTCGGAGCTGCTCTACACACACGCCTGTGCAAGGAAGGAATCGCTACTTCCGCCACTCAAAATCCAACTCAAAGTCTAAAACGCTAAATGTCATTTTCGCTTGATCGTCTCTCGAGATTATCGCTACCCTACCGCAGGGCGAGCCATAAAAATTGCCCCTGCTTGCCTACACACTTCACAATCAAGGAACCAATTCAAGGTCATTCCCACTCTTTCACCCCCTTCCTAGATCGCCGCAGGAGCAGGCAAGTGAGTAGCGGCTTTAGTATTTAGCTTATTCAGATAAACATCTTAGGTTTGAAAATTTGGCTGGATATAGTAGTATCAGTGGCTGTAAACCCTTTTGCTTACCCTTACCCCTTACCCATACTTTCAGAAAACGGATAATATGGATATTTCTCACAGGCACGCCCCAGCTGCAATCGGGTCGAGAAAGGTCGTAAAGTGCCACCGAAGGACTTTTATCTACTCAACTTTAGAAATCTGAGCTCAGAGTCAAATCAGTTTATGGTTGATCTATAGGTTACCTGGGTATCACTGGAATAAAAATGGATTTCTATAGAGTTCATTCATACAGCGAGACTTTTTTTAGCCGACCATCATTTTGGGAATGATACCTTCATGGAGTTTAAAAGGAGTATTGAATACCTGCACATGGTGCTCATCCCATACAAATTAGAATTAGTAACCCTTCATAAAAAAGAGATGGCGTGAGGAGTAAGCTTTGTACTTTAAACGCCATGGTTTCAGTTAACATACTTCTAGGTGGCGCTAATCTTAGAATAAATCCGATATATCTTTGTACCATCCCGTGGTATTTGCAATTTTTCGATGGTACTGCACCAAGCGATAATGGCCTCGAACTAAAGAAGCTTCCATAGCATCTCAGTTTACGCCGGTGTCATATTTTGTTCTAGGTGGTCTATCTGTATTAGTATAATATTACAGTAAGTATCTTTGATACCTGGCAAAAACTGAGCATGATTGATTTGATTTTGATTTTCAAAAGTCTTTATTAACGTTTTAAACATTACATTACACCACATATCGTAAATAAACAACTATATATGGATTATATTAAATCACTTAATGCTTTATCGGGCTGTAGTCGCCTATGAAAGCTTAAATAACAATAAATACTAAAATCAACTAATAACACTATGGTGCAAGGTACTAACAATACATCAGATAAATGAGGCTATTGACATTGCAATCCTAAGTGGTGGATATACATTCTAATCAGTGGTAAAATCTGTATGCAAAAGGATGTGACACTATGTTGTATGTGGGTGGATCAAATCAAATAGGTAGCACATATTTTATGTTGTCGTCGAGCGACTTTAAAATGTAACCTTGTCTGGAAGCAGAAGTGAAAATCTAACGTACCTACCAGTAGCCCAGAAAAGAGAAAATGCTCTACTTGGCAGCAACAGCATTGTGAATAACCGGGTTTCCGGCAAACTAGAATAGAAGCTTCAACCGGTTAATATTTACATAGGAGCCGCTTTACTTAGCTATTCTTTATAGTGTTTGTAAAGTCCTCTATAAATGCAAATGTAAAGCATATTATAATGGACAAGGGGTTTGTGTTTAAATAGCGGAAAATATTTACTAAATAGCGGGGAAAATGTGAGTTTGAGGTCAAGGTTAAATGCTCTACTTGGCAGCAACAGCATTGTGAATAACCGAGTTTCCGGGAAACAAGAATAGAAGTTTTAAGCTGCTAATATTTACATAGGAGCCGCTTACTTAGCTATTCTTTGTAGTATTTGTAAAGTTCTCTATAAATGCAAATATAAATAATAATTTAATGGACTAGGGGTTTCTGTCTAAATAGCGGAAAATATTTATTAAATAGCGGGGAAAATGTGAGTTTCAGGTCAAGGTTATCTACTCTCAAAAGTATTGGTTGTAACTCCCATTCTTTTGCATTGAATAAGTATAAGTAGCCAAAAAGGGATACAAAACCGACTAGAAATCATAGACATAAAATAGCGTCACACCTTTTCCCATACGTAGTGGCAGAGCGCTAATTTAGTAAAAGAAAACATCAATGAACAGAAAAAAATCCTCAAAGGCTCTGTGTCGTTTGTCTGCTGTTACTAATTCCGCGGAACTTTTACAAAGGGATGCCTAATAAAAAGGGCATTAAGAAGGACCCTTTTGTCGGGCCCTTCAAAGGGCATTACGTAGCGTGTTTACAGATCCACGCCACGTTCGAAACGGTAATTTTGGCCCTTCAGTGTTTTGTTTACAGGGAAAAATTGTATTTGTTTTTTCCGGTTCTTAATTTAATCAGATTAGATACTTAACGATCACGATTTTTTTGAAGTAAAACTTCTTGGGGCACGGGGGTAAAATTTATTTAACCTCTCAACTGTGGGTTATTCATATATTTGCTTTTCAATTGCTACTAGCCGGGTGCTATCGCGAGTGGCTAAGAAATGTAACGGAAATTGGAATCGGTGACGTCAGGGTCGGCTGAAGACTTTTAAAACCGCAACTATTTTCAATACGGTTTTTAACTAATCAGATAAGATAATAATACATTCGTACAATAAAGAATGTTAATTAGTGAGAGAAAAACCTGATGAAACGTTAACAAATAAAAATTATTTTAAGCATTCTTCCACGAGTTCTTGATTTCCGGTATGGCCAAGATGGCGCTCACTCTCTTTCGCTAGATGGCGTTAGTAGCCTAATATCTAGCATGACTCAAACTACTTCGTTCAACCTCTTTGTTGGAACCGGAACTTATGTTTGACAGCTGTGCGATGCGATCCATACAGTTTGTAAGAAAAGAGTTTCATCAATGTCACACGGGTCGATATGGATTTCTAAAACAAGCAAAGCAATGCATACATTTGAGCGAGACGGCTTAAAGACGTGACGTCAGATGGTATAAAATCTGAGCGAGATGCAAATAGTAGTGACACTATTGAATGAGTTAAGTATATCACCACGAGCGCGACAAATTGTAGATGCAGTCGCTCACGTCCGAAGGAATTACTTGGAACCCACAGCCCTTCACGTCCTTCCCGGGTAGTGCTAACGAGCGACAAATCATCATCATCATAGTCATCAAATCATCTCAAGACATTATAATTTCCAGGTTCTCAAATGAGAACCTGACCACTTGACACTGGCAAAATTAACCTCAAAAGAGGTTAGGACGCCATTAATAAAAAGAAGAAGAAGAAGGAATGGTGGGAAATAAATGACATGACGTATTAAAAGTAAGTACAAGTATAAAATAATTTCAAATAATCGGACGTCTGAAACTTAAAAGTAACTTGAAGCAGAGATTGGATCTCAAAATTGGAAATTTAAATCTCTTTTAGTATAGGTAGGTATAGGTGTATAGTATAGGTACCACTTAATGATCTAGCTACAAAAGTTTTACTTCTAACACGTGTACGGTGCTACACGCGTATATTTTTTTTTTTTATTTAATGCGCTTAAGACGCCGTACTAGGCAAAAACAGGCTTTAGTAAAACACAAATCGCTTATTTGATATTATCCTAACGCTTCATAGGGAGGAGGTTCGTTGCGCTGCGTTGCTAATCTATCAGTCAATGAGAAGTTGAATTTATAAATATAGTTGATGATGATGATGATGATGATTTAATTAATACGAATATAAGCGACCCCCCGCGAGTCACACACATCTGATCAATAAAATCGGCCAAGTCAGAATCTCACACGGAGGGTTCCGACCATCATCGCACAAAAACTACAAAAATCACGTTTCTTCGTTTCACGTTCTTGTACCTTTATTTTTTCAAAATGTTGTGTAGCTCAGTATTTGTTACTTAGCGGCAACGCGGCAATAGATATTATAAATTGTAAAATTTCAACTTTCTAGCTATTAACGGTTCTGGCGATAGAGCCCGCTGAGGGACAGACAGACGGACGGACAGCGGAGGCTTAGTAATAGGGTCCCGTTTGGCACCCTTCGGGTACGGAATTCTAATAAATATAGGCCAATGGCCTGAGTGTTTAGAGCCAAGAAAGCTTTCCCCTGCTTTTCGTTGTCACAATAACAAGGCTAATAAAACTTGTTTTTGCCTGTGATATCCAAAGACAACTATTCGTGATAAGAATGTAGTAAAGTCATCACCGTCCGGCGGCCTAGCCACGCCCCGTAACCAATCAAATCGTTTCCAATTATCAAGCCAAGTTCACAGTGATCAGTTGAAGGCAAACTTTCGAACGCGAAGGTTGTGTCCTGTTCTGTGTAAACAGATTTAAATTCAAATTTCACTGCATTCTTATCACGAATAGACTGTAGACACTAGTACTATTACTACTACAAAGAAATGTTGACCCTGCGTTGACCCCATTTATTTTATTGGGAACATAGTGCCCTGGATGGGCGTCGTAAGTCTCTGCCTATACTTCTCTTAGGGGCGACCCTAGTTAACTTTATTTGGCATTTCATGTACCTATGAAATGTCTTTCTCAGATAAACAACCACACAATAATTTTAGTTCGTCTTACACTTGCTACAAAAGGCTTAAAATGAACTTAAGCCAGATCAAACCTATTGTCTTCAACTCATCACATCCACTCTGTAAAGTTTAGTTATAAACTCGACAACTATGCCACCCCTCTGGAGATTAAACTATGAGACACAACTCAACTTAGCGAAGCCGAAAGTACTTTCCCGAAGAATGTTTAATTAAAAGTACCGGCCTGTCTGCCTACCCCTTGCCTGGAAAAATTGCGTGAAAATATGTTTCAGTCGAGAGATTGTCATTCTCCTGGCCGAAAAGGAAAAAATAAACATAATAAAACCGGCCAAGTGCGAGTCAGACTCGCGCACGAAGGGTTCCGTACCATTATCTATATAATTGAAACAAAAAGTAAACTTTAGAAAAAACCGACTTCCACAAACCCTATTTGATTAGATTGAGTTTAATACAAACTGTAACCCCTTATCCCCCCCCCCCCCCCAGGGGAATTAATTTTGTCAAATCCCATATCAGTGGTACCCCACGCTACTAAGGAACCCCTGTACAAAGTCTCATGGCTCTAGGTCCACCGGTTTAGGCTATGCGTTGCCTGCCCGTCAGCCACGCATTGTATTTGTACCTAGTATTGAGCAGATCTGGTGGCCATATGTGGTCTTCATCAGCAGTTCCGCATCACAATATTATGCTTACCATGTGCATTTGCACGAGTTATTATGAAAAACACAAAATCACTATAGGTCTAATCGGTCTAATTTTCCAAATCGGTCCATCCGTTTAGGCGCTATCGAGGCACATACATAAAAAAAATAAAAAAAAAAAACAAACATCCGGACGAATTGTAAACCTCCTCCTTTGGGAAGTCGGTTAAAAAACCGCAAAAAAACACGTTAATTGTATGGGAGCCCCCTTTATATTAAATTTATTTTGTTTTTAGTATTTGTTGTTATAGCGGGAACAGAAATACGTCATCTGTGAAAATATCAACTGTCTAACTACCACGGTTCATGAGATACGGCCTGGTGACAGACAGACGGACGGACGGACGGATATCTTGAGATTTTAAGGTACTTTCCCTCCAGGGCCCATTCGTTTGTTCCACCCTGTATTATGTGTGATCTGTAACTGTATTTTTCATGAAATACCCAAAAAGTTTTGTTCAAATTATCATCTTATGTCAGAATAACTTTGTAGCTAGTTGAAAAATAACATTTGAATTGATTCAAAGCTTGCCGCGCTTTTAGGGCCTTTAGTACCTACTAAACGCCGCCGTAAGCAGCACTTTCTACAACCTACTCCTACTGGAAAACGTGAGACACCCATCTACAATTTCCGTAAAATGAGGTTCACTCACTCATTATGTCAATGTCATGCAGACTGCAAAACATCATTTCAACGCACCAAAGAGTATTTAATTAAAACATCACTGGCAGCCAAACTTGAAGTGGCCAAAAGGAAAAAATTAATTTCTGAGCTCTGAGATTTGTATGAAAACAAAAGTAATTAAAAACTATTAATTTTATAATTATTTTCTAAAAGTTCTACATAATAAATAGAGACGTGGTAATTCCTCAATTAATATTTAAAGTCTTTGTAGAAGTCCGGGGACGACATTGCCATATCATTTAAATTTAGTTTCATTAAAAGAAGGCTTACCTACCAAAACAAAATGGCCTTGGTATAAACTTTTCAAGCGTGTTGTGAAGACGTATTTTGTACCGAGACCATTTTCAATTTGTAATATCTCTCGTATTTCAGTATTTGTGGTTGGTGCGGCAACAGATATACACATTCTGTGAAAATTTCAGCTTTCTAGCTATTACGGTTCGTGCAGGCGGACCCGGTGACAGACGGACGGACAGCGAAGTCTCAGTAATAGGGTCCCGTTTGGCACCCTTCTGGTACGGAACCCTAAAAATACGTTAATATTAGGGGAAATTAAGTTCTCATCTCATCCCCTTGCAATAGACATTAATTGACGTCTTGGTACCCACTGTCAAAGTCAAAGGACTCTTTTGTCCAGAAGCCACTGGGCCGGTTGGTCATCTTATTTACCACATGTTTGCATTGAATAAATGAATGTACCGTCTACTCCAAATAGTTAAAAAAAAAGGTTAATAAAACATGTGAACGGCATAGGTAGCTGCGGCGACGCAGTAGCCCCTTGTCACGTAAAAAAACGTGGGCGCAATTATGCCTTTGCCAACCCGTATGGGAAAAGACGTGACTGTCAGTAGTGTTGGATTACTAACAAATCAATTTTAGACTAATTTAGGGCCTGTTCCACAATATTAGATAATTTTAATAGCACTCTATTTGTCTGATCCAACAAAATCTCATGTTTAGAGATTCCCATTTCTACGTCTCATTTCTACAGAGCAGCATTGATTTAAATTTCCCTTTCTACAGATTCCCACTGCTACAGATTTTCACTTCAAAAGAATCCCATGTTTGGAGTTTGGAGATTCCCATTTCTACCTCTCATACAGAGCCCCATTGCTATAGATTTCCATTTCTACAGATTTTAATTTCAACAGAATCCCATGTTTGGAGATTCCCCTTTCTACACATTTTTTTCCCGGGCGACGGAATATACTACCGTAGGCGCGTATTGTTACCATTTTACAACGGTCATAGCTTTTAACTAAGTTACTGCAGTCGAGCAAGGTTGTGCTTGTGTGTAGCGTTTTGACCTCACTTTGAAAAAACTCAGAGAATTTTTATATGGCTGAAAATGTGGAATTTAATAGCCAAAACTTACTACTGCACTAAACTAACAGCTTGGAATCCTACTGGTCTTTCATATTGGCTTATTGGTTAATAGTGTTAATTCTGAAAACGCTCAGATCGCCATACCAGTTATCACTTACCGCCCAAGAAAAAATCGGACTCGCACATGAAGGGTTCAGTAACAAGATTTCGCAAAAACATTCAAGTTTGTTACATGGGACCTTATTTCCAAGTTCAGAAAAGCACTCAATGAACAATATATCACCAGATTTAATTTTCAGATAATGGATAATTCACCAAGTTAAAAAAAAAACGACTTCATGACCTATCACTTAGTCCTCCCCGCTCGTTATACAAATGTCGTCTATAGACCCGAAAACGAGCCTAGCCATTAAACTTCACAGTTTTTTCATGTAGAAACCTAACTACTGGACCGATACCTGATTTTAAAAAAAATGGGACCAAATTATTGGGCTTCCCTTTCGAACGAAGAAAGAATTTTTGAAATCGGTTCATAAATAGTACCAGTTTCGATGTAACAAACATTAAACCCCCTCCTTTTTTGAAGTCAGTTAAAAATGGAATAACAAGACCAACCTTATTTAATCCGATTGTTGACAATCCAAATAAAGCTTTATCAATGGCTTTATAGCAGCTTTATATCAGTGGCCAAAACAGCTATAACCGAATACTGCAACTACTTAATAACAGCAGAAACTCCCACTTCACTATCACTAGAAATTTCACATACAAGCACTCTTAGGACTTCATAGACAACTTAGGACTCCAGATAACTAGTTTGGCAGGGTTATAATATAAATGTAAAGACAAAAGGCAAGCTGATAGCTCTGCACGGGACACGTCCGTAGCACACCGGTTGCCGCAATACACTAACGAACGATAGCCCACTGAAGCTTTCAAGTTTATGGGAAAGGCTCGCGTTTGATGCGATTCAGTGTTTGCAGTGTTTTCTTTGACCTGCTTTTATGCCGTTTAATATGTAACAGAACAAGGAACGGGTGTATGTTGCGGCGCGTGAAAAAATATAGTACAATAATAATACCTTTTATTAAATTATCCTCTCCATCCTAGGTTTGCTGGAAGAGATCTCTTATTAGAGATAAGCTCGCCTTTGAACATGTTTTTTCTAATATTAAGTGTCTGTATTATGTTTTCTGTGCAATAAAGTATAAAGTATAATATGTATACCCATGTAAGTAGCATTAATGAGAGGCCGCCCACGTACGGGCACGCATTTAACGAGTTAGTTCGACCCATACTGCACCATGCTGGATTAGTGCGGGGGCGGGCGGCCTAAAGAGAAAGAATATTTACGAAAATTCTAATAATTGAAACAAAAAGTTCAGCTCCAGGATCCCAGATCCTAACCTGGTGGTCCATGGTACCAATGGGAAGGTAAACCCTTTCAAACAAAAAAAAAACCAAATCGGTCCATCCGTCTAGGCGGAATCGGGGCACAAACATAAAAAAAAACTTCCGGACGAATTGTAAACCTCCTCCTTTGCGAAGTCGGTTAAAAAAGGGGTCTAATCAAAAATATTGAAAGTTGGTTAGGAGTTGGAAAAAACTGACCAAATCATTTCAAAATATAAGCTGGCGGGCCAGAGTGATGAAGATGAATGTTATCTCGAAAATTGCTTAAAAGAATAAAGGCTACATTTTCGCACTTGGTTTTTCACGAAACTGATTGATAGGTCTGTGTTCTCAGCAGTTTTTCTGTTTAGACGCCCTTTTGTGGTACGAAGAGATGACGAGCGTGTCCGGACTCCAGACTCATCGATCTCCTTTGATTGACTTTTTGTGGATTTTTTTATGGGTAAGTAATCGAAGTTAGTGTTTTAGCCTTTTTAGGGTTTCGTACCCGAAGGGTGCCAAACGGGACCCTATTACTGAGACTTCGCTGTCTGTCCGTCCGTCCGTCCGTCCGTCCGTCCGTCCGTCCGTCCGTCCGTCTGTCTGTCACCAGGCTGTATCTCATGAACCGTGGTAGCTAGACAGTTGAAATTTTCACAGATGATGTATTTCTGTTTCCGCTATAACAACAAATACTAAAAATCAAAAGAAATTTAGTATTAAGGGGGGCTCCCATACAACAAACGTGATTATTTTGCTAATTTTTGCTCGATATTGATAATGGTAGCAGGTAGACGCTTAAAATGTTCATAATATATTGAGTATATTATATACTTAAAAAATAAATAATTAAATTAAAATTAAATTAATATTTAGGGGGGCTTGCGCGAGTACGACTCGCACTTGGCCGGTTATTTTCTTTAATTTATTGACATTCACTTTATATGATATGGTTGCGACGACAGGCTATGTTAGGGGGTTTTAAAAAAAAAACTCAATTTTCGCACTGTTCTGCGCAACGACTGACGTAACAGCCATGTTGCAGTATGGGGTATTTTGAGCTTTATTATAATGTTCCATTTTATCATCACGAATCGATTTACTAAACCGATACTTGACCTGACCCAGGAGTGATCAATCAAATACAGGCGACCGACCCCTTCACCTATTTGATCGGTCTTCCAGAAACTGGGCATTAAATTTACATCTTGTTTGCTTTTGCAGACTGCACATTTTGTCACACTATCGTTATTTTCGGCATCACCCTATTGCAGCGCGTGTCGGTTTATTTGCAATACATCCGATCGAATGTGCACACACCGCCTCAGTTTCTGACCGTGACACAGCTTGCAAACTTTCGGGGACATTTCGGGGCGTGCCAACCGAAAACATACGCTTTTGCCAGAAACAGTCAGTTGAGTCGTATTAGGGAGATATAATAATGGATGTTTTTAGGGTTCTGTACCCGAAGGGTACCCTAAACGGGACCCTATTAATAAGGCTCCGCTGTTCGTCTGTTCGTCACCGGATCCTACAGCACGAACCGTAATAGCTAGAGAGTTGAACTGTTTTACAGAATGTGTATTTCTATTGCCAGCGAAGTCTCAGTATTTCTATTGCCGCAACAACAAATACTGAAATACACGAAAAAATGTTGTTTAGAATTAAATAGTATATGTACTCGTATGCCCGTCCAAAGTCCACGGCCCGCGATTTTCAATCTAGCCACATCGAGATAAAGTTCAAAACCTATGAAAAAACATTACTATGGAAAGTGGAATGGATAAACCAGCGGACCTTTGAGTAGCTAAAGCGCCTGAGACGACTGACGTCGAGATTGGAGGTATTGCCGTTTTAGGCACAGACGCAGATGGTGCGGAAGCCTTCGTGTGCGATTCCGACTAGCACTTGACCAATTTTTATTTAATAACCGTGATGATTTGAATGATTAAGAGAAGATAAGAATAGAAGACATAATATTTCACACTTGAACTTGCGCCGCGAACGCACTGATGTAATCATTCTCTATAAAGTCATTAACAACATTATTGACGACCCAGTGTTATTAAAGTCTCTTTCCTTTAGAGTACCCCGTCGTTGTGAGCGAGTATGTAGAAAGAAGAACCTCTTTTATATTCCCCGGAGTCGAACGTCATACGCGAGAAACGGTTTCATTGGAAGAGCATGCAGGTTCTATGATGATAAATTTCGAAATTTTGATATTTTCAATGAAAAGTTTTGCAGCTTCAAACGACTAACCTTGAAGTCTCTTTAATTGTGTTTTTTTTTGTTTTTATTACTTACTCATTTTTGTTGAATCATAAAAGTAGGTATCTTTGTAGCATCTATTTGACAACTTAGAATTTACATTTCCATTCCCTTTCAGACGAGAGATTGTCATTCTCCTGGCCGAAAAGGAAAAAAAATGACATTAAAATTAGGGGAAATTAAGTTCTCATCCCCCTGCAATAGGCATTAATTGACGCCTTGGTAGTCACTGTCACAGTGCTTCTGTGAGTCATAGTGTTAATTTATACTTATATAAGTTTTTGGTTTTCATACTCTACTGTAAACTGTAGGTCTATAAGTCTAATTACTTTATTCTTGTAACAATTCATTAATATAAGAGACTGTTTGTTTCTAATAAAAGATAAATAAAAATAAAATGAAAGATAAGCTAATTTTTTTGATAAGCTCGCCTTTGCCTATTTGCCTTTGTTTTAGACTATGTAACACATTGTTTTCCGTGCAATAAAGAATTATATAATGAATTATGATTGAGGAAGCGAGCGATGTATGCCAGTATCAAAGCAACTGGAGGTCTTCAGTCTCTGCCAACCCCTCTTCCGTGAAAAAGGCCTGAGCATATGTATGTACTCGTATGTATGTTTTGCATAGTTTATTACGTATATCAAAAGCTGACACATATTTTATGAGCGCCTGACAACCTAATTGCAGTAATTAGGTACTCCCTCTGTTACAAACCAGACATAGCGTCACGCATTTTTCAATACGAAAAGGCAGATGCATAGTTGCGCCCACGTTTCAGGATAGAGGCCTAGCCTATCGCTGCTGCTATCAAGATATAGTATGGAACTTTCCTCGCGATTTTTCTATGTCCCATTGGAACGTCAAACTATACCTTATTGGTACGATAAGAACAGATTCGAACTGATCCATCGCTTGACAAGCGGGCGTTTTACCAGACGCTCCCTCTACCTGCTAGTGTTTATTTTAAGTTTACGTGCCTCTAATGTCATAGGCCATTACTTCTAATCTGCGTTGAAACGTGTACAGAGGTGATAAATAGCGGCATTATGGAGATTCTAGATAATGGGCCGGAAAATGCTACGATATTTGCTCGAATATGTAACGCAAGCTTTTCTCGATGTGAAGGCAGGGTAGAGTATCTATCGTAATTGTAAATGTAGATATTTTAGGCGGCGATGGGCAGCTCCGTCACGCGAATGGAGTACCTACCTAATGAAAAACTTGTGCAAAGTGCCTCTTCCACCCCGTATGGGAAAGGCGTGACGCTATGTTATGTTTGGTTGTTTAGGATGTGTAGATAATTATTTGAGTAGTTTGTGCTGACATTATATCTGACACTGACTGCACCAATATGGTTCGGTTTTGCCATGACCTTGATAAGAAGACATGACTGAGAACATATTGAGGGAGGTCGATGAACTCAAGTGACCTAGTACATAATTTGGCGCCGTTCCAATACATAGGTATTGCTTAATTTGTTTTAATATAAGATCGAATATTTTATTATACTGCACAGCCTTATAATGATAAATAAATATTAGGAAAGTAAAGCTATCTTTTAGGTAACACGATCTAAGGAGTACCTAACCCTAACCCCAAGAAAGTATTAACATAATTCATAATTCATAATTTCTTTATTGCACACAAAAAAAAATAGTTAACAAATCATGGTAGGTAATAAAAGTGTACAATGGCGAGCTTATCTCTAAAAAGAGATCTCTTCCAGCAAACCAACAAATACTTACACAAAATATGTATAATACAGGGTGTAACAGAAGGGTTTAGTCATATTTTAGGGGATTGTTAGGAAGACCATGCTGAGCAACTTTCACTCTGAAACCGATTTGATCAGACCAACATTTTTTTTTCATTGCTCCTACGTTTTGCTCCGGGCGATCAGCTGATTTGTATAGAGAAGTGAAAATTAAAGATGCTCTGATCAAATAGGTTTCATAGTGAAAGTTGCCCAGAATGATGTCCCTAACAACCCCCTAAAATATGACTACACCTTTCTGTTTCACCCTGTAGAGTCACGCCTTTTCCCATACGGGGTGGTAGAAGTAAGTATAGTTATTCAATAATTTATGCTACTATAGTTCCTGCCTACCCTTCTTTCTGGAAAGCGGGATGAGCATATGTATGTTTGTTATTACTTTAGTAGCTTGTAGTAGGAGATTCTAACAACATCCAATCAAGCCAAATTCGCTCTTATGGCGATGATAATAAAAGCCAGGACACACTAACTATCATCTATTAAGAGCTTATTACATTACGCTGTCGGCAGGGCACGATTTGTATAGACGTCTCACTCATGATGGAACGACTAGAAAGAGACAGTGAGTCAGACAGGGCCCTGCCGACAGCGTAGTCTAATAGGCCCATTAAATGATGGTTTTAAGAAGTGGAGCCATCTGGAATTCTAATGCAGGGGAAAGAGGGAGAGGGGCAAAGTTTGTATGGGCAAAATTTTAATAACTTGTTGACCTATGAAGCTATAATTTGGCAAGTAAGAAGTTTAAAGAACCAGGATGTAAGTTCAGTAATTATTTTAAAGAGGGCTAAATTTTGTGCAAAATACAAAAAAAAAACAGACATCTCTTGTTCACGAAACTTGTTCTAGAGCCGTGGCACACCGCTACCAGGTGTACAATGCATCCTAATTTAGACTTTACCTGTTCCAATTTCGCTAACTAATTAATAGTTAGCTTCAATAGAGACGTTTATCCGCGATTATCAAACTTATGACTTTATTAAGTTCCAAACTAAGCAAAAAAATAAAAGTATTTGCCGGCTTCCGGTGTAAAGACAGTGCAAGGGTTATTTAACATTTAAGCAGGCTATCATGCAGATTTTTCTTTGGATTCCGTGTTTATTACCTAGTGTCATGCTGTTTTGAGTTTCTAAAGACAACTGCTGGAAATATACAATTCTGATACCTTCAATGCATTTTTTACCTAGTAATAATTCAAAATAGAAAAGTTCAATGATTTTTACTACCTTTTTCAACACTGAATCGGATTTATTGGGTACAAGGAATTTAAACAAATTTTCAGCTATTTTAAGCAAACAATCACTTTACAGTTTTCCTATTACGTAAACGGGCTACATCTTTCAAAACATTTGCATATTTCCGTACAAATTGTACCCCTTGTCGCATTTTTGAAAACGTTTAACGAAAATGGTTAACCAAATATATTCCAAAGTCGGAAATAGATTACAAAAATAAAGCGGTACTTACCACATGCGCAGACGACAAATCCAGTGAAAAAAAAATATCCAATTCAACGCCGTACACACATATCACACATATTCACTTCACACAATTTCGGTTGCACGAAAAATCGGTCCAAAAACGGAACCGAAATTGCACACACGATTTTTCCTGGTGGCCTTTCCAGTCGTATTCGAAAAATTTCGATTTTGAATTTAGAACGCGAAGTCGTATCGTCCGGGCGGTCGCACACGCTATTTAGAACTTTCGGACCGAGCCAGCACACGGCCTAACATCTATTTATACACTTTCTGGGCTAACCGAACTCTGCCATCCACCAACCTAACATGACCTGCCATTTATTCTGAACTGCTGAGCTAAATTCGATTGGATGTTAGCTATTTTCAGCGCAGAAGAGTTTCTTCAGCTGTTTGGGAACTAAAAGCGCCGCTGAAAGGAAAGGCCAGGTGATATTGGTAATCAGACAGCCGGTGGGATAAATAAGTTTAGACTACTTTAGACCAGCGACCTGGGGGTAACCACAACGTCTGATCGTCCAATACTATGGGCCGGGATTCGCGTACAGGAATTACAGACAAACCGGACTTTTGCGCTATAAATATTGCCGTGCGATTCAGTACCTACGACACCTAGGTACGGTCCCGTTTAGATTTCTAATATCATCATGAATAGGCTTGTGGCCAAGGTAATCCAATAAATCTAGGAACAAGTCTTAAATTGAAGCATTATGTACAAAATGGCTGGAAATTCTCAGAATTGTATATTTCCAGCAGAATATTTTATAAAGTCAATTTTGTGCAAAAAAGACAGTATTTGATGGCACTTTTACATGACGTCATTCTGTTGTTATTTCATAGAACTCAGGAACAAAAGTTCCGTTTTGACAGTTCATAAAAAGTATTTATTTTGACTTGACAGGCCACAAGCCTATTCAATATTCATGACAGCCATTTTCATTATAATAGGTACTCCATAGAGCTTTATTTTTTCACCGCTCTAGGGTTCACAGACCTGAGAATAAAAGGTTTTGACAGACGGACGGACGGACGGACGGACCGGACGATGCCAATGGATCGCAAAATAATCAATCTCCCCCCAGTGCAAAAGCCTTTAGTTCTCCAAGGTATATATCACCAACATAACAAACAACACAACAGCCAAATTAAACATGTTGGCATATCAGCTGAGACTCTTGGCCATGACCGGACATCTGGGGCCGTATTCTGTTATGGAAAACGAATAACGATATCGGATCGATTGCTCCGCAATTGGGAGCAATCCGAATACCGTATTTGTTTGGCGTGTCCGCGACGCAAATTTTGTTTGGAGTTTTACCGCCGAATTTTTGAGCCCTTTTAATTTTTTGCTCTTCAGAACGTTCGATATGCTATCGCGATACGTTTTCCTTTAGGGAATCGGGCCCCTGCTAGAAGATCATCAGTTAGAGCAATCAATATTTCTGTCATTACTCGGTCGCCAAAAGAGCTTATTTCGACATATGTAGCTAAATAATCGGTTAAGTGCGGGTCGGTATCGCACACGAAGGGTACCGTACCATCGTACAACAAATCAAAAGCACTCAAAACAATAAAAAAATAAACAAAAAGAAAATTTAAAAAGTTTATGCCTTCACGAGATTTGAACCGACGACCTCCGGATTGAGAGTCTACACTACATCATACCGGCTAACCACAACCATGTGGGTTGACGCGAAATATGCTATCATATTTAAATGTGTAGTATATGTGTCTATGACATGGTTGCTATGACAATAAATAAACAGTTTCAGTCAAGATCTCCATTTTGAAATGCGTAAGTGTATCTAAACACGTCTCTTGTATCGGGGCCCCCTTTAATTTGCAATATCTCTCGTATTTCAGTATTTGTGGTTGTGAAAATTTCAGCTTTCTAGCTATTACGGTTCGTGCAGACGGACCCGGTGACAGACAGGACGGACGGACGGACGGACGGACGGACGGACGGACGGACGGACGGACAGACGGACAGCGAAGTCTCAGTAATAGGGTCCCGTTTGGCACCCTTCGGGTACGGTACCCTAATGAATAAAGATTGTCATTAAGGCCGACTGCACCAGACTTTTAACAGCTGATATATTACCGTTTTAACACAATTAAATACAACACGCTTATGTAAAGTACAAACCCGACTGATAAGAAAAAACTTTAAGAAAAAGCCTTATTTGTAGCCTGTAAAATCGGCTTTGTTAACAAAATATGAAAGCCTAGAGGATCTATTACACAGGGCCCTAATTAGGGATGCTCATTATTACACTACACCTAATTAGGGCCCTAATTAGGCGAATAATTATTATTCCTTTTTATTAGGGCCCTAATTAGGCGAATAATTAAGGTCAAGCAGAAAGTGTACCCATTCAGGGCAATGTAAGCCCTACAACAGTTAATTCGACAGTCAAAATCATTTCCAATTGGACCTCGCAACAGAAAAGACCCGGAAGAGATAGAAAGATTGTCTGAAGGAGGATCTGAAGAGCATTGGCAGAATACATCCTGGCAAAGGGAGGCCAGGATAGAGCAAAATGGAAGATCAAAAAGTTGTAGAGCCGACGGAAGTAAGTTAATCCGCTAGTCGTTAAATGTCAAAACCACCCAAGTCCAAAAAGGTTGTTTAGCCACAACCTTGTTTTTATTTTACATAGATCAAACTTACTACTGGACTTGGCTCATTTTGTCTGGTATCTATGTATATTTGTATGGTAGTTTATTTTATTTTACTTAAGTATTTGATGTTGTACACTTGGAAAGAAATGTCTTGATAGAGATAAGCTCGCCTTTGTACGTTATTTCAATTTTTTATTGTCATAATGTATTGATTTTTGTGCAATAAATGCTTGTTTTCGAAGGCGGTTTGTATGAAATTTAAAGGGACTTCAGTTATTTTGATAAAATGAGCAGTTACACAATTATTTTCTCTACCAGAGACAATAAAAAAGTATTTATTATTATTATTATTACAAGCCTGTAATGTCCCACTGCTGGGCAAAGGCCTCTCTCCCCCTCTTCCACTCCATTCGATCCTGAGCGGTCTCCTTCCACTCTTTATCTCTTTATAAAAAAGTAAGTAACCAACGTAGCTGGTTTTCAAATTTAACGACTCTGAAGAATCACCGTCGGAACAGAACTAACGAAGTATCATCATCACTATCCCTGGATTCACTTAATGCGGCAAGTGGTTTCGATTCATAATAAAACGAATGTTCTGTAAGTATAGGAATAAATTACATGCATTTATTGTTTTGTTACCGTTAGTAATAATATGTTACATTTTCAATGCCATGGATGTGTTAAATTAACGATCACAGAGTGTATGAGACGTGTTCACCTACACAGTCAAGTAGGTATTTTGAAACGTAACCAAACATGCCATTACTTTCATAAGAATCACCTATTCTAAGGTAAGAATCTGTCGGCCTGTACTCATAATAGGGTGGTACACAAACAACTTAATTTAAATATTTTTTTCACACAAGCAGACGAAATGTAAGATAAAGTAAGAAACGAGATTAACTGGGCCAGCCTACATATTACTTTGATATACAGTCCGGCTCGGTTGTTTCAGTTTTTTACTGTACATAATGAATCGACAAGCATGTATGGGGTTTTGTGACGTTTTAATGGTGGAGGTGTCGTATAGGTAAAATTATTGTCTACTTTTTACTTCTGTCTCTTCTTAGTTATTGACACTTAAGTATAGAATCACAATAGGAATGATATGAAATCGAATATTGTGCATTTCATACAACTTTTCTCTTCGCCGTTAAGTTGGCTGCATTGCCGATCAGCACTTTACAAATTGCAACTGCCACCAAAAAGTGGGCGAAAAATGACATTGTAATTACAATTCGCCGTTTTCAAAATTAAGATAGTGGGTTTGTCTGTTATACCACAGATACTATAATATTATACTAATACAGATAGACCACCTAGAACAAAATATGACACCGGCGGCGGCGTAAACTGAGATGCTACGGAAGCATCTTTAGTTCGAGGCCATTATCGCTTGGTGCAGCACCATCGAAAATTGCAAATACCACGAGATGGCGCTAAGATATATAAAATTTATTCTAAGATTAGCGCCACCCAGAAGTATGTCAACTGAAACCTTACGTTTACAAATCTTACTCCTCACGCCATCTCTTTTTTACGACGGATTACTAATTCTAATTTGTATGGGACGAGCACCCTGTGGTGTAACATATTTCTTACACGCTAGCGCGCTTCTTTCTATAAACACTTATTTTATTACTACCAACTTAACAGCGAAGAGTATTGTTATCTGAAACGCAGTGTGTAGGAAAAACATAAGCGGACTATACAGAAAATTTCAGATACTCAATAGAAGGACCAATATGTATTCTGATATTGATTAAGACTGAGTTAATTATCAAGCTTAGTATTGTCATGGTCCAGCATGGCACTAACTATTATTCAACATTGCCACTACACCCAAATTCATAAAAATAAAAACGTATACTTACAGTTTGACATCGAAATAACATAAACAAATTCATTTATAATCTCTGTACAAATAAAATCGCACTGGAATGATATTTTCTACTCTTGGCCTGTGGCATTTCGGATATAGAGACCTATATTGACAGATTCCCATACGAAATCACTCGATATAGGTGTAAATATCGTATATCGAATGCGCGAGACCCGCAGATACCTAAAAAATGTGTACCCTTACCCTACAGCTTTCCGAACATCACGTGGCACGTGGTCACTAACGCTTGATGATAGGTTCGTTACGTTAGGTTGCGCCGAACTAGCGCCCCCTGTAAACGTCACGTGCCAAATGATTGTTGGACTGTATGAACCTGTGATATATGTCAAATTCCTCCGATAAACAGAGCCCCAAGCAGGAATATTTGACAACGCGAAAAAGTGTTCGAGTTCAGATGAAATGAACCTTAGGACATCGTACATAAGATTCAGTGACATTTCAATTCGAATACTTTTCCGATGCGTATTTTTCCCTGCTACCTACACAGACAGCTAAATATCTGAGGATTGAAAAATCCACCGGCCGTATCGTGAAAAAAAATTACATTTGTGTCAAAACAATCATTCCAGTCCGATTGTTTCTTTATGGCCGAAAAATTGGCACTAATCTCGGGTCAACTATGACATTCCTAAGATATGACAGATAGAACGCGAGTTAGCACTTTTCTCAGATGCTAAATACTTTAAGGTGGACTTTTTAAAGTTACTCTGAGGATATATATTGCTTATCTTGCGTTCTCAGGCTTTAGATAATTATTTTATATGAAATGTCCAAGTTGACTCGATTTTATTTCTAATTCGCTTCCACTTTAGCCACATTTTAAGGCGCAATCGACACTGGCCAGACTCTCTGTCACTCGTGACTGTCTTCTCTGTCCAGTGGGTATCGCGCCTAAAATATACAATAACAAACATCAATCCAACTAAATCATTGCCCAGCAATATCTCCCTGTCCCGTATCCAACTTCGCTTCCGCGCTTTGAATCACTATGACATCTGTGATCGCATTCTTGGCACACCTCACATCATCACAACTGCCATCCTTGCCTTCACAGGACTCGCACGGCTTTACCTCAACATCAATACTGTTCCTAGCCTCCATATACTTCGCTATATCTAAACCTTCACCCGGTTTGGCGAATATTTCTTTAGTAGACCCTTGTGAGTCTGAATTCGTGCAGAAATCCGAAATTTCGGAACATATCCTTTTGACGTTGTCATCTAGGCACGAGTTGCAGGCGATTTCGTCATCATTGTTCGTCGAAATTCTTAATAATTTCTCTCCGTTTAGTTTATCTAGTGCCGTGTCTTCGCCTAGAGTAAAAACAACTTTGTTGCTCGCACTTTGTACGCTTTTGAGTATTTCCGAATCAGAGTTGCGAGATTTCAGTGTTTTTCTCTCTATATCTGTAGTACTGGCGGCAGCTAGTTTGGCGTTGTAGATATTTGGTTCGCTGCCCATTATCGAAGCGGTTGACGCATCCAGATTAGTCAGTTCCTGTAGACAAATTTGATGTGAAACAAATGTTATTTTAGATATAGGTGCCAACTGGACTGAAATTCGCATGAACTTGGAGTGTGCAGTCACGTTTTATTAGGACGACGGCTAAGGCCAGGTTTCCACCAAAGCGGAGAGGAGAGGAGACGAGAGGAGATGTGTTTTGAATAACCAATCAGATTTCGTTATTTCCACATCTCTCCGCTTAGCTTCTGTGAAAATGGATCAAGAGGAGAGGAGAGGAGATGTCTCTTTTTTAACCGACTTCCCAAAGGAGGAGGTTTACAATTCGTCCAGATGTTTTTTTTACGTAAGGACCTCTAAACCTCTAGACGGATGGACCGATTTGGAAAATTATTTTTTTGTTTGAAAGGGTTTACCTTCCCATTGGTCCCATTGACACCAGGTCAAGATCTGATGATGGGATCCTGGAGAAATCGAGGGAACTCTTCAAATATTATAGGCAGACCTATAGTGATTTTTGTGTTTTTCATAATAACTCGTGCAAATGCACATGGTAAGCATAATATTGTGATGGGGAACTGATGATGAAGACGACACATGGCCACCAGAACTGCTCAATAATAGGGACAAACACAATGCGTGGCTGACGGGCAGGCAACGCATAGCCTAAACCGGTGCACCTAGAGCCATGAAACTTTGTACAGAGGTTCATTACTAGCGTGGGGTAGCACTGAGATGGGATTTGACAAAATTGAGTCCCCTAAGGGGGGGGATAAGGGTTTACAATTTGTATTAAATTCAATCTAGTCAAATACGGTTTGTGGAAGTCGGTTTTTTCTAAAATTTACTTTTTGTTTCAATTATTCTATAGAATCTTGTGCCCCGCGCCCCGCTGCCTTCTGCCGCCCCTCGCACACCCGAAAGCGTCTCCGCCACGCACAGCTCACATCTCCTCTCCACTTTGGTGGAAACCGGACCTAAGGGTATATATTAATAGGGTGAAACAAGACCTGCTGCATGCTTTCTGTTCGGCGTTTCGTACAGGCATGCATTAAAAGCTATACAATTTCATGCGTGAGTATTTTGAAAAGTATGAGGACTTTTAATAGATGTTCACTTACAAGTACATACTTGTTTCTTTGTTAGTATAGGTAATGGTGAGGATTGTCAAATATCAAATGCACACACACACATACACCGAAAACCAAATGCATTAACAAAGCGAATAAAAAAGTCCAGTGCAAATGAAAAATGTGTAGAATAATTGAGAATAGTGTATTTATTAAGCTATCTTGTGACCAACCTATTTATTGATCGACACTCATAAAAATAAATTCGATAGGCAAAAATTTTATGTTCAATACAATTTGAAAGAGTTTTATTTTTAATTCCAAAGAAAACCCCTTTATCAACCCGCACTGAGCCAGCGTGGTGGACTATGGCTCAATCTTACTTGTATCCGCGTAAAGGCGTACGCCTCTAATTGGGGTTATTAATGGGCTACATTTCTTTATTTATTTAATCCCAGAGAGGGGAGTTATATACGTTTGAACCATTCTGTTTGTCCGTGCCATCCTAGACGGGTAGTCAGATCCTGATGCAATTTTTTACATTTTTGCCAAACCCTCTACTGGCTATTGTGGTAGCATTGCATCAACTTTTTTTTTTTAAGAATTGCATCAACTGTCTTGAATCTAAATATTTAAAAACAAAAAGTTAAAAAACGCAATTTTCATAAAATTCACTCCACACCAAGCATGCCGATGATCCTTAGAGCCACTGATATAAACATCATTTTCGCATGACCACTCACATTATCATCCTGATAGCTGCCAACACTCCGAGAGAGCCTGTGGCGTTGCAACGTCCTTAGAGACTCGGGTGAATGACCGTCAACCGACTCCTGAATGAATGAACGAAGTGAACGAGTGAACGAACGACACAGGACTGGCACATTGATGTGATGGCGCCAGCGAACGGAAAGCGTTTTAGCGTAGTTTCCAAAATTACCCAAAGCTTACAAAATATCACAGAACACATTGCAAGAAAAATACATCATTATTATTATTTTGTAACCGACATAAGATTTCACGGGACAGTACTGTCCCGGTCCTTTTTGTAGTGTTGCGTTGGGACATGAGTCCATCACGTAGAAGGCCCTTTCAGACAATATACTAAAAACAAATCTGAAATGTGGTGCACTACACCCACACCAAAAGTTCACAAGAACATTCTCGCCAGGTACAAAAAGCATAATTAAGCATAAAGCGTAATTAATTATGTATATGTATGCTGTAGTTCTTATTTATGCTATGTATTACTTAATGTATTATATTATTATCAATGTTTTAGGTTGTATTATTTATCCAGTTTATTTTTATCTTTAGCACTAGGACTATCCTCTGAGCACCATCTTTCCTGTCCTGCCTAGGTTTGCTGGTAGAAATCTCTCTTTAGAGATAAGCTCTCCTTTGCGCACTAAATGTTATTTAAGTTTAAATATTAAGTTACAGTGCAATAAAGAATATGAATATGAATAAATGCATTATCATGCAAATTAATTCAAAATTCATGAAGTTTGGGACAACATTTCTCACAAACCATAAACCCTAACAAAAAATACCTCCTTCCTTGATACTTTATTTCTAACCGCAATACTTTTTGCAATCGTAAAAACCGCGGTTGGGGATATATTTCGAGGAAAAGGGGGTGATGGGGGGAAGGAGCCAAAATTCGGCTTGGCAACATTCAGAACCGAATTCAGCAGGCTTTTCTACATCGAAAGTCATGTTGCCAAAATGGCTCCCAAAACGCCGTTGCCATGATAAAGGAAGCCGATTTGTGAACATTTGGACCTACTATAATGGGAAAGGAGAAGGAGTGACCGCAACAGAGTCCAATACCTTGAACCTGTTGAACTGTCGGCTGCATTTCCCGCGCTCGCCCGCGACCAGACTGCGAAGAGACTGGGTCCTTGAACACTCGCTGTCCTCCAGCCATCTGTGTGTGCCGAACATCTTCGTCGTGTCCGTTCTGAGGAGCAATCATTATTATTGTAGCCAGCTGTAAATGTAAAGGTCCATTGACACCTCCAAACTCCCGTAAGTACAAACGTGTGAAAAAAAGTTTGTATTGGTATGTCATATAAATGAATGGTGAGCGCACAACTCGCAAACTAGCAAAGTTATAATTTTCATGTGATATTTAAGAACATCCAATTGATCAGGAATTGCGAGGTCTAATCTCGGTGCTGACTATGAACCAATGAGATAAGGGACTAATGCTTGATTTCACCAACAGTTAGGGGACACCTAGCTCTTTTTCATAGCTGTCTAGCTATCGTTCCGGAGGTCGAAACCTTAAATTTAGGGGGCCCTATAGTGGCCTAGTTGACCCTTAAACTTAGGTCAAAGCGAAACAACCGCTAGACGACCGCTAAAAGAAAATAAAGTGTCCCCTAAAATATAAGGTTTTTGGTGAAATCGGCTATAACATGAATTAACGCGAAAATCGCGAATTTTCACTTTTTCCAAAAATATGATCGTGGTTTACGCTCCGCAATTCATTCATTCTCACTTTGCACTCACAACAAACACAACACAAACATGCATTTTCTGAACAGCAGCTGCAGGATGCACTGATTGAGCAGGAACAGGAACAGAGTGACATCACCTTCACTCAGTCATTATACTGACAGTATGAGCTGGTTGAGGTTGTGTAGCGTCCGGCGCATGTCTGTCGGCGGCAGTGAGCTCGCGAACAGCAGCTGCAGGATGCACTTGTTCAGCAGGAACAGCGCGTAGCGGAACAGGGTGACGTCACCGCCGCGCGCGAACAACGGGATACTGGCGGACAGAAGAGGGGGAAACGGTCAACGGTCGGGCAAATGCTTCTTTAATAATCTTAGTTCACTTTAGAATAGAATAAAATTCAGTCTGTAACAAACAACACTCAGTCTAGAAGGGTACCCGTACCATCGTACCAGAAGTAGACACACACACATAGCGTCAGGCCATTTCCCATACTGGGTGGCAGAAGCACTACTGTGTCCACTTTTAGCCAGACAACACAAAAGGAATTATGTCTCATGTATGGAACTACCTTTGATATTTGAAACTGAGTGTATTGTATGCTGGAGTTTCTTCTAGCAATTAAATAAATTGTGATTTGAGTTTGTTCAATTCAAAGTTAAGAGGTAAAGGTAAATCCACATATTCTAATAATACAGTGCCGTGGTTTTCCTAGTATTTCGTTCGGTGACCATCGTGGGTGTTTTGTGAGATAGAGTTAACTTTGATTGCAAACACTGAAACAACACACACAGTGTGTCACAAGCGGTCGAACCGCCATGTTGCTACTGCTGATACTAGCGGCCCTCAACGCGGGGGCATCCGGCTCCGACTCAACATTCAGACCGCTCTACGAGTGGAAGACCATCGACTTCGATTGGACCAACAAGATGAAACAAGAAAAGATCGCCTCCGAGGAATACATACCAAACCGCGTTACCATATCAGGAATAGCGTTCTACAACGATACTATGTTCCTGACCCTGCCTCGGTATTTGCCTGGAGTGCCTGCGACTCTCGCCACCGTGTCCCTGAAGGATTACCCTGAGACAGACAAGCCGGCATCACCTGTTCTACGCGCCTTTCCGAGTTGGGAGCAAAACGCCCCCGGTGACTGCGACGCCCTACAGTTCGCCTCCAACTTGGAAATAGTCGATGGTACCGCGTGGATACTAGACGCCGGCAGAACGGACACAATCACACAATCCCCCAAAAACAAATGCCCACCGTCTCTGGTGTTCATAGATCTTAACACCACAGGTTTAAAAATGAAGCGTTACAAGTTCCCGGATGATGTGGTGGATTATACAGAATCGGTTCTCCAGGACCTTGTCGTGGACGGAGATTTCGCATACATCACTGACAGCCATTTTGAGGACCCCGGCTTAGTAGTGTTTCATCGTGGAGACAGCCTTAACAATTCACGCTCTTGGAAATTACGCTATCAACCCTTTATGAAGACTCAAAATGAAGCGGAAAATATGAAAATTAATGGCGAAGACGTCAAACTTCCAACGAACATTGACGGTATCGCCCTGAGTCCCAAGATCGGAACAGGCGAGGAGAGAATTGTGTATTTTTCTCCTCTTTCAAGCTTTCATTTGTACGCGGTTAGTACTAAATATCTACGCGACGAACAATTCTCAATTGGTGAAGCTAGAAACATGAGAAGTGGTCAATTCCGTGACGTTGGAACAAAATCGTCTCAGACCGATGGTATGAAGATGGACTCTAAAGGCACCCTTTACTTCGGTCTGCTCGGAAACTCTGCCCTGGCAGCGTGGGATAGTGGTAAAAACTTCAGCGAATATAAGATCGTCGGTAATGTTGCAAGGACAAGTTGGATCGACCGTTTCGGGATAGACAGAAGCGGTAGTGTGTATGTGGTAACAAACAAGATGTATCTCGTATTGGAGAGTTTCGATAAATTGTCGGCTGACGAGGTGAACTTTGTTGTCTGGAAGATGCCTACAACACCAAGAATAACAATGCCAAAAACAACATCATCAACCACACCAACTACAACAATTTATACTACATCATACCATATTCTATTGTTTTTTGTAGTGTGTTTATTATTGTAATGCTGTTATTCTAAATACATTTTTCACTATTACCAATGGAGGTTTCACAGTAATTTGCTTGTATTTCAATCGCGCTCTTGATAACATCTTGTATTTGATACAATGTTTTAATTTTAATTTACAATTTGTGTAACTAATGATGAAATTTATATACAGAGTGTATTATAATAATTTTCAATTTACAAATCTGACATGTACTTGTTTCAATTTTCAATTTACAAATCTGACAAATAAATATGTTTCAATGTTTCAATGTTTCAACATCCCTAGATAAGGTCGAATTGTAAATGCTTTCATTATTCTAGTAATCTATACTTATACCAATTAATGATCGTTTTCCTGTAAAACGGCCCAACCGACGTGTATAATGCCTATTGAGTTTTACTTTTGCCATTCCGGAGGAAGTTTAGGCATGCGCATGCGCAAAAGTTAGGGCTTGTCGACGGTGCCAAACAAACAAACCGTTATTTGTCGCCCTCGCTATAGCTAATGCGATTCGCGTACAGAATTGCGGCCCTGGCAATTCTCGCGCTATGGAGATCATCTCTGTAGTGTTTGTATTTATAATACCTTGAATCATGTACACAAGTGGTGGGATCGCACGCGCACGTCAGTCGATGTGTGAGTCAGTCGCTGTCAGACAGTGGTGACAACTGGACGTGTCGTGCACGTGACGCTTGGTGCTACAGTGAGCCATAGGAACGGTGGTAGTTAAAATGAAGACGTGGAGGGTCTTATAATCTCCATGTTCGAAATATTGGTTCGAAATGCCGAATATCTCCATCGAAAACTAAAAAAGGTATTCTCACGACCCGCCTTACGACCAACCGAGATATCTCGAGTCTCGACCCGTTTTGTACTAATTAAATATGTATCGAGATCGTTTTCGACGGAAGTACGCGGTATCAAAACCAATATCTCAATTATGGAGATGTACTGTACATGGCAGCGCGGGAAACCCTGGGGCTAATTCTCGCGCCAGCGAGATCATCGAAATACCTATTTTGAGATACCGAAGTGTCCATCAAAAACAAGAAAAAGCTATCCTCACGACCAGCCTTACGACCAACCGAGATATCTCGAGGCGTTGTCGATCGAAATAAATATGAATCGAGATAGTTTTCGACGGAGGTATGCCCTATCTCAACCTAAATCTCCACTATGGAGATGATCTCGATAGCGCGAGAATTGCCCCCTGGTCGATGACTCACTTGGGGTCGGGTAGGTTGGGCGTCAAGTCTTGTATCTTGCTGGCAGAGCCTAGCAGGGTGATCTTGTAACGCAGCGGTTGGTTCAGCAGCGCCGCGATGAGACAGGTCGCCTGAAACAAATAACACAGTATAGTTTTATGGCCTACGCAGACCGGGACGGCATGGCAAGGGATTTTAAGTTTCTACCGATGGACATTCAAACGTATCCCTATAGAAATTATGAGCTTCTTTACACGCAAATGGAGTATCAAGACAGTGGCTAAAAGTGCCACGTCATGATGTCAACTACATGACCAATTTTTTTGTAATTTTTGAATAAAAATAACCCCCCCCCCCCCCGCGTGAATACTGTAGCACGAGCCAAGACTGGTATTATGTAGTAGCGTGGTATTTTGTAATAGCGTGGTATTTTGTACTACACCCTATCCAATATAACAGCCAACTTCACAGCTAACCTAAAAGTTCAGAGAATCCACTTTTTAAACACTAGGGATGTAACCAAAACAATCGGAAAGAATCGAAATTTGTTTATTCAGTTGAACTAACAGAAAAGTTGTCATCGCCATCACTGCTATTGGCACTTAAAGATATTATTATTCCATTTTCAACCATATTTAAGGTAACTGAAGAATCAAGAATAAAATGTTAGACAACTTTCAGATTCACAAATGTTTAAAGGGTGTATCGATTATTTTGATTTATCGATTTTTATGAGCAATATCCCCTCACTGACAGGCTAAGATTGACAATGTCAGGTTGACTGTTCTATTGGATAGGGTATAGCGTGGTATTTTGAAGATAGTAGAGTAAGATTAAGATTGGCGCTATAGAGAAGAGGCCTGTGCCCCGCAGTGGGTCGATGTGGGCTGAGGATGATGATGATGATGATGATTTGGTATTTTGTACTAGCTTGGTATTTTGTACCAGAGTCACAGAAAGATAATAGTACTCCGTGCTAGAGTGGTATTTTGTACTAGAGCGTGGTAT